>OY992888.1:2548714-2591214 GCA_963921405.1 Cepaea hortensis | reverse complement strand
GAATTGTGAATTCCAACTCGGAACACTAGCATAAGGTAGTTTATTTATAAATAGAGTTAGGACTTGAACTTAGTGATAGTGTGTTGTGTGAACGTAGTCTAGGAGCGTCGGCCGCAGCTTGCTGATGCCTAGCTTAAACGAGGTAGAGTGATATATCATTTCACTCGGCAGGGTAGGACCAATGTAATGGGATGATATTCAGGGAGATTTGGGATGGCTGGGGGATAAAGGAAATGTCAATGGTAGGATATTCCGGTAGGGAGGTCTACTGGGGAGCTGTGCGTTTCCTTCTGGTCTTTCCTTTTCCTTACCACGCAAAATGTGACGAACTACTCTGCTTTATGCCAGAGTGTAGTTCTAGGTTAACCAGGATAAATATCTGAGTGGGGGACTTTGGCCCACAATCACATATAGTGGGTTCGAATAGGGTTTTTCTCTCACAGAATGTTCTATTTTCAACAGGTTCCATGGTGTAAAAGAAAGAAAGTATTACTACGAGGTGTGGACAATGCCAGTCACACTGAGAGATATTTTACTGTACCGGAAAAATTAAGGACAGCTGGGAGAGGAGGAAAATAGCAGTCACACTGAGTGCAATTCCATTGTAGAGAAGAGCTGATGGACAACACAGAGGTGTGAACAATGGTTATCACACTGAGTGCAGTTATACTAAATGGCCTCGGAAATGGGACATCTACAATTCCATTGTAGAGAAGAGCTGATGGACAACACAGAGGTGTGAACAATGGCTATCACACTGAGTGCAGTTATACTAAATGGCCTCGGAAATGGGACATCGTTCCAAAAATTATAGACTCATAGAAATCAGGAGTGTTATCCTGAAAAGGGCCAGTGTAGCAGAGATTGAGTGCCCAGGGCAGTTTTTACGAAACTATTAACACCTCCAGGGAAAATGACAATATTAGGTAGAGAGGTGGAATAACAGTGATGTGAAGTAACTGTGACTATGTCGAGTGACCATAACAATAGGTTGTAGAGAGGTTGCAGAATAAAGACACTCATTCAGTAACATTTTGCAACCGGACTGAAAGTTTTCACTCGTGTGAGATATAAGGAGATTTTCGTAGGTATCAGGATTTTAATGAACATATTAAGTACATAGTGTGTTCCTGATTAATAGGCATTATTGGGCTATATTCAGTAGTGGAGACCAGTCACCTGGACTATATAGGATTAACTCCAAGGAGTCAACCATTGTCTGGAGAGACGCTTCATTCGGTGAGACCTGTTTGGAACTTAATATGGTGTGATGTGGCATGACCGACCGTGATGATGAACGATCCTGGGCTTACTGATCTCTTCTCGCATACACCATAGAAAATACTACATATTTCCACACGAAAACAGTGCACACACACACACACACACACACACACACACACACACACACACACACACACACACACACACACACGTGACACTTTTCTGTATTAAATGTTTTATTTTATCATTTGTTAAAATACAGTCTTTTGTGGGTATGTTCTAGAGGAATGTGAAGGGTATTGTTTAGTGGTAAGAAGAAGAAGAAGAAGAAGAAGAAGAAGAGAGAGAGAGAGAGAGAGAGAGAGAGAGAGAGAGAGAGAGAGAGAGAGAGAGAGAGAGAGAGAGAGAGAGAGAGAGCGAAAGATAGTGTACCTAAGACTGACAGGGGGTTTGTAGACAAATGTCCGGCAGAAGCCCAAGCTAAGGAAAGAGAATTTAAAAAGTGTGCCTGTTGACTCCACTTCCCCCTAGGGACGACTGGCGACAAGGGTGATAGTTGATATGTAAGTGCACTAGCTTTTTGACATCTGATTTCGATTTCTCTGTCCAATCTGCCATCTTCTGTGATCATAATTCCAAGATATTTGAATTCTTTAACTTGTTTCAGAGTTGTGCTATTTATCTGTATACTTAGTGGACCAGGCAATCTGCTAACTTGCATTACTTCGATTACTCATATTGTATCTGCTACATGTTGAACTCAAATTATTAATATTATTTTCAATCTGCTCTCGTCGCTATAAAACAGGTACCGACCGTCTGCAAGTAGTAGTTCATTTATTTCCTGTGGATCAGGTGTTTCATCTAAAGTAAAATGTTTTAAATTTTCTGAATCTGTTCTGTCAATACTTGCTTCTTTGGATATTCTGTCCAGGTATGTATTAAATAACAGAGGAGAGAGCACACATCCCTGTCTCACTCCTGTACTGAATGTGAACATATCTGACATACCTTCTTGTGCTCTTACTGCACTTCGGCTCGTGTGGTACATGGCTGTGATGTGTTCTAGCAGTTGTCCTTGTATCCCATTATCTTCAAGGTTGGTCCATAATTTGTATCTGTCTACTCTATTGAAAGTCTTTTCCTGATCTACAAACACAGTATTCTGCTGGTCACTATATTCGATGGTTGTTTTCCCCACATAATTGTCTAAGTGTAGACAGTGCATCAGTGCAACTTTTACCTTTCCGAAAACAAAATTGTACTTTTCTTAACTGTTGTTCAACTATGGGTCTTCTTCGGGCCGTCCTCACATTGTTGTTAGCTAATATCCACCCATTGTGGATAAGCTCCTCCACATACTTGTTTGATGACACCACCTCTTCTGTGGTTGTCTCATCAGTCCAACATCGTAGTACAGCTTCCAGGGGATCTTTAATGGGACTGCCAAAAAGTAATGTCGCTGGTGACAGTCCTGGGGACCCATGTGAAACCACCCGATAGGCGAACATGGCCGCTGGGATGTATTCATGCCATCTGTCGGATTTCTCTTGGGTTAGGGTATCGAGCATGTTCTTTACCGTTCCGAGGCAGCGCTCTACCTGCCCTTTGATTGTAGATATGTATGGACGGGTAAGGATGTGCTTAGAGTGTTTGAAGACATCTTCCAACAGCGTGCCTCTCAAATGTGAGGTTTGATCCGATAGGTTCTGACTGGGGAAACCTAATCGTGTAAAGACCTCTAGTAGAGCGTCTACCACCTTTTTAGAGTTGATGGTTGACAGTGGTATCACCTCCACACTGTACAACGTGTCTACCATTATTGTAATATACTGGTTCCTCATCCAAGTATTCGCTAGAGGTCCAATGATATCCAATGTGACCCTTTCATACGGTGAGCTCATGACCGATCTCTCTCCCATAATTATGGGAGTGGTACAATGTTTGGTTAAATGTCATGGCAGGGCAAACGGGACCTTAAGCTTTAGTCGGCAACTGGTCTAGGATGGAAGATCCGACAGACGAACAGTTAGAGCATTGCTTTGCTGCTCCGAAAGCTTCTGCAGCTTGACTTGTAACAGATGTATTGGTGTTCGCTTTCCATTGGTGTAAATATGTAACACTCTTTGATATATATATATATATATATATATATATATATATATATATATATATATATATATATATATATATATATATACTTTCTTTTCTCGCATATCCCTTACAGGACATAACTGTCAAAATCAGCATCTTCTAGCTGATTGTTGATTTCTTGGCACGATTACGCCCAGTAGCTTGCCATTGCTTTCTGGGCGACCGGCTCACTTGCCCCGTAAGCTACCTGCGTGGTGAGAACCGCTACCGATTCTCGCGCAGGTTACGTTCCTTACGTGGATATACGGGATTACGGAGAAAGATGTTAAACCCTATTCCAGGGAAACGGCCTTTCATATATAGCCACCTAATTATCAGTCAATAACAGCCAGTCCCCTTTTGGATGACAGTATGTTCCCCATAGATAATAACGTTAACCATATCATTTATCACTTTTTGTGAGTCATGTAGTAATGCTTTATGTATTTTTCACATGCCTTTATAATGCATATCCTTTATATAGTTGTTGTTCTCAGTCAGCATCGAATGATGTGTCGATGAAATAATGTATGAAAGAGAGTGGTAGAAGGGCACAATGTTGGATGGGCCAACGTGTCCAATTCTTAACACTTTGAAAATAAATTTAGTTTTTTCCTTTGTTCTTTCGTTCTCTGATATTTATCTATGTTTGAAACAATGGCTGATAGTTATCCATGTGTCTAACAAACTCTTGTATCTACCTATACATGCAGCAATCTCCGAAATCTATCTTTTCCTGTAACAATCTCTGACGTCTATCAATGTATCTGATATATTTAGCAAAGTATTTAAAACTCTCTGACATTTATTCATGTGTGACAATCTCTGATTTCAAAGAAAATATGTCGCATACCGCTTATATTCATTAATGTGTCTCATTAATCTATTATATCTATCCATGTTTGTTCAATTTCTTATATATATATATATATATATATATATATATATATATATATATATATATATATATATATATATATATATATATATATATATATATATATATATATATATATATCTGAAAATCACCAGCGAGCAGATCACTGGACTGGGGAGGACACTGTCATATGACGACGATGTTTTAGTGTATAGCCAGGGTAAGAATAGAGATCAGAGTAGTGTAAGTGGGGCTAAAGCACCTTGTTTTGTGGAGGTGGAGGTGGCGCACATTCCCTATATAAATCAACCATTTATCGATTTTGAGGCGCAAATTGCAATCTATTTTTAGCTCTTATAGATTTTGCGCCTCAAAGGGTGATAACTCTTTTTTATTTTAAGTGGGCGTGGTCTAGTGACTCATCAGAGGGGGTGTGGTCAAGTGACTCATCATAGGTGGCGTGGTCAAGTAATTATAGGTACGACATAAAAAATACAACATAAAACATCAATAAAGAAAACAAACGATCAAAAGAAGGTATATAATCATGTTAATAAAATATATATATATAGAAGGAAAAAAAAAAAACATAGTAAGTGACCGCTTATAGTTAAGGGTGTGTGATGACGTGGTCAAGTGGTGGTCAAGAGGTGGTCAAGTGGTGGTCATGGGGTGGAGTAACCACTTAAATTAAAGGGGAAAGTACGTGTAGTGATATGGTGATGATTAAAGGGTGGTAAATTAGTGGTCAAGCAGTGGTCAAGCAGTGGTCAAGTGGTGGTCAAGTGAGGAAAATTTTAGTGGAAACTAGTTGTAATGATATGGTGATGATCGTGAGGTGGTAAATTAGTGGTCAAGCAGTGGTCAAGCAGTGGTCAAGTGGTGGTCAAGTGAGGAAAATTTTAGTGGAAACTAGTTGTAATGATATGGTGATGATCATGAGGTGGCCAAGCAGTGGTCAAGAGGTGGTCAAGCGATGGTCAAGCGGTGGTCAACTGGTCAAGTGACCACTTAAATTGTAGAGGAAGTTACGTGTAGTGACATGGTGGTGTTTAAAACGATTGCTGACGTGGTCAAGTGGTGGTCAAGCAGTGGTCAAGTGGTGGTCAAGTGACGAAATTTTAGTGGAAAGTAGTTGTAATGATATGGTGATAATTAAAGGGTGGTAAATTAGTGGTCAAGCAGTGGTCAAGCAGTGGTCAAGTGGTGGTCAAGTGAGGAAAATTTTAGTGGAAAGTAGTTGTAATGATATGGTGATGATTAAAGGGTGGTAAATTAGTGGTTAAGCAGTGGTCAAGCAGTGGTCAAGTGAGGAAAATTTTAGTGGAAAGTAGTTGTAATGATATGGTGATGATTAAAGGGTGGTAAATTAGTGGTCAAGAGGTGGTCAAGCAGTGGTCAAGTGGTCGAGTGACCACTTAAATTGTCGGGGACAGTAGTTGTAATGATATGGTGATGATTAAAGGGTGGTAAATTAGTGGTCAAGAGGTGGTCAAGCGGTGGTCAAGGGGTGGTCAAGTGGTTAAATGACCCCTTAAATTGTTGGGGAGAGTACGTGTAGTGACGTGGTGATGATCAAGAGGTGGTCAAGTGGTGGTCAGGGTGTGGTCAAGTGGTGGTCAAGATGTGGTCAAGTGGTCGAGTGATCCCTTAAATTGATGGGGAGAGTAAGTGTAGTGACACGATGATGATCAAGATGTGGTCAAGTAGTGGTCAAGTGGTGGTCAAGTGGTGGTCAAGTGGTCGAGTGACCGCATAAATTGCAGAGAAGAGTAGGTGTAGTGACATGGTGATGATCAAGAGGTAGTAAAGTTGTTAGGTCTAGAGGTTGGGGTGTCTCAGTCATGAAGTATCAAACTGTCTGCTGTGGGAAGGATGGCGCTGATCAGGGCGAGTAGGTTCTAATACGTTTATCGCTATTGTCTACAATCGGCGTGGTTGTATAGTAATAATAATAGAATTGTTTCGTAGTAATATTAGTCATCATCATCAAGGGTCATGTTAGGTGGTATTTGTAATGATAGTAGTAGTAGTAGTAGTAGTAGTAGTAGTAGTAGTAGTAGTAGTAGTAGTAGTAGTAGTAGTAGTAGTAGTAGTAGTAGTAGTAGTAGTAGTAGCAGTACCAACAATAGTACTAATTATCATCATCTTCACGTGTCTTACCAACGGACGTATCACCCACACATTGCGATCTCCAACACCATTGAACATTTCCGGGGTTGACTCACAATACAGAAATCCCCAATTAACGGCATTACCTTCATGTAATGGTGGTACTCATAGTACCAATAGCACCAGTAGTAATACTCACCAACATCAGCAAGAGACTTATCGCCTGACATTGGTCAGTATGACACCCCATAAACTATGATCTCCGACACCATGGATACAAATAGTAATAATATTGGTAGTAGTAGTAGTAGTAGTAGTAGTAGTAGTAGTAGTAGTAGTAGTAGTAGTAGTAGTAGTAGTAGTAGTAGTAGTAGTAGTAGTGGTGGTGGTGGTGGTGGTGGTGGTGGTGGTGTTAATAGTAGGAGTAGTAGAATAGCGAGGGTGCTTGTTGTTTCACTAAGTATTTGTATATCGTATGTAGTATAAAGCTACTTTGTGTTGTATGCCATGTAAGGTGTTACTGAAATATCTGTATTTTATAGTTCTAAGAGGTGATGACGTCATAACCCACCACTCTATCATCTTATTGATAGTGTCTCCAGTGCCGCGAAAAAGGCTCATTGTGAGATATCGATCATTTCTCAAAGCGACATCATCTGGGGTGCATGCCAATTACGAGCAAACATCGATACGCCACTTAAAAGACAACGACAAGGCAAAATAGCGTCGAATACACCGTAAAGTACACTACTTATGAGGTCATCGGTTGTCCGTTCCATCATGGTCGACAAATAGGCGCTCACTAACTTCACAATATGCTCACTCAAATAAACATATACGATGATAAGGCACCGACCCAAAGGTGAAAAAATATAAGCCAAAGAGAGGAATATCTCGTTCCAACTTATAAAAAGAAGGAAAATTCTCAACCAAATGAGAAAAAGTTAGACCAAGTATACTAACAGCCCAACCAAACTTATGAAAAGTAGGAAACTTTGTTAGCCAAAGCGAAAAAAAACCTAGGTCAAGTAGGAAAATCTGTTAGCCAAATGTGAAAAAATGTCAGCCAAATACAGAAATACCTCGTCCACACTTATTAAAATTAGGAAAATTTGTTAGCCAAATAGTAAAAAATATTGCCCGAGTAGGAAAACTTGATAGCCAATTCTGAAAAATATCACCCAAATGCAGAAATAGTTCGGCCACACGTATGCAAACAAGGAAAGGTTGTTAGCCAGATAGGAAAAGTATTAACCAAGTAAGAAAATTTGATAGCCAAATGTGAAAAAATATCACCCAAAGAGAGGAATATCTCGGCCAGAATTATAAAAAGTAGGAAAATATGTCAACCAAATGGGAAAAAGTTAGGCAAAATACAGAAATATCTCAACCAAACATATAAAAAATAGGAAAATTGATAACCAAACGGGAAATATATTGACCAACTAGGGAAACGTGTTACTCAAAGAGGAAAAAAATAATGACCAAGTAACGAAATACATCGCTCAAACTTATGAAAACTAGGAAACTTTGTTAGCCAAATTGAAGAAACCTGGGTCAAGTTGGAAAAGCTGTTAGCCAAATGTGAAAAATGTCGGCCAAATGCAGAAATAGTTCGGCCACACGTATGCAAACAAGGAAAGGTTGTTAGCCAGATAGGAAAAGTATTAACCAAGTAAGAAAATTTGATAGCCAAATGTGAAAAAATATCACCCAAAGAGAGAAATATCTCATCCAAACTTACAAAAAGAAGGAAAATTCTCAACCAAATGAGAAAAAGTTATGGCAAATACAGAAATATCTCAACCAAACATATAAAAAATAGGAAAATTGATAACCAAACGGGAAATATATTGACCAACTAGGGAAATGTGTTACTAAAAGACGAAAAATAATGACCAAGTAACGAAATACATCGCTCAAACTTATGAAAACTAGGAAACTTTGTTAGCCAAATGGAAGAAACCCGGGTCAAGTAGGAAAATCTGTTAGCCAAATGTGAAAAATGTCGGCCAAATGCAGAAATAGTTCGGCCACACGTATGCAAACAAGGAAAGGTTGTTAGCCAGATAGGAAAAAAATATTAACCAAGTAAGAAAATTTGATAGCCAAATGTGAAAAAATATCACCCAAAGAGAGGAATATCTCATCCAAAATTATAAAAAGTAGGAAAATTCTCAACCAAATGAGAAAAAGTTACGCCAAATACAGAAATATCTCAACCAAACATATAAAAAATAGGAAAATTGATAACTAAATGGGAAATATATTGACCAACTAGGGAAATGTGTTACTCAAAGAGGAAAAAATAAGGACCAAGTAACGAAATACATCGCTCAAACTTATGTAAACTAGGAAACTTTGTTAGCCAAAGAGAAAAATGTCGGACAAATGCAGAAATATTTCGGTCACATGTATGAAAACTAGGACAAGTTGTTAGCCAGATATGAAAAGTATTGGCCAAATAAGAAAATTTGATAGCCAAATGTGAAAAAAATATCAGCCAAAGAGAGAAATATCTCATCCAAACTTATAAAAAAGAAGGAAAATTCTCAACCAAATGAGAAAAAGTTAGACCAAATATAGTAACATCTCAACCAAACTTATGAAAACTAAGAAACTTTGTTAGCCAAAGAGAAAAAACCTTGGTCAAGTAGGAAACTCTGTTACCCAAATGTGAAAAATGTCCACCAAGTACAGAAATAACTTGGCCACACTTATGAAAACTACGAAAATTTGTTATCCAAATATGAAAAATATTGCCCAACTAGGAAAATTTGAAAGCCAAATGTGAAAAATATCACCCAAAGAGATAAATATCTCGTCCAGACTTATAAAAAGTTGGAACATTTGTCAACCAAATGGGGTAAAGTTAGACCAAATATAGAAACATCTTAACCACATTTATAAAAAAAAAACGAGGGGAAAATGTCGACCAAATACAGAAACAACTCAACCCAATTTATAAATAGGGCAACCAAACTTATGAAACGTAGGAAAATGTGTTAACCAAAAGGGGAAAATATGGTACACGTAACGAAATATCTCATCCAAACTTATAAAAAGTAGGAAAATATATCAACCAAACGCGAACAATGTCGGCCAAATACAGAAATTTCTCAACCAAACTCATGAAAAGTAGGAACAACTTGTTACCCAAATAGAAAAAAATATTGGTCAAGTAAAGAAATAGAGTGGTCAAACCTATAAAAACGTACCAACATTTGTTAACACAACTTGGCCACTTGTTCTTGCAAACTTGCTCCCTGGCTCAAACAAGTTGTCCACTTGCTACTACAATCGGTCGACCTATCCTATCAAATCACACACTTACCATATCAACTGGCCCTTTTCCCCAACAACGTGTCCACCGACTCTCTCATATTATCGACTCACCCTATCAACTTACCCACATCGGCTCACAAAATTTCCACTTGTTATTACAACTTGTCGACAGCCTCGCCCAAATTACCAATTACTCTTACAAACTGTCCCAACTGAGCGCACAAAGGTGTCCACTTGTGATTTCACGGCCACCTCACCACATAGATAAGTAGCCCTCATAAAATACAAATGTATCCCGCAACTCATACAGAAGTGTCCCCCATATTGTCATTAAAAAAAATATTTGTGTGTGTAGGTAAGTTCATGTCTTCGACAGTTCATGTTTTGCTAAGGCCTAGTTTTAGTGAAAATGCAGAAGTCTATTGGCTAGAATTTCAATCTGGGTGGTCAATTACTAACACTGCCTGTGGACAGCTATTCTTACCCATGCGCTACAGTTGAGAAAATGAACGGCCGTTGAATGGAAGCTACTGCAGACTTGAATTATTAAACCCCTCTGGAAGAAGTAGCGGCAGCTTAACCAGGAAAAGATCGAATTAGTTATCCCCCGTTAGTCTGGAAATTATGAAAATATATGCTCCCACAAGCGATATTACTCATGACGTCATATAAACAAAAATATAAAGGAAACAATTGTGGCGCTGCCTCATTTGTTATACTTTATATTTTTGTTTATATGACGTCATGAGTAATATCGCTTGTGGGAGCATATATTTTCATAATTTCCAGACTAACGGGGGATAACTAATTCGATCTTTTCCTGGTTAAGCTGCCGCTACTTCTTCCAGAGGGGTTTAATAATTCAAGTCTGCAGTAGCTTCCATTCAACGGCCGTTCATTTTCTCAACTTTAGCGCATGGGTAAGAATAGCTGTCCACAGGCAGTGTTAGTAATTGACCACCCAGATTGAAATTCTAGCCAATAGACTTCTGCATTTTCACTAAAACTAGGCCTTAGCAAAACATGAACTGTCGAAGACATGAACTTACCTACACACACAAATATTTTTTTTAATGACAATATGGGGGACACTTCTGTATGAGTTGCGGGATACATTTGTATTTTATGAGGGCTACTTATCTATGTGGTGAGGTGGCCGTGAAATCACAAGTGGACACCTTTGTGCGCTCAGTTGGGACAGTTTGTAAGAGTAATTGGTAATTTGGGCGAGGCTGTCGACAAGTTGTAATAACAAGTGGAAATTTTGTGAGCCGATGTGGGTAAGTTGATAGGGTGAGTCGATAATATGAGAGAGTCGGTGGACACGTTGTTGGGGAAAAGGGCCAGTTGATATGGTAAGTGTGTGATTTGATAGGATAGGTCGACCGATTGTAGTAGCAAGTGGACAACTTGTTTGAGCCAGGGAGCAAGTTTGCAAGAACAAGTGGCCAAGTTGTGTTAACAAATGTTGGTACGTTTTTATAGGTTTGACCACTCTATTTCTTTACTTGACCAATATTTTTTTCTATTTGGGTAACAAGTTGTTCCTACTTTTCATGAGTTTGGTTGAGAAATTTCTGTATTTGGCCGACATTGTTCGCGTTTGGTTGATATATTTTCCTACTTTTTATAAGTTTGGATGAGATATTTCGTTACGTGTACCATATTTTCCCCTTTTGGTTAACACATTTTCCTACGTTTCATAAGTTTGGTTGCCCTATTTATAAATTGGGTTGAGTTGTTTCTGTATTTGGTCGACATTTTCCCCTCGTTTTTTTTTTATAAATGTGGTTAAGATGTTTCTATATTTGGTCTAACTTTACCCCATTTGGTTGACAAATGTTCCAACTTTTTATAAGTCTGGACGAGATATTTATCTCTTTGGGTGATATTTTTCACATTTGGCTTTCAAATTTTCCTAGTTGGGCAATATTTTTCATATTTGGATAACAAATTTTCGTAGTTTTCATAAGTGTGGCCAAGTTATTTCTGTACTTGGTGGACATTTTTCACATTTGGGTAACAGAGTTTCCTACTTGACCAAGGTTTTTTCTCTTTGGCTAACAAAGTTTCTTAGTTTTCATAAGTTTGGTTGAGATGTTACTATATTTGGTCTAACTTTTTCTCATTTGGTTGAGAATTTTCCTTCTTTTTTATAAGTTTGGATGAGATATTTCTCTCTTTGGCTGATATTTTTTTCACATTTGGCTATCAAATTTTCTTATTTGGCCAATACTTTTCATATCTGGCTAACAACTTGTCCTAGTTTTCATACATGTGACCGAAATATTTCTGCATTTGTCCGACATTTTTCTCTTTGGCTAACAAAGTTTCCTAGTTTACATAAGTTTGAGCGATGTATTTCGTTACTTGGTCCTTATTTTTTCCTCTTTGAGTAACACATTTCCCTAGTTGGTCAATATATTTCCCATTTAGTTATCAATTTTCCTATTTTTTATATGTTTGGTTGAGATATTTCTGTATTTGGCGTAACTTTTTCTCATTTGGTTGAGAATTTTCCTACTTTTTATAATTTTGGATGAGATATTCCTCTCTTTGGGTGATATTTTTTCACATTTGGCTATCAAATTTTCTTACTTGGTTAATATTTTTTTCCTATCTGGCTAACAACCTTTCCTTGTTTGCATACGTGTGGCCGAACTATTTCTGCATTTGGCCGACATTTTTCACATTTGGCTAACAGATTTTCCTACTTGACCCGGGTTTCTTCCATTTGGCTAACAAAGTTTCCTAGTTTTCATAAGTTTGAGCGATGTATTTCGTTACTTGGTCATTATTTTTCGTCTTTTAGTAACACATTTCCCTAGTTGGTCAATATATTTCCCGTTTGGTTATCAATTTTCCTATTTTTTATATGTTTGGTTGAGATATTTCTGTATTTGCCATAACTTTTTCTCATTTGGTTGAGAATTTTCCTTCTTTTTGTAAGTTTGGATGAGATATTTCTCTCTTTGGGTGATATTTTTTCACATTTGGCTATCAAATTTTCTTACTTGGTTAATACTTTTCCTATCTGGCTAACAACCTTTCCTTGTTTGCATACGTGTGGCCGAACTATTTCTGCATTTGGCCGACATTTTTCACATTTGGCTAACAGCTTTTCCAACTTGACCCAGGTTTCTTCAATTTGGCTAACAAAGTTTCCTAGTTTTCATAAGTTTGAGCGATGTATTTCGTTACTTGGTCATTATTTTTTTCCTCTTTGAGTAACACGTTTCCCTAGTTGGTCAATATATTTCCCGTTTGGTTATCAATTTTCCTATTTTTTATATGTTTGGTTGAGATATTTCTGTATTTTGCCTAACTTTTTCCCATTTGGTTGACATATTTTCCTACTTTTTATAATTCTGGCCGAGATATTCCTCTCTTTGGGTGATATTTTTTCACATTTGGCTATCAAATTTTCTTACTTGGTTAATACTTTTCCTATCTGGCTAACAACCTTTCCTTGTTTGCATACGTGTGGCCGAACTATTTCTGCATTTGGGTGATATTTTTCAGAATTGGCTATCAAGTTTTCCTACTTGGGCAATATTTTTTACTATTTGGCTAACAAATTTTCCTAATTTTAATAAGTGTGGACGAGGTATTTCTGTATTTGGCTGACATTTTTTCACATTTGGCTAACAGATTTTCCTACTTGACCTAGGTTTTTTTTCGCTTTGGCTAACAAAGTTTCCTACTTTTCATAAGTTTGGTTGGGCTGTTAGTATACTTGGTCTAACTTTTTCTCATTTGGTTGAGAATTTTCCTTCTTTTTATAAGTTGGAACGAGATATTCCTCTCTTTGGCTTATATTTTTTCACCTTTGGGTCGGTGCCTTATCATCGTATATGTTTATTTGAGTGAGCATATTGTGAAGTTAGTGAGCGCCTATTTGTCGACCATGATGGAACGGACAACCGATGACCTCATAAGTAGTGTACTTTACGGTGTATTCGACGCTATTTTGCCTTGTCGTTGTCTTTTAAGTGGCGTATCGATGTTTGCTCGTAATTGGCATGCACCCCAGATGCTGTCGCTTTGAGAAATGATCGATATCTCACAATGAGCCTTTTTCGCGGCACTGGAGACACTATCAATAAGATGATAGAGTGGTGGGTTATGACGTCATCACCTCTTAGAACTATAAAATACAGATATTTCAGTAACACCTTACATGGCATACAACACAAAGTAGCTTTATACTACATACGATATACAAATACTTAGTGAAACAACAAGCACCCTCGCTATTCTACTACTCCTACTATTAACACCACCACCACCACCACCACCACCAATACTACTACTACTACTACTACTACTACTACTACTACTACTACTACTACTACTACTACTACTACTACTACTACTACTACTACTACTACTACTACTACTACTACTACTACTACTACTACTACTACTACTACTACTACCAATATTATTACTATTTGTATCCATGGTGTCGGAGATCATAGTTTATGGGGTGTCATACTGACCAATGTCAGGCGATAAGTCTCTTGCTGATGTTGGTGAGTATTACTACTGGTGCTATTGGTACTATGAGTACCACCATTACATGAAGGTAATGCCGTTAATTGGGGATTTCTGTATTGTGAGTCAACCCCGGAAATGTTCAATGGTGTTGGAGATCGCAATGTGTGGGTGATACGTCCGTTGGTAAGACACGTGAAGATGATGATAATTAGTACTATTGTTGGTATTGCTACTACTACTACTACTACTACTACTACTACTACTACTACTACTACTACTACTACTACTACTACTACTACTACTACTTCTACTACTACTACTACTACTACTACTACTACTACTACTATCATTACAAATACCACCTAACATGACCCTTGATGATGATGACTAATATTACTACGAAACAATTCTATTATTATTACTATACAACCACGCCGATTGTAGACAATAGCGATAAACGTATTAGAACCTACTCGCCCTGATCAGCGCCATCCTTCCCACAGCAGACAGTTTGATACTTCATGACTGAGACACCCCAACCTCTAGACCTAACAACTTTACTACCTCTTGATCATCACCATGTCACTACACCTACTCTTCTCTGCAATTTATGCGGTCACTCGACCACTTGACCACCACTTGACCACCACTTGACCACCACTTGACCACTACTTGACCACATCTTGATCATCATCGTGTCACTACACTTACTCTCCCCATCAATTTAAGGGATCACTCGACCACTTGACCACATCTTGACCACCACTTGACCACACCCTGACCACCACTTGACCACCTCTTGATCATCACCACGTCACTACACGTACTCTCCCCAACAATTTAAGGGGTCATTTAACCACTTGACCACCCCTTGACCACCGCTTGACCACCTCTTGACCACTAATTTACCACCCTTTAATCATCACCATATCATTACAACTACTGTCCCCGACAATTTAAGTGGTCACTCGACCACTTGACCACTGCTTGACCACCTCTTGACCACTAATTTACCACCCTTTAATCATCACCATATCATTACAACTACTTTCCACTAAAATTTTCCTCACTTGACCACTGCTTGACCACTGCTTAACCACTAATTTACCACCCTTTAATCATCACCATATCATTACAACTACTTTCCACTAAAATTTTCCTCACTTGACCACCACTTGACCACTGCTTGACCACTGCTTGACCACTAATTTACCACCCTTTAATTATCACCATATCATTACAACTACTTTCCACTAAAATTTCGTCACTTGATCACCACTTGACCACTGCTTGACCACCACTTGACCACGTCAGCAATCGTTTTAAACACCACCATGTCACTACACGTAACTTCCTCTACAATTTAAGTGGTCACTTGACCAGTTGACCACCGCTTGACCATCGCTTGACCACCTCTTGACCACTGCTTGGCCACCTCATGATCATCACCATATCATTACAACTAGTTTCCACTAAAATTTTCCTCACTTGACCACCACTTGACCACTGCTTGACCACTGCTTGACCACTAATTTACCACCTCACGATCATCACCATATCATTACAACTAGTTTCCACTAAAATTTTCCTCACTTGACCACCACTTGACCACTGCTTGACCACTGCTTGACCACTGCTTGACCACTAATTTACCACCCTTTAATCATCACCATATCACTACACGTACTTTCCCCTTTAATTTAAGTGGTTACTCCACCCCATGACCACCACTTGACCACCTCTTGACCACCACTTGACCACGTCATCACACACCCTTAACTATAAGCGGTCACTTACTATGTTTTTTTTTTTTTTCCTTCTATATATATATATTTTATTAACATGATTATATACCTTCTTTTGATCGTTTGTTTTCTTTATTGATGTTTTATGTTGTATTTTTTATGTCGTACCTATAATTACTTGACCACGCCACCTATGATGAGTCACTTGACCACACCCCCTCTGATGAGTCACTAGACCACGCCCACTTAAAATAAAAAAGAGTTATCACCCTTTGAGGCGCAAAATCGATAAGAGCTAAAAATAGATTGCAATTTGCGCCTCAAAATCGATAAATGGTTGATTTATATAGGGAATGTGCGCCACCTCCACCTCCACAAAACAAGGTGCTTTAGCCCCACTTACACTACTGATCAGGTTGCTGTGGAACTACATACATAACTCAATCGCATAAGTACTTGGTGTGATGAAGCTGGGGTAATGGTCAACCCAACAAAGGCAACAGTGACTTGGTTCTCTTTGAATAATCATATTATCAACACTCCAACACCAACTGTACATCTGTGCTCATAGACTGTGGAAAGGACGCAGGCAATGAATTATCTGAGGATACGTTTTGATCGAAGCCTTGCTTATAATGAGCACATAGACCAGGTGATAACAAAAGCGAAGCGTGGTTTGGCAGCGATGCGGGTGATGGCGGCAGCAAACTGTGAGCAGCGCCATCTATGATTTCTGTACGAGGGGCTGGTCATGTCTGTTTTTGAGTATGCGATGGCAATCCTGACTCTCAGCCGTAAGCAGACAGAAAGGACGGAAAGGATACAGAATGAAGCTATGCGCATTTTCTTGGATGTACAAGAGATACAGCATGCAGGGCGATGCGCGACCTTCTTGATTTTCCAACCATTGAAGACAGAATAAAAATTTTGCAGAGCACGTGCCTACCTCAGAGTTAACGCAAATACACAACACGCACTGCATAGTGAAATTATGAAGGTGAAGGGCAGCAGGTTAAAAAGAGGAAGGTCTTGGATGGGTCAACTCGAAGACATCCTTCAACAGGTGTTTTCACTTGAGGACGTAGAACCTGGCGAGGAGTGGGTACAAGTGCCAACATATTTCTGTGCGTCCTTTTCTGTTTGCATCCAACTTAACAGGAAATGCAGACAAGAAAATCCGGCTGCCGTGGAGGCGGAAGTACAAGCGTTGATTTTCGAGAATTCGTTAGACCAGTGTTTCCCAACGTGGTGCCCACGACCCACAGAGGGGGGGGGGGGGGGGGGGCAATTCGATTGTTATGAGGGGCAATTCGAAAATGGAAGAACTCGGCTGGATATAACAAAACGGTGAGACTTGAGACTGAAGTTAACTAAATTGGAACCTGACATAAAATCTCTTTGCAGCAAGCATCAAGCGCAAGGATCTCACTAAATTCAAATAAATAATTACTAATAATTAAAATAATAGAGAAAAATCTTTCATTATAAATTATTTTGCACTTGAATTTCAGTTCTCCATTATATGTTTTGAAAATTTACTTACTGTGTTTTAATAACGAAGACACAAACAATAGATTGCACGATTTATTGCCTGGCATATTTCGCTGCATCTCGTCCGGTACATACTGCAGAAATCACACAACTTACGTGAATTAACTAGATGTTAGTTAGTTAGTTAGTCGCAGTTCCAACTTCACAGCAACGGGTCGTCCCCATTATGCTCCGTTCCTGTGCCAGTGAATATCACACAAAATGCTCCCCACTGCTCAATGTGAAAAGTGGAAAAGACAGGAGTCTCGACAAACAACAGCCCGCACAGATACACTGTGCATAATGCCGCCGCCAGAATGTCAACACAATAGTCCCCCACGAAACACCCAGTTCATCTCCGATGGAATCGGCAGTCATTTTCTCATCTGGATGTTTCCTAGATGTTCACCCACACAGTCCACGAAATACAGATCATCGTCGATGGCAGTAGCAGTCAACCAGAAGCCCAGCAGCCACGCATTTCTGCATAAGGCAAAAACTGGTCAACTCTGGGACATAGCCATCCGCCATCGCTCAGAACATGCAGTCACGTTCCAAGAAACCTCGGGCAGATTCAAAAACTCCCGTGTGTTGCCGGGGCCCATAAGGGAAGCAAAGAATAGCAACACTGCAGCCTACCATGCATGTCGTAAGAGGCGACTAAGGAGGCTTGATGGTTCCGTCGCCCTGCTACTGAGTGAGTACATGGCGCGACACTGTGAGCTGTGAGTTTCGAGTGAATTAACTAGATAAATCCTTCAAGTTGAAATATACACATATTCGCACGGTAATGTCACTTATCTACCACGGTAATTTTAAGCTGACTAACATGTCTTTCTGTTTGCACAGTTCTGGCTTGCGTTGTTAGATCATAATTGCTTCTGCAAATTTTAACAAGCGAGTATTTTGTGTGTTAAACAACACGCGAAATGCAGTGTCTCTGTCCACCACATGGCCTCTTTCGACAATGTGCCTCCCGATTGAAGACGCCGGGAGCTTCCGGTGTGTCGGCCCCACGAGGCCAGCATCTCCTGTGTGTTGTATCTTGTTGACCCATTGAGGTATGTGTTCTGACACCCGTTTGTTAAGCTGTCTCTCTGTTCTACCAATGTAAACGGCCTGGCATCTACATGTGAATTGGTAAATACAATTGTTTGTGGCGTACAGAGGAACAGGCTCTTTGACTGCTGGTGTAGGAATTGGTACGGTTTTATATCTAATTGTGGAGTTGCCGCACAGAATGTTCGGCCTATTGCTGTAGTAAGCCGGTCTTGTAGACGTTGCATTACGTCATCCCCTCGAAAAGTTAGCTGGATGAATACCTTGAGTTTAGGGACTGTAGTTAAGTCTGCTTTGGGTTTGGGCTGTTGACAGTGGCGCTTTATAAATCCTGGAGTACCCATTCAGGTTTAAGACATTCTTCAGAGTTTCAAATTCCTCTGTCAGTGTGTCCTGGGTGCATATCTTTCTAGCACGGTCAAACAAGGTCCGTACTAAGCCCCGTTTGTACTGGACAGGTGTGAAGCTCTGAAAATTTAGGTATTGG
Source organism: Cepaea hortensis (assembly GCA_963921405.1). Taxonomy (NCBI): domain Eukaryota; kingdom Metazoa; phylum Mollusca; class Gastropoda; order Stylommatophora; family Helicidae; genus Cepaea; species Cepaea hortensis. Next base: position 2,572,262 of record OY992888.1, on the reverse strand, counting down.
CCAGTCCATGTTCCTTTGCGATACACCGATCTTTGAATTGTGCCGTCTGCTCTACGTCTCATTAGAATATCTAGGAACGGTTACGCTTCGTTGTGTTCGTGTTCCATAGATAGAGAGATGTTTTTATGCGTCTTGTTCATTGTGGCCTGAAACGATGTTGCATGTAGCTCGTCTGTGGTGATAATTAGTATATCGTCCACATAACGACGGTAAAAGGCCAAGTTGTTGATGTCTGAATATCTCTTTTCTTCTAAATGTGCCATGAAGATGTCCGCTAGAATAGGACCAAGAGGACTCCCCATGGCCACTCCGTCAATTTGGCGGTATGACTTAGTTAGAAAATTGAATTGTATGTTGGCGGTACATAGTAGTAGTAGCCTCTCCAGAATAGGTGTTGGTATGCCTAATTTTAGTTGTTTGTCTTCAATGCGTTCCCTTATTATTTTCACTGTCTCCTCTAACGGAACGTTAGTGAATAGGGAGGCTATATCCATGGATGCCATGTGTTTGTTATTTATGTCCATAGTATCCAATATTTCCACCAGTTGGAATGTATCTCTGAGTATATTTGGATCGAAGGACTGTCGTACTGGCTTTAACATTTCGGCTAGCCATCTCGCCATTCGGTGTTGTGCAGAGTTAACCATGGACAGGATAGGTCTTAGCGGGATGCCGGGCTTGTGAAGTTTGGTTAGACCGTACATCTGAGTGTGCGAACCACGTGGTGTGAGCGTTTTTGCAGTGGCCTCACTGATGAGTCCCGCATTCACAAGTGACTGGATCTCTTTCCTCATTATAGCATCCATGTCCTCCGACTTGTTTACTTTTTGATCTATCCTGAATTTGGATTCATCTGACAATATTACATCCATTTTTCTCTGGTAGTCTGACATGTCCATCAGCACTGTACCGCTCCCTTTGTCAGGTTTCAGTATGACGAGGGTTTTGTTAGCCTTTAACGCTTTTAAGGCAGTAAGGTGTTCGTTGGTCAGCGGACATGTCTGTTTAGAGGGTGTTGTGCGATACTGGTGTTCTAAATCTACCAGTTTGGCCTTCAGCCACCCGACCGACTCAGCAGAGGTAGGTGATAACTTGGAGACTTGAACAAACAACATTTCAAACTGTGCTTGAGACTCAACACGGTTGATGTGTTTAGGCTCTATGCATAATTTTAATCCGTATGCAAGGGCCGTATTTAATCCGTATGCAATCAAATCAAATCAACTTTATTAGGGTGAAAAATTGGGCGCGCAGGCCCGTCTTACATTCGGCCCTTCCAATCACTCGTCTTTCATTCATCAAGAGCATTATACATTTACATAGGAAGATAAAATAAACATTGTGAAATGAATGTTGTAAACATAAACAAAGCTTATTACCATGTTATGAGGCCCATCTCCCACTTATCCATACATCACCCCACCTACACATACACCCCCACCTTCCCACGCACACCAGGGACACATACATACCCCACCAACCGATTCATCCCCCTCGCGCACTTCCCCACCCACACACACTACCCTCATCTGATCCCCCAACCAAAACACACTCGCCACCCACAAACATTCCCCCACTAACCCACACATCCCACGCCCATCCACATCCTAACCCACACATCCTCTCCCCACCCACACCTCAAACCACCCATCCCCCAGCCACATCTCCATCGACCACATATTCCCCTCCCCACGCACACAATCCCCCACCAACCCACACATCGCACATCCACTCACACATCCCCAAACCATACACACACATCCCCACCAACTGACATGTCCCTACCCCCTCCCCCCCCCCCACACACACACACACATCTCCCTAACCACCCATACATCCCCAAACCACTCACACACACCCCACCACCCACACATACAACTTCCACCCACCCATACATGCCGTAACCCAATCCCCCACCCGCACATCACATACACCCCCTATCACGCAATATTCCCAACCCACGCACCACACATACACACACATATCCCTCACCAGCACATCTCCACTTACACACCACACACATATCCCCCACCCAGATACCACACAATATTCCCACCCACACCCACACAGATACCCTTACCCATCCACCCCACATACCCCCACTCACACACCACAAAACACACACATACCTCACCCACACAATATCCCCAACCAACACACCACACACCTCTCCCCACCCACACACGCATTCCCTACCCGTCCACCAACACACACTCACTCACGCATACTACGTACCCACACCCCCACCCACCCAACCACCCCCAACCAAACATCTCACGATCACAATACCCCTACCCACACACAACCTCCACCCACTCACACATCCCATCCCGACACATACAACTCCCTCTCCGACCTATACAACCCTAAGCCACTCACACACCCTCACCCACTCATTCCCCATCCACGCACACATTTCCCACCCACACACCCCCACATACTTCCCCCAACCACCACACATCCCCTACTCACCCCCACATATACCCCACCCATACACACATTCCCCGCACCCATCACACACATCCCCCACACCACCCACTATCCTCCACCCACACACATATCCTCACCCATACCACCACAAACATACCCTCCACCCACACATCATGCACACATCCCGCACCAACACACCGCACACATATCTCACACCCACACACCATACACTTTTCCCCACCCGCCCTTGCATCCCCAATCCACCCAACACAATCCCCTATCCACACAACCCCGCCACCCACACATACTTCTTCAAACCATCCACACATCTCCACCCACATAAACACACATCCCCCGCATCCATCCCATAACATATCCTCCACCCATATACACATCCCCCACACCCATTTCCACACCCCTACTTTCACCCCCGCACATCCATCCACACATCCCACCAACACCCAGAAATATCATTACCCACCAAAACCACACACCCTAACCCATCCAAACGCATATCCCCACCCACACATCCCCCACCAACACAGATAAATTCCAACTGGTGGAATTATTGGATACTATGGACATAAATAATAAACACACGGCATCCATGGATATAGCCTCCCTATTCACTAACGTTCCGTTAGTGGAGACAGTGAAAATAATAAGGGAACGCATTGAAGACAAACAACTAAAATTAGGCATACCAACATCTATTCTGGAGAGGCTACTACTACTATGTACCGCCAACATACAATTCAATTTTCTAACTAAGTCATACCGCCAAATTGACGGAGTGGCCATGGGGAGTCCTCTTGGTCCTATTCTAGCGGACATCTTCATGGCACATTTAGAAGAAAAGAAATCCTCAGACATCAACAACTTGGCCTTTTACCGTCGTTATGTGGACGATATACTAATTATCACCACAGACGAGCTACAAGCAACATCGTTTCAGGCCACAATGAACAAGACGCATAAAAACATCTCTCTATCTATGGAACACGAACACAACGAAGCGTAACCGTTCCTAGATATTCTAATGAGACGTAGAGCAGACGGCACAATTCAAAGATCGGTGTATCGCAAAGGAACATGGACTGGCCAATACCTAAATTTTCAGAGCTTCACACCTGTCCAGTACAAACGGGGCTTAGTACGGACCTTGTTTGACCGTGCTAGAAAGATATGCACCCAGGACACACTGACAGAGGAATTTGAAACTCTGAAGAATGTCTTAAACCTGAATGGGTACTCCAGGATTTATAAAGCGCCACTGTCAACAGCCCAAACCCAAAGCAGACGTAACTACAGTCCCTAAACTCAAGGTATTCATCCAGCTAACTTTTCGAGGGGATGACGTAATGCAACGTCTACAAGACCGGCTTACTACAGCAGTAGGCCGAACATTCTGTGCGGAAACTCCAGTCATTAGATATAAAACCGTACCAATTCCTACACCAGCAGTCAAAGAGCATGTTCCTCTGTACGCCACAAACAATTGTATTTACCAATTCACATGTAGATGACAGGCCGTTTACATTGGTAGAACAGAGAGACAGCTTAACAAACGGGTGTCAGAACACATACCTCAATGGGTCAACAAGATACAACACACAGGAGATGCTGGCCACGTGGGGCCGACACACCGGAAGCTCCCGGCGTCTTCAATCGGGAGGCACATTGTCGAAAGTGGCCATGTGGTGGACAGAGACACTGCATTTCGCGTGTTGTTTAACACACAAAATACTCGCTTGTTAAAATTTGCAGAAGCAATTATGATCTAACAACGCAAGCCAGAATTGTGCAAACAGAAAGACATGTTAGTCAGCTTAAAATTACCGTGGTAGATAAGTGACATTACCGTGCGAATATGTGTATATTTCAACTTGAAGGATTTATCTAGTTAATTCACTCGAAACTCACAGCTCACAGTGTCGCGCCATGCACTCACTCAGTAGCAGGGCGACGGAACCATCAAGCCTCCTTAGTCGCCTCTTACGACATGCATGGTAGGCTGCAGTGTTGCTATTCTTTGCTTCCCTTATGGGCCCCGGCAACACACGGGAGTTTTTGAATCTGCCCGAGGTTTCTTGGAACGTGACTGCATGTTCTGAGCGATGGCGGATGGCTATGTCCCAGAGTTGACCAGTTTTTGCCTTATGCAGAAATGCGTGGCTGCTGGGCTTCTGGTTGACTGCTACTGCCATCGACGATGATCTGTATTTCGTGGACTGTGTGGGTGAACATCTAGGAAACATCCAGATGAGAAAATGACTGCCGATTCCATCGGAGATGAACTGGGTGTTTCGTGGGGGACTATTGTGTTGACATTCTGGCGGCGGCATTATGCACAGTGTATCTGTGCGGGCTGTTGTTTGTCGAGACTCCTGTCTTTTCCACTTTTCACATTGAGCAGTGGGGAGCATTTTGTGTGATATTCACTGGCACAGGAACGGAGCATAATGGGGACGACCCGTTGCTGTGAAGTTGGAACTGCGACTAACTAACTAACTAACATCTAGTTAATTCACGTAAGTTGTGTGATTTCTGCAGTATGTACCTGACGAGATGCAGCGAAATATGCCAGGCAATAAATCGTGCAATCTATTGTTTGTGTCTTCGTTATTCAAATTCACTACGGGAAAACATTGTTTTGAATTACTGTGTTTGCTCAATAATTTTCTAGTGAATTCTTCCTAAAACCTATTATTCAAATTTCTTTAGTGAACATTTCAATTTTTGAATATTACAAATAATGTATATGTTGAAAAGGGGGGGGGGGGGCATAAGCATTTTAGAAAGGCTTAGGTGGGGCTCAGCACAAAAAAGGTTGGGAAACACTGCGTTAGACGGTGATGATGTCATCTAGACAGATGGGTCGGTCGTCCGACATGTGAGAAGCTCATGGGCCTTTACGGCTCAGGCCGGAGGAAGAATTTTGAAGGAGGACTCTGGTGCTTTCACTGAAACCACAAGAAGCCTGACTATGGAAGTCATGGCAGTAAGTAAAGCAATAACATGGCTCGAGACACAGACATTCACTAGGGCATGTTTCCTTAGCGACTCAGTGAGCATGCTCAAGAGGATAGCGATGGGGTGGATCCGAAGAGAGTTGTTGCTGTCTCTGGAACGGTCTCGGCTGGCAAAGATTAGTTTCATCTTCGTGCCAGGGCATGAGGGAGTACAAACGAACGAAAGAACGAACAATCTTTATTTTCAAATGGTTAATGACTGGGCACTCAGGCCCGTCTGACATGTTGTCCTTCTTCTCTAATTCCTCTCATACATTATTTCGTTCAACATCACTTGTGAAGCTAATCTTAGACAACAAAAGAACAGCAAGCATTAATACGCATTAAAAATAATCAATAATACATGACTCGCCGGTCTCCCAGGTCGAGGAGTTAGCAGCTTTCTCAGTAACCCCAAATACTCTCGTGGTTGACGTGAGCGAACGAGAATTGGAAGCGGTTCGAGTCGCACCAGTGACTTATGAGAGTATGGAGCCCGCCGCTCAGAAAGCAATGGCAAACTACTAAGCGTAATCTTGCCAAGAAATCAACAATCAGCTGAAAGATGCTGATGTTGACAGCGATGTCCTGTAAAGGATATGCAAAACATTTATTTATTTATACATGACTCACTGAGGCAATGTTTGCGATGGGCATGTTAAATACCCAAGGAAGGTGTAACGAGCCACACATATGGGAATGTTTATTAACTAGTTGTCGTTTGAGACAATTTACCATTATTATTTTTAGGGGGGCATGTAGACTGTACTGAGGTAGTGTTCAAACAGGCTGCGTACAATGAAATGAGCGGGCTGACAATCTCGCAGATACTGTGGAGGGCGGACGCGCCATGGACCAGGCTGACATTCTGAATGCTCTACGAGAAGTGAGACTTTGCGAGAAGCAAGTGATGACTGTGAATCTACAACAATGGCCAGACTGCGAGAACATTAAAATTAAAAGAGGAGTGGCCAAACAAGAACACTACGCAGGAAGCCAAAGAAGATTGATAAACCAACACAGAACTGGCGTCGTTAGCCGCTACACGCTGCGGGATTTGCTGAGGAGGGGATCCAAGCACTTATGGACTGAATGGTTCGATGTGCAATGAAGATGATCTGTCGACTGACTAACTAACTAACCTATGGTATCTTCCAATGTCTGTCACAAATCTCTGATTTCTTTCCATGTCTGTCACCAAGTCACATTTGTCACTTTCACATCAATACTATCACCAAAGTGTGAACTACATATGCTTGTGACGAAAAACAATGAACAGATTTAGTTCTCATTCACCACCTGCCCCTCGATACAAACATAACACAGTCACCCTTCACTTATCTTCTATTGTATCTGGCATTCAGCGTTTATTGAGATGGGAATCATGCCCCCCCCCCCCCCCCCCCAGTGTCCCGAAGCCCCGCATAATCGGGACAAATTTAATGAACCACAGAAAGTTGGCGATAGTAAACATGTCAACAACTGCGCCAACAGATGTCAAATTTCTGAAACAGAAGATATATAAACCCAGAGTCCAGCAGCAGAACTATCCAGACGTCTAGAGAAAGTGTGGGTAAGTTACAGCAAAACTATCCGGACGTCTAGAGAAAGCGTGGGTAAGTTACAGCAGAACTATCCAGGCGTCTAGAGAAAGTGTGGGTAAGTTACAGCAGAACTATCCGGACGTCTAGAGAAAGTGTGGGTAAGTTACAGCATAATTATTCAGACGTCTAGAGAAAGTGTGGGTAAGTTACAGCAGATTTATCCAGACGTCTAGAGAAAGTGTAGGTAAGTGACATCAGAACTATCCGGACGCCTAGAGAAAGCGTGGGTAAGTTACATCAGAACTATCCGGACATCTAGAGAAAGGGTGGGTAAGTTATAGCAGAACTATCCGGACGTCTAGAGAAAGTGTGGGTAAGTGACATCAGAACTTTGTCTCCGTCACCTGTTGGTTGTACTCTCGACCACTAGCCTGTATGTCTGTGGTTGGATCCCGTGTGTGCCGTGGTCATGGCCATTGCTCTACAAACACAGAATTCGTGTACGGCTCCTCTCTATTAGTTCAGTGTTGTGTATATAGAGCAGAAAGATCCCCCTCGCCACTCCTCGCTGTCACATTCTTGCCAGACCATGGTAATCCATTTGCTCCTCCGAGGTGTGCACGTGCTCCCACAAGGCCGCAACCACGTCTGCCTTGTCATGTATCAATACTCCACCAAGTTCTGCAGAGCCAGCCAATCTGTCCGCCTGTTCATTTCCCAGCACACCGGCATGCCCCGGAGAAAAAGTACAGGTGATGCTTGTCACCCGTGACCTCCGAAGCGAAGCAAGCCACTCCGCACAAAGCCTGCCCGTTCTCACCCTCGTCAGCATGCTTAGGAAAACACGAAATACCACTGGATGTTTAAAATCTAGGAACGATGTAATATTGATGGAACAAGATGATATAGTAAATAGAAAGACGGAATATCTGGAGGAGCTGTATGATGATAGGAGACCGGATGTAACTATTCAAAACAAAAGTGAGGGTCTACCAATACTTGCAGCGGCCGTTGACGTAGGAAATTGAGGCTCTGTGTGATTTTGGAATCGAAATATTAACACAATTCTAAATGACATCTACAGTAGTGAGAACATTCCTGGTGACCTATTAAAATCCATCTTTATAGCTGCGTCAAAGACACCAGGCGCTTTAGAATGGGAAGAGCATCGCACAATAAGTCGTATGAGTCACATGACAAAGCTGTTGCTCAGAATAATTATGAACAGGACAGGAGACACGATTATACCAGAAATTAGTGATGAACAATGAGGATAAGTGTAGGGAAAGGGTACAAACAATGCTATGTATATATTCTCACGACACTATTAGAAAGAGCTATACAAGTAAAAAAGAACAGATGATGGCATAAGTGAAATATAAATCAAGAAGATAATAGGAATGGCCAATAATGCTTTCAACGGCATGAAATCAGTATTAATATCCAGAGAGATTAATAACGCATTAAAATGAGAATTGAATTGTCAAATGCTACGTATATTCAACGCTACTGTATGGCGTGGAAGCCTGGACATTGAATAAGCAACTATAGTCTGTTCAGAAATGAATGCCTTCATTTACGATCAATTTTTATGAAAACTGTCTGTTGCACCATCATGAAAGTTTTCCTGCCGTCTTATATTTACCCCCACCCAAGGAATATGTCTTTTTAAGGTCGAAAGGCAACTTAAATCATCGAAAGCGTCGATATTTCTTTGATGTTTTAGCGAAAATGTAGTGAATTCACACTAACAAACTAGTTTTACAGTAAAGCACGTCATTTCGGGTACGATACAAGTACAAGCCGTAGCCAGATTCGTATGGGAGTTGGTGCAATAAAAAAAACAAAGTTGTTTAAAAGTTGACAGGGTTGACTGCATTGCACCGGGTTTTTATCCCTTATGGCTCAGTCTCTTTTCGCAGTGAGGAAATGGTCGCACAAAGCATGAACTCCGTAGCTCCAACAACGACCCTCGGGAATCTCCGAAAAAATGCACTCGTGAAATGAAGGACGTGGCCCGGAATCGAACACATAACCTTCGGAGCCCGAGTCAGGCGGCTTGACCACTTTACCACGGAGACTCCCGAGAGGGTTCCAATGTGTAATATTAGTAAAGACAGATCATTTACAGAGGCACGGGGTAAATAATGTGTAAACTGACAGGAAAGTAGAAGGAATATATTTCTTACCTTATTTTTCATCTCTTTTTTGTTTCTTCAGTTGCTTGTTAATAATGTGTACACAAGGAGCTCATGTTACTAGGACGCAGTTAGCAAACCTCTCTGTTGTTGTATGTGGCTTGACATGTTGCTGTCTAGAGTATTGTCACAATTATGTACAACCATGTTGCTGTCTGCAGTATTGTCACAATTCTGTAAAACCCTGCATGCTGTCTGCCTTATTTTCAAAGTTCTTTACAACCATGCATGCTGTGTGCAGTATTGCCTTAATTCTGTGCGACCATGTTTTCTATCTGCGTTATTGTCATAATTCTGTACAACCATGTTGCTGTCTGGGGTATTGTCATTATTCTGTACAACCATGTTGCTGTCTGCAGTATTGTTATAGCCCTTACAACCATGTTACTGTCTTTAGTATTGTCATAATTCTGTACAACCATGTTGCTGTCTGGCGTATTGTCATTATTCTTTACAACCATGTTTTGCCTGGGGTTTTGTTGCAGTTCTGTACAACCATGTTGCTGTCTGGGGTTTTGTTATACTTCTGTACAACCATGTTTTCTATCTGCGGTACTGTTACAATTGTGTACAACCATGTTGTTGTCTGGGGTATTGCCATAATTCTCTCCAGCCATGTTGCTGTCTAGGGTATTGCCATACGTTTGTCTAGCCATGTTGCTGTTGGTGTCGCTTGTCGTCCCGGGAGGAACGTGGAATCAACAAGCACACCTTTTAGATCCTTATACTTGGGATTTATTGACAGACTTATGTCTACACTCCTCCGTTCTGTCTTCTATTCTCTCTCTCTCTCTCTCTCTCTCTCTCTCTCTCTCTCTCTCTCTCTCTCTCTCTCTCTCTCTCTCTCTCTCATTCATTCATTCATAACATACCCTGACAACAGTTTCCTCCAACAATTAATAAAATATTTATTGCTGAAAACTATTTCAGTTGTATGTATTAAATGTGTATATGTAATTTGTAGTGTCTTCTATTGTGAGTACGAGATAGGACTCTGAATGTTTATGCTCCGTATCGCATCTCTCATCTGCATACGGCCAAGCAACAAGACATCACACATATATGGACAGCTCTAACCCTGGATGCTCCGTTCCACTTGAATCTGGATGTAATCCAATCTTGAAAAACTGTTCAACGTTTGATCACTATAAAATCCTGCGATTAAGATAAGTTTGAATTCAGCATATTTCCCTTTCTTGGAAGATAGTAAAATCCAACACGGAAAACACATCACCACTGTCTACAGTTAGTTAATTGGCAATGTTGTAGGCCTGAACACTGTTCTTAAGTTCTCCCTGGTTCTTTTATATGTGTAAACCAGTCACCTATATTTAGCGTAGGTCACTTTGCCGTTATAGACTTAACGTCCTTTACATCGCTTTCTTAACCTGGATACTTTTGAATTACAGAGTTCTCCTATATGGGAGTGGTTATCTTTGCACCAGTGAAGTACCGTTTTATGATCTTATTTCTTAAGGTGAGGTGCGGTATCTCTGCACAAGTGAAGTAACGTTCTTATCTTCTCTGTGTATGTCAGGAGTTTTAGTAGAACCTGTGGGTGATATATATAATCAAGTGAGATGAGTCTGCTTCAGACTAATTCTTATGTGAGATCCTTTTTCCAGCCGTACTCAGACGCTTCCGAAAGATACTCTGACATAAGACAGACGAGTTCACTAAAGTCTAAACGATTAGCTAAAAGAAGGAAATGGTAAAAGCCAAGCACAGACACCTAGTTCCCTATGCTAGACTATTAAGCTAAGGCTAGATTACCTTATATAATCTATGTTAATCCATGAATTGAAATACACAAGCACACAAGCACTAATATCCCTTCGCCTTTAAACAATAAGGGACGTATTTTTCTTTCCTAATAAAGGATGCATAGATATTCTCCGTCCAGTTTGGGAGCACACTAACTACAAAAACAAGTTTACAACTATTTATACTCAATTTCCAATTCTCCGTTACTTTTGATTCACAATCAAATTTGCCGTGATCCTTCACATCAAAAGTCTGTGAAATCACGTATTCGCTCATTGCCGCTCCGTCCCGTTTTTCTCCGCTGAGTCCCGCGTTCCCGAACTCTCGTACATCAATCAGTTTTAACGCTTTGATCCACGTCTTCGTGCGTTCCACAACCCGATGTCTCCACGTCTCCGTTGCTTGTCCGATAAGATCGGCAGTCAATGACCCCTTATCACAACTGTATTTTTCTTCTATACCATTCGGTCAATAACCGTCACTTTGTCCTCGCTCAAGACTGAAGGCTCGATTGTTATTCTGACTCACGGTCCATAATTTTCCCATTCTCATATATTGCAATTACTTTTATATGTAAGTTATCAGGGAATCACTAAACTCGCAGTTTCCCGTGACAGTTGGGTCAAGGGATGTGTGGTCAGACAGTGTGTCCGTTGTTATCATTGCTGCATCTGCTACATCTCATGGGGTAGAGGAAGACGAAACCTGTTTGGAATTGCCCGGATGGTAGTGATTCGATAGTTAAATACAATAATAATGGCATGCCTAACATTTATAGGTTCAGTATAGCTAATTAATCGGGTGTCAGGTCTCTGTCACTTATGACTGAACTACCGTTTAGGAGTAATCAATATGACCAGATTTCTGTTAGCGCTGGATACAGGCGACGCTCACCAAACCCGACACCACACTTTGTGCCGACGTTTTCGGGCAGAAGAGCGCAATTGGGAGGGCACACGCCGTATCCTAGTGCGAAGAAATGCAACTTAAAACTAAAATGTCATGACAAGGCACACCAAGTTCTAAGCTTTTTTCTGAAGTGGTCAAGGATCGAAGCTACGATAGGCGGAGAGTTAAGAGCATTGCTTTGCTGATCCGACAGCTGATGTAGCTTGTCTTGTTTAGACGTCTTGGCGTTATCTTTCGTCTGGAGTAAACTAGGCAGGCAGAGTTAGGATCATGCTGCATGAGCACCACAAGGTCTCTACATTCAGCCCAGGATTTGTGCTATGGAGAGTTGCTCACATAGATTGTAGTTGTTGTGCCTTGTTAGAAGAACAATGTAACATGCTATCGTCTATAAAAAGGCAAGGTCCCAGTTACTGATCATAACTGACTTGAAATTGGGCATTTCGAGTCTCACACTAGTGGGACCGGTACATTATTAAAAGCAGGACTGGTCTTGGCCAAATGTCCATCTCAGCCTCAGGATTGATCTTTGCCAGATGTCCATCTCCGCGCCAGGATTGATCATTGCCAGATGTCCATCTCAGCCCCAGGACTGGTCTTTGCCAGATGTCCATCTCATCCCCAGGACCGGTCTTTGCCAAATGTCCATCTCAACCCCAGGATTGATCATTGCCAGATGTCTCTCTCAGCCTCAGGATTGTCTTTGATAGATGTCCATCCCAGCCCCAGCTGCCGACAGATCCTCTTTGTCTTCGCCGATGTGACTCAACCCCGGAGACGGCCACATGTCCCACACAAGCCTTGAGATGTATGCTTTAAACGATTTGTGGTTGAGTTCAATCGTTTCCCATAACCGCTAATATGGTCTAAGAAGCCATGATTTGTCTACATCTCTGGACATTTCTCATTCAGTCATATTTCTTTAGCTAATTTGTATACGTTTGTATATTTCTTTATGAGTGAATTAAAACATCATTAGCTTCTGCTCTTTCTTATATACGGGGAAAGTAAGATATCACGTCAAGCATTTTCATTTGTTATATATAAGAAAATATGATTTATTGTGATGTCTGTTGTAATGGCATTCATATACTACCTGTATTCTTTTAGTGACATTAAATCTCTCTCTCTCACTCTCACTCTCTCTCTCTCTCTCTCTCTCTCGCTCTCTCTCTCTCACACAGCTCAAACAGTCTGTGGTAGGAAACAAATGCTCATCTATGTAGGCTACCGAGTGTCGCGCTGGTCATATAGTAACGGCGTCATATGTGCTGGTTGGTCATGTGACAGGTAGAAAGGTGTTCTCTGTGGGAGCGATGGGTGTGGGTTGTTGGTAATGTAACAGGTAGAAAGGTATTCTCTGTGAAAGCGATGTTGGTGGCTTGCGAATGTGCAAAAGGCATCATTCTTACTTGATAACATGACGTCAGGGGCAGGCAGCTGAGGTATTAGATGATAACTTGATGTCAGGGGCAGACAGTTGAAGTATTGGATGATAACATGATGTCAGGGGCAGATAGCTGAAGTATTGGGTGATAACTTGATGTCAGGGGCAGACAGTTGAAGTATTGGGTGATAACTTGATGTCAGGGGCAGACAGCTGAAGTATTGGATGATAACATGACGTCAGGGGCAGACAGTTGAAGTATTGGATGATAACTTGATGTCAGGGGCAGACAGCTGAAGTATTGGGTGATAACTTGATGTCAGGGGCAGACAGCTGAAGTATTGGATGATAACATGACGTCAGGGGCAGACAGCTGAAGTATTGGATGATAACTTGATGTCAGGGGCAGACAGCTGAAGTATTGGGTGATAACTTGATGTCAGGGGCAGACAGCTGAAGTATTGGATGATAACATGACGTCAGGGGCAGACAGCTGAAGTATTGGATGATAACTTGATGTCAGGGGCAGACAGTTGAAGTATTGGATGATAACTTGATGTCAGGGGCAGACAGCTGAAGTATTGGATGATAACTTGATGTCAGGGGCAGACAGCTGAAGTATTGGATGATAACTTGATGTCAGGGGCAGACAGCTGAAGTATTGGATGATAACATGATGTCAGGGGCAGACAGCTGAAGTATTGGGTGATAACTTGATGTCAGGGGCAGACAGCTGAAGTATTGGGTGATAACTTGATGTCAGGGGCAGACAGCTGAAGTATTGGGTGATAACTTGATGTCAGGGGCAGACAGCTGAAGTATTGGGTGATAACTTGATGTCAGGGGCAGACAGTTGAAGTATTGGGTGATGACATGCAGTGCCGTCTTGTACATTTTCTCAGTATGATGCAAGTCTTCGAAATGTCACCACTTAATCATGCAATTCTTCGAAGTACCGCCCCTCCTTCGCTGCTTATTCCGCCCACTTACGGTGCCGCCTGATGCAGCCGCCACTCTGTATCATAGCACGGTGTGGCCCTGATGCAACCGCCACTCTGTATCATAGCACGGTGCGGCCCTTATGCAACCGCCACTCTGTATCATAGCACGGTGCGGCCCTGATGCAACCGCCACTCTGTATCATAGCACGGTGCGGCCCTGATGCAACCGCCACTCTGTATCATAGCACGGTGCGGCCCTGATGACATGGCACCCGGGGCAGACAACCGAAATGCTGGAGGTAAACTATTTGTGGTGATCTCAATAGGTGTCTTCTACAATCTATGTGCTGCTTCAATGTTCGCTTTAAAGTATTCGTTATTTAAATTATTTTCTCTCCAACTGTAATGAATTCCTGTATGCCTGTAATAAATTCACGTACACCTGTAATGTATTCACAAACACCTGTAATGTATTTATGTACACTTGTAATGTATTCCTGTACACTTGTAAAATATTCATGTATATATGTAATGTATTTCTGCAACCTGAAATGTATTCCTGTACATCTGTAATGTAATCATGTACATATGTAATGTAATCCTCAACACCTGTAATGTATTTATGTACACCTGTAATGTATTTATGTACACGTGTAATGTATTCAAGTTCATAAGTAATGTATTCCTGTACATCTGTAATATATATATATATTTATGTACACTTGCAATGCATTCCGGTACACCTGTAATATATTTCCGTCGAGGTGTAATGCATTTATCTCCAAGTGTAATGCATTTATCTCCAAGTGTAATGTATTTATCTCCAAGTGTAATGTATTTATCTCCAAGTGTAATGTATTTATCTCCAAGTGTAATGTATTTATCTCCAAGTGTAATGTATTTATCTCCAAGTGTAATGTATTTATCTCCAAGTGTAATGTATTTATCTCCAAGTGTAATGTATTTATCTCCAAGTGTAATGTATTTATCTCCAAGTGTAATGTATTTATCTCCAAGTGTAATGCATTTATCTCCAAGTGTAATGCATTTATCTCCAAGTGTAATGCATTTATCTCCAAGTGTAATGCATTTATCTCCAAGTGTAATGCATTTATCTCCAAGTGTAATGCATTTATCTCCAAGTGTAATGCATTTATCTCCAAGTGTAATGCATTTATCTCCAAGTGTAATGCATTTATCTCCAAGTGTAATGCATTTATCTCCAAGTGTAATGTATTTATCTCCAAGTGTAATGCATTTATCTCCAAGTGTAATGCATTTATCTCCAAGTGTAATGCATTTATCTCCAAGTGTAATGTATTTATCTCCAAGTGTAATGTATTTATCTCCAAGTGTAATGTATTTATCTCCAAGTGTAATGTATTTATCTCCAAGTGTAATGTATTTATCTCCAAGTGTAATGTATTTATCTCCAAGTGTAATGTATTTATCTCCAAGTGTAATGTATTTATCTCCAAGTGTAATGCATTTATCTCCAAGTGTAATGTATTTATCTCCAAGTGTAATGTATTTATCTCCAAGTGTAATGTATTTATCTCCAAGTGTAATGTATTTATCTCCACGTATAATGTATTTATCTCCAAGTGTAATGTATTCCTCACCAAGTGTAATGTATTTATCTCCATGTGTAACGTATTCCTCGCCAAGTGTAATGTTTTCCTCACTAAGTGTAATGTATTTATCTCCAAGTGTAATGTATTCCTCACCAAGTGTAATGTACTCCTCACCAAGTGTAATGTATTCCTCACCAAGTGTAATGTATTCCTCACCAAGTGTAATGTATTCCTCACCAAGTGTAATGTATTCCTCACCAAGTGTAATGTATTCCTCACCAAGTGTAATGTATTCCTCTCCAAGTGTAATGTATTCCCCTCCACATGTAATGTATTCCCCTCCACCTGTAATGTATTCCTCTCCAAGTTTAATGTATTCCTCTCCAAATGTAATGTATTCCTCTCCAAGTTTAATGTATTCCTCTCCAAATGTAATGTATTCCTCTCCAAGTTTAATGTATTCCTCTCCAAATGTAATGTATTCCTCTCCAAATGTAATGTATTCCTCTCCAAGTTTAATGTATTCCTCTCCAAATGTAATGTATTCCTCTCCAAGTTTAATGTATTCCTCTCCAAATGTAATGTATTCCTCACCAAGTGTAATGTATTCCTCTCCAAATGTAATGTATTCCTCTCCAAGTTTAATGTATTCCTCTCCAAATGTAATGTATTCCTCTCCAAGTTTAATGTATTCCTCTCCAAATGTAATGTATTCCTCTCCAAATGTAATGTATTCCTCTCCAAGTTTAATGTATTCCTCTCCAAATGTAATGTATTCCTCTCCAAGTTTAATGTATTCCTCTCCAAATGTAATGTATTCCTCTCCAAATGTAATGTATTCCTCTCCAAGTTTAATGTATTCCTCTCCAAATGTAATGTATTCCTCTCCAAGTTTAATGTATTCCTCTCCAAATGTAATGTATTCCTCACCAAGTGTAATGTATTCCTCTCCAAATGTAATGTATTCCTCTCCAAGTTTAATGTATTCCTCTCCAAATGTAATGTATTCCTCACCAAGTGTAATGTATTCCTCTCCAAATGTAATGTATTCCTCTCCAAGTTTAATGTATTCCTCTCCAAATGTAATGTATTCCTCTCCAAGTTTAATGTATTCCTCTCCAAATGTAATGTATTCCTCTCCAAGTTTAATGTATTCCCCTCCACATGTAATGTATTCCCCTCCACCTGTAATGTATTCCTCTCCAAATGTAATGTATTCCTCTCCAAGTTTAATGTATTCCTCTCCAAATGTAATGTATTCCTACCCAAGTGTAATCTATTCCTCTCCAAATGTAATCTATTTCTCTCCAAGTGTAATGTACTACTCTCCAAATGTAATGTGTTCCTCTCAAAGTGTAATGTATTCCTCTCCAACTGTAATGCACTTCTCTCCAAGTGTAATGTAATTCTCATCCACGCATTATGTATTCATATCACATATTATTGAATACGTTATAATGTATTCCAGTGTTGTTTGAGTCTCCGCTGCCCTATCTCCAGTACATATATCTACCATGATGTTGCTTGCCGTATTCGCCATCTGCGCTGCAATTTTCTCAGCCAACGGTGGACCTATCGGTGAGTAATCGAACCTAGTTAGTTAATTAGTCGCCAGTTCACCCTCATTGCACATCGAACCATTCAGTCCATAAGTGCTTGGATCCCCTCCTCTGTAAATCCAGCAGCGTGTAACGGCAAATGACACCAGGTCTGTTTTAGTTTACCAATCTTCCTTGGCTTCCTGCATAGTGTTCTTGTTTGGCCACACCTCTTTAACTTGCTGTTTTCGCATTCTGACCATGGTTGGTTACTTCTCGTAGCGCATTCATTATATCAGCCTGGCCTATGGCTCGTTCGCCCTCCACAGTAGCCTTACCCGCAAGCCTGTTCGCCTGCACATTTCCTTGTACACCCGTATTCCCTAGCACGAAAATGAAACTAAGCTTTGCCAGCCGTGACCGCCCAGAGACACCAACCACTGGATCCAACCCATCTCTATCGCTCTGAGCATACTCATTGAGTCACTAAGGAAGCAGGCCCGAGTGAAGGCATGTGCCTCGAGCCATGTTATTGCTGTACATTTTGCCATGACTTCCATAGCCAGACTATTTGTGGTCATTGCAAAAGCACAAGAATCTTCCTTCACAACTCTCCCTCCAGCCTAAGCGTAAAAGCCCATGAACTTATCACACACCGAACGACCGACCCATCTGTGTAAATGACACCATCACCCTCTAAAGAATTCTCGAACATCAAAGCCTGTACTTCGGCTTCCACAGCAGCCAGATTTTCTTGAATCCAAACTAATAGTATGTTTGTGAATGTTCCCGGACAGAATTGCATGCGTGTGAATGTTCCTGGTGAGAGAGAAAGCACTAAAAGAAAAAAGAAAAGACGAAGGGAATGGTAAGAGATAGAGGCATAGAAACAAGATATCAGAGATCAGAAGATTCAGAAGCACAATGGAGCAAATGGCACTGAAACATGTAATTGTGAGCTATTGGAACTGTCGTAGTGCCAGGTAGAGAGGTACTGGAATATGTAAGGGTGGGCTAATGGAACTGTAATAGGAACTGTCATGGAACTGTCATAGGAACTGTCAATGAAACTGTCATAGGCAGAGAGGTACTGGAACATGTAAGGTGGGCTATTGGAACTGTCGTAGTGTCAGGTAGAGAGGTACTTGAACGTGTAAGGTGGGCTATTGGAACTGTCATAGGCAGAGAGGTACTGGAACATGTAAGGGCGGGCTATTGGAACTGTCATATTGCCAGGCAGAGATGTACTGGAACATGTAAGGGTGGGCTATTGTAACTGTCATATTGCCAGGAAGAGATGTACTGGAACATGTAAGGGTGGGCTATTGTAACTGTCATATTGCCAGGCAGAGATGTACTGGAACATGTAAGAGTGGACTATATGAACGGTCATAGTGCCATGCAGAGAGGTAATGGAACATGTAAGGGTGGGCTATTGGAACTGTCATAGTGCCAGAGAGGTACTGTAACACGTAAGGGTGGGCTATTGGAATTGTCATAGTGTCAGAGAGGTACTGGAAGATGTAAGGGTGGGCAATTGGAACTGTTGTAGTGTCAAGCAGAGAGGTATTGAAACTACCTTAGTGTCAAGTAGATAGTTACTGGAACATGCAAGGGTGGGCTAATTACAATCCAGCGCTATATCTATTGTACCAGAGTGTGCTAGAGACCAGGGCTATATCTATTGTACCAGAGTGTGCTAGAGACCAGGGCTATATCTATTGTACCAGAGTGTGCTAGAGACGAGGGCTATATCTATTGTACCAGAGTGTGCTGGGCATGAGCGCTGCATCTTATGCGCCAGAGTCTGCAAGGCCCCAAGGCTATAACTATTGTACCAGAGTGTTCCGGGCACAAGCGCTATATCTATTGTACCAGAGTGTGCTGGACACCAGGGCTATATATATTGTACCAGAATGTGCTTAACTCATGGATACAACTATCGGGCATGTCCAGTGTTGCCTATAGTTGTGATTATGTTGTTATGTCATGGCAAACAGGTTCCCACAGGAACATAACAGTGAGATATACAAGATAGAAGCAGACCTGAACAGACGACACGATGCTTAGGTTAACCTACACAATTATCAGTGACGATTATATCAGGTTCCAACAATACAAGAATGTAGGCAGCCATTGTCAGTGACGAATAGGTAAGGTCCAAACAATACAAGAATGTAGGGCAGTCATTGTCAGTGACGAATAGGTAAGGTCCCTACAATACAAGAATGTAGGGCAGCCATTGTCAGTGACGAATAGGTAAGGTCCAAACAATACAAGAATGTAGGGCAGTCATTGTCAGTGACGAATAGGTAAGGTCCAAACAATACAAGAATGTAGGGCAGTCATTGTCAGTGACGAATAGGTAAGGTCCAAACAATACAAGAATGTAGGGCAGTCATTGTCAGTGACGAATAGGTAAGGTCCAAACAATACAAGAATGTAGGGCAGTCATTATCAGTGACGAATAGGTAAGGTCCCAACAATACAAGAATGTAGGGCAGCCATTGTCAGTGACGAATAGGTAAGGTCCAAACAATACAAGAATGTAGGGCAGTCATTGTCAGTGACGAATAGGTAAGGTCCCAACAATACAAGAATGTAGGGCAGTCATTGTCAGTGACGAATAGGTAAGGTCCCAACAATACAAGAATGTAGGGCAGTCATTGTCCGTGACGAATAGGTAAGGTCCAAACAATACAAGAATGTAGGGCGGTCATTGTCAGTGACGAATAGGCGTCTTTCCTCGCTTTTCCTTCCATCCAGAAAAATGTGTAGCCGGTACCTATTTCACAGATTTGGCGTTCCTCTGCAAGTCGTGTCTCGCTCAAGGCTGCAATGTCGATGTTGTTTGTACCTGCCCAGCTCTCTCCCAATCAGTGCTGTTCGTCTCTCTGGACCCGACGCGCCGTCTATGTCAAGTAGGGTGCGTACATTCCAAGTTCCAATTGTTAGGGGAATATGGTTTACTCTTTTAGCTTTGCTTGTTTTATCTTTGTTTGTATGTCGACAGCAGTTAGGGTACCCTCCAACCGCGGCTAGCTGGTTAGGTAGTGATGGAGCAGACAATGTTTAGGGCACCTTTTCTAGCTCCTTCCTCATGTTATGGAGGTGAGCAGTGTTTTCCTATAGAGGGCTGCTCAGTCGCTCAGGGGGCTGCCGAATCTCACTGCTGCTCCGGTCAGTAGAAGACGACCATATGGCCTGAGCCGCCAGTGTGCAGGTCTGCGACTACGGCTGCCAGCGTACCCACGCCTGCCGCTTCGCCGCTCACCCATCGCCACAGGGCTTGAAGGTGATATATGACGTTGGATGAAGAATGACTTGCGCGATGACTTGGATTAAAGTGAGGAAGAGTTGTGCAATTCGTCGACCTCACTCTCTCGCCTGAGTCCATCTGAATCCAGTGGCAAGACAAATCGAGACGACTGGAGATGAATACAGGTGCAGTGGATGACCAGGGCGCTCTACGTGCCTTGCCGTGCTCATTACGTTCCACAACGCTTTGTAGGTAAACGCCGTCTTGCCCGTTGAATCAGCGAGGTATACGACCAGGGGTATCACCCAATAACTGATGACGCCAACACATCAGCAATTGCCAGCGAAACGACGTAACAGCCATGGGCGAATTATTAATAACAAGGAGCAATTATTCGCCTATGACAGTAAGGTCCCATTAATTCAAGCAAACAAGGCAGCCACTGTTAGTGACCATTAGGTAAGCTCTTATCAATACATGAATATAACGAAGCCTTTGTCACTGACGATTAGGTGAGGTATCACCAATAGAAAAATGTAGGGCAGCCACTGTTAATGACGTTTAGTTTAGGTCCCACGAATAGAAGAGTGTAGGGCAGCAATTATCAGTGGCGATTAGGTAAGCTCCATCCAATACAAGAATATTCGGCAGCCATTGTCAGTGGCGATTAGATAATGTCCCACCAATGCAAGAATGTACTGCGGCCAGTGTAAGTGACGATTAGGTCTCGTTATTTCACAAATACAGGAATGTAGGGCAGCCATTGTCACTCACGATTAGGTCAGGTCCCACCGATACCAGAATGTAAGAAAACCTTTGTTCACATTTCTGATTGACTTCTGTCCCCACCAATAAAAGAATGTAGGGTATTCATTGTTCACATGTATGACTTGATTCTGTTCCCAGGAAATGTCGGCTTCTCCGCATCGCTCAGCGCCAGCGGGATCTATCAAGCTGGTGAGATTGTGAAGTACGACAATGTTCTCGTAAATTATGGCAACGGCTACAACAAGGATACCGGCGTCTTCACCGCCCCTAAGGTAAGCTTACACTTGTTCTCCACCGCCCCCAAGGTAAGCTTACACTTGTTCTCCATCGTTGCCAATGTAAGATTACACTTGTATTCCACTGCCAGTAAGGTAAGCCTACACTTGTTCTCCACCGCCGGAAAGGTAAGCATACACGTATTCTCCACCTCCCAAAAGGTAAGCCTACACTTGTTCCCCACCGCCCATAAGGTAAGCCCACACTTGTTCCCTACCACCCGAAAGATAAGCCTACACTTGTTCTTTGCCGCCCCCAAGATAAGCCTGTACTTGTTCTCCACCTCCCCCATGGTAAGCTTACTCTTGTTCTCTACCAGCAAAAAGGTAAGCCTACACTTAAATAGAGACATAGCAAGGTAGATAGCTAGCTTGATAACAGATTCACAGACAGACAGAAAAACAGACAGACAGACAGACAGACGGGCGGGCGGGCTGGCGGGCGGGCGGGCTGGCGGGCGGGCGGGCGGGCGATCGGATGGATGGACGGACGAACGGACGGACGGACGTGCCGTGGATTTATTTATTGTGTCGTCCCTGGAGTGAAGGGAATCAACACCCACATTATATTTAACCCCATACCATTATTCTGGAGAATCCACCAGATTCCGTCCACACCACTCCGTCAGTCAATGGATACCTCTTTCTCCCTCACTCACCACTGGATCATGCCGCCTCTCACACTTCCTCAAAACAACATACTCAACAACTATAGCATCTAAACATTAATAATAAATTAATTTAATAAAGAAAAGTTTATGTATGTGAGAAGTGTATGTGTAGAATGTATGTCGTATACTCTAGTATGTCTGCAGACTCAGACCGAACAGCTCTGGAGTACAGCCCGATCATCCCGGAAAGGATCACGCCACATCATCATTCAGTACACGATAACCTCACCAAATTATGTGTCCCTCCTGCTAGATGTTGACATCCTCCGGTAGCTGTTTGATAACTCAAATACCTGGTCACAGTCTGACACTGATCCTGAATAGATCACACACCGTTATTACATGTCCCTATTGTTCTGAGACTTATAACATCCTTGCCTAGTGAGAACACGAAAACACTGTTCCTTGAAATAAATGTAATTCATTTCTAAAGTTTCTACTGTTCACAAGAACACTGTTATTGTTTACCGTCTCACAGGAATCTAATAATTTCCTAAACAGTTCCTAATGTTCTTTTCCCATGTGATGTGGGAAAATAAATAATATTGTTCTGTTCCCATGTGATATGGAACAACAGTACCTATTGATCTTTTCACATGTCGTGTGGAAAAATAATACATATTGGTCTTTTCCCATGTGGTGTAGAAAAACAATACCTCTCAACTTCCGTGATCCCTATCACTAAGTAGTCATCTGCCGAAAAAAACTTATATGTTCCGGCTTAACCGAGCCATGTTCTTTCCGACCCTTTGTCTCATGGGCCCAGTGCAAAAGCCGCTGATTAGATCTTTTTGCACTAATTTCTCCATAATAGTAAACTGTGATGTTTCAGCTTTCTTTCTTTGCAACCTGAGGGAACCTGTGAATGAGAGACAACACACCCAGTGAGAGCAACCAGTCACTGACCCCGATTAGATGAGTGTAGGCCGATGGCCTCACTCAGATACATGATAGTGAACCAACTCTGTCATGGGCAGAGGCGCTCATCACCTCGGTCTGAGGTAGGGTAGGGCAAGGACAGAGTAAAATGTAAAGTGTAGAACCCCAGTAGACCCCACTGGAAGATCCCACCATTGGACATTCTCCCTATCCCCCAACCATCCTCAATCTCTCTAAACATAATCCAATTTCACTATTCCCAACCAGCTGAGCTAATTGACTTCTCACACTAGTTACTTTTAACAATGCGATTGCCTACTGTCGCTGACACTCCTTGAATACCTAACCACAACACAACAACACTGTTAAAATCCTAAACTCTATTTATCACTAGACTGTT
>OY992888.1:2511214-2546214 GCA_963921405.1 Cepaea hortensis | reverse complement strand
CCAGGCTGTGATGCAAACATGCATTAGACCTTGCTACTCTTGTATAGACAGCGTAGAAGTCTGTGGGTTATGGGAACTCACACCGTGTCCGCCATCTCCTAGTTGTTTGTAGGCCATAAACCAACCCACACCGAGCCTCAAATCTCCTAGATGAATCGTAGGTCCTAAACAAATCAACACCGTGCCGTCCATTTCCTAGATAAAACGTAGGCCCTAAACCAGGCCACACCGATCCTTCACCCATCTCCTAGATAAAACCTATACCCTAAACCAGGCCACACCGAGCCTTCCCCCATATGCTAGATAAAACTTATGCCCTAAACCAGGCCACACCGAACCTTCCCCCATATCCTAGATAAAACTTATGCCCTAAACCAGGCCACACCGAGCCTTCCCCCATATCCTAGATAAAACTTATGCCCTAAACCAGGCCACACCGAGCCTTCCCCCATATCCTAGATAAAACTTAGGCCCTAAACCAGGCCACACCGAGACTTCCCCCATATCCTAGATAAAACTTAGGCCCTAAACCAGGCCACACCGAGCCTTCCCCCATATCCTAGATAAAACTTAGGCCCTAAACCAGGCCACACCGAGCCTTCCCCCATATCCTAGATAAAACTTAGGCCCTAAACCAGGCCACACCGAGCCTTCCCCCATATCCTAGATAAAACTTAGGCCCTAAACCAGACCACACCGAGCCTTCCCCCATATCCTAGATAAAACTTAGGCCCTAAACCAGGCCACACCGAGTCTGCCCCCATATCCTAGATAAAACTTAGGCTCTAAACCAGACCAAACCGAGCCTTCCCCTATATCCTAGATAAAACTTAGGCCCTAAACCAGGCCACACCGAGCCTTCCCCCATATCCTAGATAAAACTTAGGCCCTAAACCAGGACACACCGAGCCTTCCCCCATATCCTAGATAAAACTTAGACCCTAAACCAGGCCACACCGAGCCTTCCCCCATCTCCTAGAAGAAGCGTAGGCCCTAAACCAACTCACAACGAGCCATCTATCTACTAGATGAAGCGTAGACCCTAAATCAACCCACACCGAGCCACCCATCTCCTAAATGTAGCGTGGGCCCTAAATCAACCCACACCCAACCTCCTCCCACCCCATCCCCCATCTCCTAGTTTTAGAGTAGTCTCTAAACCAACCCAAACCCAGCCCCCCCCCCCTCCCTCCCCCCAATCCCCCATCTGATAGAAGAAGCGTAGACACTAAACCAACTCACCATTTCCACCACAGCCATCGGATGTTTTTTAGCTTGCCTGCTCATTGTCCACGCTTAACATCCGTACACAAGTGCAGGTTCAATGTAGCACCTCAACACTCTTTTTCTCGTTGCAACTGATATATTGTTATTGGTCAATATGTTTTTCATTTTGCAAAAGTCTACCTTTGTATAGTGATGTTTGTTGTAATCTCTTCAAGGAAACTCCCATCAGATGTAATGACTGTGTCGAGATAATTGTACCGACTTATTTGTTTAAGGATATTCCAATTTATTTGTATACTGCATTGTGATATTTCCTTCTTCCTAGTCGCGACCATCTGCTACATGTTGCAGATCCCGCTCATTGTCTGCAATCAATACTGTATCATACGCATATCTAATGCTACTGATGTTACATCCCCCAATAATAACAGTAGTAGACAGATTAGATTTTTCCGGCTGTGGTGGGTTATTAACGTAACAGCAGTGGACAGATTACTTGATTCCAGCTGTAATGGGTTACAACGACTGTAATGGGTTAACACAATAACAGTAGTAGACAGATTAAATGCGTCCAGCTGAAGCAAGATTATTACAACGGATGTAGTGGGTTATTACAATAACAGTAGCATAGATATCACTTTTTTTTCGACTGTAGTGAGTTATTGCAGTGGATGTAACGGGTCATTATATTAACAGTAGTATACAGATCATAATTTTCCAGCCGTAATGCATTATTACAACAGCTGTAATAGGCTATTACAAGGGCTGTTAGTGGGTTATTACAACAGTATTATACAAGGCTACTTTGATTTGATATTACAAAAATACCAGATGCACACAACGTAGAAGTGAAGAGTCGTTTTGAGGTCTTGATGTCTATACAGGAGGAGACACCACCTAATGAATTGGCTGTACACGCTAGTAATATCTTGATAACAGCAGCCACAGATTTAATTCCGACCAAGGATAAGCAACTTAAGACATGGATTACGTCAGACACGTTAGAATTAATAAAACAACGAAGGGAACAGAAACAGAAAGGAGTAGAAACTGACAACATGGGGATAAAGTATAAATCTCTAACATGAGAAATAAGAAAGAACACAAGAAGGGGCAATAACCAATATATACAAGAGTGTTGTACTAGAATAGAAAAAATATAATTAAAATGGCAGAGATTACGACTTGTTCAAAGAAATGAAGTTATTGACAAGAAATGTTCAACCTCAATTAAATGTTGTTTGTGACAAGTTGGAAAATACTCTAACAGAATCTAGAAAAAATTTGGAAGATGGCAGGAATACTGCAGCGGAATGTATGATGTGAATCACAGTGAGGATTTGAATGAGATACATGAACAAATGACAGCGGAAACAGAACCTGAACCTTCATTAGATGAAATTGCATAGGCAATAAAGAACCTGAAGAATGGTAAATCACCAGTATGTGATGAGATACCTTTGTGATAAACAACGAACTACTAAGACTGGGGATAGACATTGTCGCCCTGCAAGAGACCAGACTCCAAGAATCTGGAAGCATCAAGGAGAGGGACTTCACTTTCTACTGGCATGGCAAGCCGTGCGGAGAGACCAGGGAGCATGGAGTTGGCTTCGTTATCAGAAACAAGCTGCTTAATTCCATCATACCACCAAGTGATGGCACTGAAAGAATATTGAAGCTCCAACTCCAGACAGAGGCAGGCCCAGTTAGTATTATAAGCGTTTACGCCCCAACACTAACTGCAGCATCAGAATCTAAAGACAAGTTCTATGACGACCTTAGCAAAGAAGTCAGTGAAACACCAGAGAAACAACATCTTTTTTTCCAGGGGGATTTCAATGCCAGGGTTGGCTCCGACCACAAATCGTGGCCTTCATGTCTAGGACAGTTTGGCGTTGGGAAGATCAATGACAATGGACAACGTCTCTTGGAATTCTGCAGCCACCATAATCTGTGCGTGACCAACACCTTCTTTGACACGAAACCTCAACACAAGGTGTCATGGAGGCACCCCAGATCAAAGAACTGGCACCAACTTGACCTGGTGCTCACTAAACGCAGCAACCTCCGCAATGTACGGCTGACTCGCAGCTACCACAGTGCTGACTGCGACACCAACCATTCACTCGTCTCCAGCAAGGTGAAGATAAAGTCCAAGAGAATCTACAGAAGCCGAACAGAAGGAAGACCACGCATTGACACCAGCGGCACCCAAAATAAAGAGAAGGTCAACAAATTCATGCAGGCCTTAGCGGATACTCTGCCTGGCCCCACAAACAGAAATTCCACCGAGAGATGGAGTCATTTTCGCGACACCATCTACAATACAGCACTATCAACATTTGGCAAGAAGCAAACTAAGTCAACCGACTGGTGTGAAGCACACTCTGAAGAGATGCTCCCAGTCCTGGAGATAAAGAGACATGCATTCTCAATGTATAAAACATCACCTTCAGAGAAAAGACTGCAGGCATTGCGAGCGGCCAGAAATAGAGTACAACAGATGGCAAGAAGATGTGCGAACAGGTACTGGTTACAGCTCTCTGCTCAAATTCAAACTTGTGCAGACACTGGAAATATAAGAGGAATGTACGAGGGCATCAAGCAAGCTGTCGGTCCATCAAAAAATAAGATGGCCCCTTTACGATCAACTGAAGGGGTAATCATAAAAGATAGAGTGAAACAAATGGATCGCTGGGTAGAGCACTACTCAGAGTTATACTCAGTGGATAACACTGTCAGCGAAAAAGCTCTGGAAGCCATCGATCAACAGTCCGCCATGCATGCCTTGGATAACGAACCTTGCCTCACAGAAATCAGCGAAGCACTAGACTCTCTCAAATCCGGCAAGGCACCTGGAAAAGATAGTATTCCACCTGAGATTTTAAAATGTAGCAAAGAAACAATCATCCCAGAACTGTATGCAATATTTCAGCTCTGCTGGAAAGAAAAATCAATACCACAAGATATGAAAGACGCAAACATCGTTACCCTTTATAAAAACAAAGGCGACAGAAGCGACTGCAACAACTATCGCGGCATTTCCCTACTCAGCATTACAGGCAAGATTTTTGCCAGAGTAATCCTTAAAAGATTACACATTCTTGCTGAAAGAATCTACCCGGAATCGCAGTGCGGATTTAGACCCAACAGGTCCACCATCGATATGATTTTCTCACTCCGGCAGCTCCAAGAGAAGTGCAGGGAACAGAGGAAGCCATTATATATTGCCTTTATCGACCTCACAAAGGCATTTGACCTCGTGAGCAGAAGCGGCCTTTTTAAGGTCCTTGAAAAGGTTGGATTTCCACCCACCCTTCTTAGTCTCGTGAAATCATTCCACGAAAACATGCAGTGGACCATTTTATTTGATGGCTCAACATCCCAGTCATTCAGCATCATCAGCGGAGTAAAGCAGGGCTGCGTGCTTGCTCCTACACTCTTCGGTATCTTCTTCGCTGTTCTCTTAAGGCAGGCATTTGGGACTGCCACTGACGGCATATACCTCCACACAAGATCTGATGGCAAACTCTTTAACCCATCAAGACTCAAGGCAAAGACCAAGATAAGATCAACATGCGTAAGAGAACTACTTTTTGCAGATGATGCAGCACTGACTACTCATACAGCAGAAGATCTCCAAAGGCTCATAGATCGTTTTGCAGCCGCCTGCAAAGACTTTGGGCTCACCATTAGCCTAAATAAAACACAGGTGATGGAACAAGATGCTGGTGCGCCTCCGTCAATCAAAATTTCTAATTACGAATTGAAGGTCGTCCACGAGTTTGTGTATTTGGGGTGGACAATATAAGATAATCTTTCATTAGAGACAGAAATCGACAGACGCATTGGAAAGGCAGCCACAACATTTTCCAGGCTAGCTAAAAGAGTTTGGGAGAATAATAGACTAACAGAGCGTACAAAAGCTCAGGTATATAAAGCTTGTGTTTGTAGCTGTACTCAAGACAGGAAAGGAAGTTGAATTCCTTCCACATGAGATGTCTGAGACGTATCCTGGGCATAACATGGAAGGACCACATAACAAACCATCAGGTGCTTGAAAGAGCAGATATTACCACAGTGCACAACCTCCTCAAGCAGAGACACCTCCGATGGCTGGGCCACGTATCTCGAATGGAGGATGAACGTATTCCCAAAGATCTCCTTTGAGGAGAACTAGCCACAGGAAAGAGGCCAACCGGAAGACCCCAAATGCGATATAGGGATGTGTGTAAACAAGATATGAAAACCATTGGAATAGATCCAGACACGTGGGAGAGAGTTGCAACAGACAGATGCTCCTGGAGAAGAGATGTACGAAACGGAGTGGTGCTCTTTGAGCGCAATCTGATCCAACAAACTGAGGATAGGCGGCACAGGCTCAAAGCGCAGTCACTTACTGCGGGACCTGCCTCGTCTTACAGATGCGGAAACTGTGACAGAGATTGTCACTCTCACATTGGACTATACAGTCACCAGTGGTGCTGCCAGGCACCTCCCAAGCGGCACAACTCTATAGTCCTTCAGGACTGAAAGAGGCCTACTACTACCAGCTAAACTAATAAAAGCGGGAGGGGAAGAAAGCATACAAATCTATCACGCATTATGTATAGTAAGTTAGTTAGTTAGTCGCGGTTCCAACTTCACGGCAACGGCTCTTCCCCATATTGCTCCGTTCCTGTGCCAGTGAATATCACACAATGCTCCTCACTGCCCCATGTGAACAATAGACAGGAGTGTCGGCAAGCCAACAGCCCACACAGGTACACTGGGCATAATGCCGCCGCCAGAATCCCTCCCAAAAGTCACCCACGAAAAATACATCGTCGATGAAAACGGTAGTCACCAGAAAGACTTCATTGACCGGGTTTTTTATCCCATATGGTTCGGTCTCTTTCTGCACGGCACCCACCGAAAGCGCCGCACAAAGCACAAACTCCGTAGCTACAGCGACGACTGAAAGGAGTTTTCAGGAGTCTCCTGAAAAATGCACTCGTAAACGGAAAAGCAAACCAGTCAATCCAGCAACAGCCGGCCGTCATCGTTCCGAACATGTAGTTCACGCGAAAATCAACCGCGGAAAGATGCAAAATCATTCCGTGCGAAATTCACAGCTCACAGTGTCGCGCCACGCACTCACTCAGTAGCAGGGCGACGGAACCATAGCCTCCTTAGTCGCCTCTTACGACGTGCATGGTAGGCAACAGTGTTACTATTCTTTGCTCCCCGTATGGGCCCCGGCAACACAGGGGAGGCATTATGTAAAAAGATATGGAAATGTCGTATGTGGCCAACAGATTGGAAGAGAAATATCTTTATTTCAATACCTAACAAGGGCAACCTGAAATTATGCACCATCTATAGAGCTGTTGCCTGATCAGTCATGCCAGTAACATTCTATTAAAATCATAATTGGAAGACTTCATAAGACAGTGGAAGAGGAGAGTAACGTGGTGCAAGCTAGATTTAGGCAAGGAAGAGGAACAAATGATCACAATCTCAATGCGCGTTTAATAATAGAGAAGTGCAGATTATTTAATGTAAACCTAGTCTCATTTTGTGTGGATTATTCAACGGAATTTGACTGTGTACATCAGAAACTTTGGGAAACCATGAGGAATATGGGCTTTCCATCACATATAGTACAACTCATAATAATGCACTATTTCGACCAACAAGCAGCGGTTAGAATAGATGGCGAGACATCAGATTTGTTTGAAATCAATCAAGGAGTCCTTAGGGGCTGTGTGCTGTCCCTTTATTTGTTTAACCTGTACGCCCAAAATATAAAATTAAAAAAAAAGAAAATTAATTAAAAACGCCCAAAATGTCAGAGATTATACAACCAAGGAGCAATATGATGCCCTAAATGTAGATAGTCATGAAATAGCAGAGATTCGACATGCTGATGATACCGTATTACAATCAACATCACAGAATGATATATAAAACCTAATAACCTCAACCCAAAGGAATAGTGAAAATTGCAACTTACATCTCAACATAGCAACGATAATGCATACAGATGAAACTAATATGGAGAAAGAAGTGTATATTAATGACGAAAAATAAGAGGTAGTGAAAAATTTCCAATATCTCGGATTAAAAGATTAATATTTATAGCTCTTCATTAGATAAGACAGCTGAATAAATTGTGGAATGGGACAGATAGAACTACAATAATTAGATTTTTAAGAGTATGCATTTTTCCTATTGCAACATACGTCTGTGAGATCTGGACACTTACTAAACAAGCTGAACAGAGCATCAATATAAATATTATAGTTGGGTTCTAAAAATATTTCTGACACATAAAAGAACAAATGCTTCCATACGACAAGAACTGAATATTGAAATATTTTGGCTACTAAAGACGATAAGACAAAGACAATTGAAATACGGTGGTCACTTGAAACGTCATGAATAGTTGGACAGAACAATCATGGAAAAAAAGGAAGGAGTGGGGGGGTGGGGGGGGGGGGTATATGACCCAGGAGAGCAGAAGAGGAAGGTCAAAGAGATGATGGCTGCAGGATGTGGCGGATGGTCTCCAGATGGGGGTATCGGACGCGGGATATCTTGCTTTTTATCGATAATTTTTCTGAACGGTTGTTAGGGGAGCGAATTTCTGTAAGTGGCATGCTATTGAATGAATGAATGAGACATAATACATCTTTCCGGCTATGGTGTTATTACAACGGCTGTGGTGTTATTACAACGGCATTTGTGTGTTATTACAACGGCATTAGTGTGTTATTATAACGGCTGTAGTGTGTTATTACAACGGCATTAGTGTGTTATTACAACGGCATTTAGTGTGTTATTATAACGGCTGTAGTGGATATTGAAACTTCATGAATATAATCCTGCCAAATATGAAGAAATTCACAGAAAAGTCAGAACCTTATGTAATGAGGCAAAAGAAACATGGCTTGAGAAAAATTACAGAGAAATTGAAAAACAACACAACAGTAAAAATGCGAAACTAATGCACAAAAGAATTCAGGAGCTTACTAATCAAAGAACACGTACATCAGCAGGCTGCCTAAAGACAAAAGATAGAAGAGTCATAATAGAAAAAGATCAAATCTTACATGAATGGTCAGATTACGTGAAAATCCTTTATGACGACAACATAGACCAACACTACGATGTTCAAAATAATAATGAAGAACCAGCAATTTTGAAGATGGAGGTTCAGAATGCTCTTAACCATATGAAATCTGGCAAGACCGCCGGTTCAGACAGCGTCACAACAGAAATGATTAATGCTTTAGAAGAATATGGAATAGATCAAGTTACCAGTCTGCTTAATACAATATATGATACTGGAAATATACCTCAGGAGTTATGTAATTCTGTATTTATTGCAATCCCAAAGAAATCAGGAGCCTTGGAATGTGATCAACATCGAACAATTAGTATAATGAGTCACATCACAAAGATTTTGCTAAGAATTATCATGCAAAGAGTTAGGAGGAAAATACAACCTGAAATAGGAGAAGAACAATGTGGGTTTGTGGAAGGCAAGGGTACAGTAAATGCTGTGTATATACTGAGAACCATAATCGAACGTTCTATAGAAGTAAACAAAGATCTACACCTTTGCTTTATTGACTACACAAAGGCTTTTGATAAAGTGAGACATGTCAACATGATAAGGATGCTTGAAGATCTACAAATTGATGGAAAAGATCTTAAACTTGTAAAAAACATATATTGGAAACAACAAGCTGCCATAAGAGTTGATAATGAAGTAAGCCAATATCAGCCTATTAAAAGGGGTGTGAGACAGGGATGTGTAATGTCTCCAGATCTGTTTTCCCTGTACAGTGAAAGTATTTTCAGAAATATTGAAGATATGGAAGGAATCAACATTGGGGGACGATGCATCAATAACATTAGATATGCAGATGATACAGTCTTGATTGCAGACAATGAACAGGACCTGCAAAATTTAGTAGATGCGATTGTTACACACAGTGAACAACTAGGGTTAGAATTAAATTGTAAAAAGACCCAATTATGGTCGTCACTAGGAAGGACGTAATACCACAATGTAATATACAAGTAGATGGGAATATTCTTCAACAAGTGAGTAGGTACAATTATCTCGGAACAGTAATAACATCTGATGGGAGATGCCTTGAGGAGATTAGAACAAGAATCGCCATGGCAAAAGTAGCCTTTAGCAAGATGAAAAACATATTGACCAATAAAAAGATGTCAATTGAAACGAGAAAGAGAGTGTTGAGATGCTACATAGAACCTGTACTTTTATATGGATGTGAAGCGTGGACAATGAGCAGTCAGGCTGAAAAACATCTGACGGCTGTAGAAATGTGGTTTCTGAGGAAAATGCAAAGAATACCATGGACAGCCAGAAAGACCAATGAACAAGTCCTTCAAGAAACAAATGAAGATCGTAAATTGATTAGAGAAATTAGACGTAGACAGTCAAAATTCTTTGGGCATGTTATGAGAAGAAATGGATTGGAGAATTTGGTGACAACTGGTAAGATCGAGAGGAACAGACCAGGGGGAAGACCTAGAAGCAAGTACCTGGATGGCTTGGCCTTGTGGCATGGTCGAGACAGAAACACGGAGCTGATCCATGACTCGGGTGATCGAGTGAGATGGCAGAACATGACCGCCCACGCTTACCGGCATGGCACATGATGGATGGATGGAGTGGATATTACAACGGATATTACAACGGCTGTAAGGTTATTACAACGGTTAAAGCGGATTATTAAAACGGCTGTAGCGGGTTATAACAATAACAGTAGTAGACATACGACATGTTTCCGTCTATTGTGGGTTATTACAACGGCTATAGTGGGTTATTACAATAACAGTAGTAAACAGATTACATTTTTCCGGCTGTAGTTGGTTATTACAATAACAGTAGTAAACAGATTACAACTTCTGGCTGTAGTGGTTATTACAACGGCTGTAGTGGGTAATACAATGGCTGTATTGGGTTATTATAAAGGCTGTAAGGAGTATTACTACGGCTGTAGAGGTTATTACAACGGCTGTAGTGGGTATTACTACGGCTGTAGAAGTTATTACAACGGCTGTAGAGGTTATTACAACGGCTGTAGTGGGTATTATTACTACGGCTGTAAAGGGTATTACAACGGCTGTAGTGGATTTTGCAGCGGCTGTAGTGGGTTATTACAACGGCTGTAGTGGGTATCACAACGGCTGTAGTGGATTATTACAATAACAGTAGCAGACAGTAATTGGTACGTGGAATGTACTCACCCTGTATCAAGCAGGAAAAGTTGATAACCTTTTTGCCGAAGAAAAAAACAAACAAACAAAGAAACATGAATTTGGGTATCGCAAACAAGATGAACAGATGCAAGTTTTATAAGGAGAGAAGATTACATATTCATTAACTCGGGAGTCGATCATCACGAGAGAGGAGTGGGAATTTTAGTAACAAGAAATGGATACTACACAAAATTAAGTCAAGACCGTTCGACAAAGTAATTCCTCAGATATATGCTCCAACTATTGATTATATTATAGTGATGAACAGCTAGAAGAATGTTATGAACACCTACAACAAACATTGAAAGTTGTAAAATCATCAGAGGACCTAATTGTCATGGGAATCACGAACGCAATAGTTGGAAAAAAAAAAAATATAAGCAGATAGTAGGGAAACTTGGTATGGGAAACCGAAACAACAGAGGAGACCGATTGATACAGTTCTGTGAATAAAACAATCTTATTGTTTGCAACACATTCTTTCAACACAACCCTAGGAAACTGTATACGTGGAAAAGTCCGGGAGATAGAACAAGAAACAAAATTGACTACATTATGATTAGAAATAGATTTTAAAAACAATGTTAAAAATGCCAAAACATATCCTGGTACTGATATCAACTCTAACCACAATCCTGTGTCTTAAAATTACAAATAAATTTTAAAATCACAGGAATAAGGACATGGAAGACACCTCAAATAGATATGGCATTGAAACAACCAGACATCAGTCAACTATACCTCGTAGAAGTAAATCATAAATTAGTTAGTTAGTTAGTTAGTCGCAGTTCCAACTTCACAGCAACGGGTCGTCCCCATTATGCTCCGTTCCTGTGCCAGTGAATATCACACAAAACGCTCCCCACTGCTCAATGTGAAAAGTGGAAAAGACAGGAGTCTCGACAAACAACAGCCCGCACAAATACACTGTGCATAATGCCGCTACCAGAATGTCAACACACCAGTCCCCCACGAAACACCCAATTCATCTCTGATGGAATCGGCTGTCATTTTCCTATCTGAATGTTTCCTAGCTGTTCACCCACACAGTCCACGAAATACAGTTCATCGTCGATGGCAGTTGCAGTCAACCAGAAGCCCACCAGCCACTCATTTCTGCATAAGGCAAAAACCGGTCAACGCTGGCACATAGCCACCTACCATCACTCCGAACATGCAGTCACGATCCAAAAAACCTCAGGCAGATTCAAAAGCATTTCACACGAAACTCACAGCTCACAGTGTCGCGCCACGCACTCACTCAGTAGCAGGGCGACGGAACCATCAATCCTCCGTAGTCGCCTCTTACGACATGCGTGGTAGGCTACAGTGTTGCTATTCTTTGCTTCCCTTATGGGCCCCGGCAACACACGGGAGAGCATTTTTCAACCTTATAAGCCAGAGGCGGGCACCGAAAGCTCTCAGTCACGGCCACCACTGGACATTCTGCTAATTAGAAGACTTAGTAAATCATAAATATGATAGGCCAATCGTTAACAAAATGGGAATATGTATAAACTAGTATACAGAATGCAAATACCACCTTGCCAGTGAAGATAAATGTAAGGGGAAAAAAAACAATTATGGATAACCGATGATATCTTGAGCAGTTGGGCTTCGGAACCAACAACAATATATCCTGGCCTACCACAGGGATCACCATTATCTCCGGTACTGTTCAACGCCCACACTGTGAGAATCACCAGCGAGCAAATCGTGGGACCGGGGTGGACATTGCCGTATGCAGACGATGTTTTAGTGTATCGTCAGGGCAAGGACAGAGATCGGGCTACTGTGGAACAACAAACCGAACTCTTTCGCATAAGTACTTGTTGTGTTGAAGCTGGGGCAATGGCCAACCTAACAAAGGCAACAGTGACATGGTTCTCTTTGAATAACCATATTGTGAACACTCCAACACTAACTGTAAATCTGTGTCCAGAGACTCTGGAAAGAACGCAGGCAATGAATTACTGGGGAAGCCTTGCTTATAATGAGCACATAGACCAGGTGATAACAAAGGCCAAGCGAGGTTTAGCTGCGATGCAGGTGATGGCGGCAGCAAACTATGAGCAGCGCCACAGCCGCTACACGCTGAGGGATTTGCTGAGGAGAGGATCCAAACACTTATGGACTTTTTTATTAGTTATCAGTTATCAGTTGGGGTATCTTCATTGCACTCCGGACTTGTCCATATGTGCTCAGATCCTCCCCCCAGCATATGCATCAGCGTCCGGTGGCTAATAGTGCCAGTTCTGTGTTGGTTGACGAGGCGCTTTGTTTTCCCTATGTACCTCTCGCATCTGGCTGTGGCGATTCTTACTCCCAGGTCTTTCATCCTGGACAGCGATGTGGAATCACTGACGTCAAAGTCCTCTGTTCTCGCCATATCTTTGAGGACGTTAATAACATCGGCACATTGGGAGTCTCTGTGGCGAAGTGGTCAAGCCGTTTGACTTGTGATCCGAAGGTTGTGGGTTCGATTCCGGGTCGCACCCTTCGGTTTACGAGTTAAATGTTTCGGAGACTCCTGTGGGTCGTCGCTAAAAGCTACGGAGTTCGTGCTTTGTGCGACGCTTTCCGCGCTGCGGAAAGAGACCGAGCCATATGGGATAAAACCCGATGCGATGAAGTAGATTCTGTCGACTTTTAAGCGACTTTTTTTAATAACATCGGCACGATCCATGGGCTGGCCATCTACAGGGGGTGCAGAGCCAGCCAGTTTATCAGCTCTTTCATTTCCCTCGACTCCCGCGTGTCCCGGGACGAAGATGAAGGTGACTTTATGGACAACAGACTTCCGCAGCGACTCAGTCCACTGTCTACGTACAGATCCAGCATCGACCTTCTGAATCATGCTCATTGAATCACTTAGTACACACACGCTGGTATAATGCTGTGATTCCAGCCATATGAAAGCCTGTGTAACTGCCATCACCTCCATCGTCATGCTGCTCGTGGTCATAGAGTGGGCACCACTGGATTCTTGAACGGTTCGGTCCGCTGAACGGGCTGTAAATGCCCACGCACTTCTCTGCTGTTTTATAACAGATCCATCTGTATAGGTGAGCACTTATGGGCTATCTGAAAGTTAATAGATGAGCGCGTTAACCTCTGCATTGACAATGGCAGGGTTCTGCTCTCTGCACCGTCTGTCGAGTGTGATAATGCAGTAGAAAGTGCACTTAAAAGCTGGAAGCACCGGCACCCATTCCTTGCCGGGGTTGATACTGGTAAGACTGTAGACCTGTCTGACGACATCTTCCGCCCGACCCATTCATGATTTGCCCCTCTTTAGCTTGTCACCCTTTTCTCTTAATATAGCGTCATGCAGAGGATGCTGCTCATCTGGACTTATGTTTAAGTATGCACGAGCTCTCCAGATCCTGATCCTGAGTTCCATTGTCGGGCGTGAGATGCTGAGAGGCGTAAATGCTGGCCTCAAACATTCGCTGTGTACAATAACATTGGGATGTTTATTTGTTAGTAAATCAGTGAAACATTTGGTCAATTCAGCAAAATGAGGAATAAATTGTCTATAATAGTTTAAAAGACCTAATACACTTCGCAACTGTTTCTTAGTTGTCGGAAGCGACAATTTCAAAATTCTAGACATGATGTTATCGTCAATTGATATAAAACCATTTGAGATCTTATAGCCCAAAAATGAAATTTCTTGAAAGGCTATATCAACTTTGGAAGGTTTTACAGTCAGTCCATGATGTCTAATGCTGTCAAATGTCTGCTGTAGTGCTGTTATGTGATCTGTCATGTCCTTTGTGTGTATGCAAATGTCGTCCATGTACCAAATGATGTTAGCAATGTCTGTCAAAAGAATTCTTGTCATTCTGACAAAGGTAGCCGGTGCATTGACTAATCCGAAAGGTAGTTTACACCATTCGTATAAACCCCACGGTGTGGCAATTGCAGTCAGATGTATACTGTCAGGATGTACAGCTATCTGCCAGTAACCTTTTGTCATGTCAAATTTAGTAAAATAACGTGAGTCAGATAGTTCAGTCAGGATGTCTTCACAGTTGCTCATTGGTTCTAAATCCAACTGTGTAATGCTGTTGAGTTTACGATAGTCCACACAGAGTCTGATAGTTTTGTCCTTTTTCCTTACTAAAACTATTGGTGAACAATAATGAGATTGTGAACGTCGAATGAAATGATTTGTTTCTAAATCAATGATTTCTTGATGTAGTTTTTCCTTATAGTGTATAGGGATAGAATATGGTCTACACTTGATAGGAATGTCGGATGTCAAGATTATTTGTTGTTGAACTAAATCTGTCTGTCCTGGGCTGTCAGAAAAGATCGTTCTGTACTCTTGTATCAGTTGTCTGCAAATGTCAGTCTGTGTCTGCGTCAGTTTAGGATTTACCTTAATGTCCTGTAATTTGGTCGTCGTGTCAAGAACTGGTGTCGGTATCTCGTCAGTGTCGTTGTCGTCCGTCTGGTCCACTATGGTGGTGCCTGCTGCAGTTTCTACTTGGTCGTCTTGCCTGTGGTAATATGGTTTGAGCATGTTAATGTGGAAAATTTTGTGTTTGTCCCTAACTGCAATTTCGTAATCTACCGTCGAAATTTGTCGTAGTACTTTGAACGGTCATTGCCATGAGTCAGTGAGGAGATGTCTATCACTTGGCAAAAGAAGAAGAACGTCCTGTCCTGGTGTCAGTGTAATAGTTCTATTTCCTCTGTTAGCATATTGTCGGTAGATAGCTCCTGATTTTTGGAGAGCT
Source organism: Cepaea hortensis (assembly GCA_963921405.1). Classification (NCBI taxonomy): domain Eukaryota; kingdom Metazoa; phylum Mollusca; class Gastropoda; order Stylommatophora; family Helicidae; genus Cepaea; species Cepaea hortensis. The sequence continues at coordinate 2,530,954 of OY992888.1, read as the reverse complement.
TCTTTAGCTAACACACATGATTTCATAATTCTGTCACGCAATGATATTACATGTTCATATGATGAAATGGGTTTAGGCAAAGTTGTACTTTCAGTCAACATAGATTCATACAGAGATAATGGGCCGCGTGGTTGTGCACCATATAACAATTCAAATGGTGAGAACCCAGTGCTGGAATGGGGCACTTCCCTATATGCAAACAAAATTGCAGGCAGATAAGTATCCCAATCTTCAGGGTGTTCTTGGGTTACTTTAGAGAGCATATGTTTTATATCGCCGTTAATCTTTTTCACGATACCGGTCGAATGCGGGTGATAGGGACTGTTGAAGCATTGTTTAACACCTAACATCTTGGTAAAGGCTTGTGTAGCTGAGGCAATAAACTGGCTACCTCGATCTGAAAGGATGGTGTCAGGGAATACTACCCTCGCAAAAATATGAAAGAACACTTCCATGATGTCTTTGGAAGTTATGTTCTTCATTGGAATCGCTTCTGGCCACCGACTGCATAGATCAATGAGTGTTAAAATGTACCTATTACCTCTCGATGTTACATGGTTAAGAGGACCAACTATATCGACCGAGATCTTTTCAAGCGGTCTACTAGCCAAATCAGTAACTTGCAATTCAGCTTGTGGGTGTTTACCCTTTTTGACAAGCTTTTGGCAGATGTCACACGATCTGCAATACTGTTTGGTATCGTTGCAAAACTTAGGCCAATAAAATTGAGTAAGTAACCTTGCTCTAGTTTTAGCATACGCCATGTGTCCTGCAAAGGGTATGTCATGAGCTAGATTCAATGCTTGCTTGCGGTTTTCTAACGGTAGCACTGTTTGTTCTATAGTGCTGGAACCTTTGGTGTAGTACCGTGTTAGAATTCCATTCTTCAGAGCAAAGTACCATTGAGCATTCTTTACTACTCTTGGCTTTTGGCCTACAAGTTTAAAATACTTTTGTAAAGATCGATCGGCTTTCTGAGATGTTATAAACTTCTCCCTAGTTGTCTCAGGAGATATTACAACTGGACTTACTCGTTGTAAAGCCTCTGTCTGATCGATTCGATCTTGCATTTGTGCAGTAGATCTAGTTACTGCATTTATTATATCACAACGATCATTCTCATCACACGTTGATGTCACATTCACACAATTACATTTATGTTCTGGCGAAGTCAGATTGGCATTTGTACATTCAATTACAGGTGGTAATACATTATGAATGGTGATTTGTGATGAAGGTGAAATGGTAGTATCAATATTACAAATGACAGTTGATGTAATACTGTCATGTGGCATGTCATTCACTTCAGGAAGGTTTCCAATGATAACATCACAACAAGGATTGGTTAATGCTGCGCATTTAACCTTTCCTGTAAGGAATGGTGTAGTTATATATGCCCATGCAAGTGGATATTTCTCTATGTTACCCGAGAACGTCCTGCATGTGACATATTTACCACTATATTGTGATGGTAAAATATAATCTCTCTTCACGTCAATGAGCGTACTTCCGCTATCACGTAAAACTGTGGCAGCTCTACCATTAACATACCCCTGGTGGATGTTTAGTTTACCTTGGGAGTTTACTACAAAATTGGCCTCCTCATTGGTAACAGGTATAGAATGGCCGCATGTTAACACGCCATCCTCATGAAATTGATCACAAATGGTACATTTTTCATGATGGAACACATCAATGGAATGTGCTGAGTTTACTGGGTGATCTTGTACACTTTCATCTTCTGAAGAAGAACTGTCAAACATGGCTGCATTAGCCTTTCTGGTCATTGCCTTGCCCTTACAATCCTTACGCCAGTGACCAAAAGCCTTACAAAGATAACATTTGGTAAGACGTCTGTAGTTCTTCCTTTCTTTATCTTGCTTAGAAATGCAGTTCTGCAAGTAAACAGTGTACCCAGGATGTTGGTCACACATATCATTTTCATTGTGTGATAGGTGGCAATATCTGCACTGATAAAATTTCTCTGCAGCTTGTTTATATGGTCTTTGTTTGTTATTTGACCCTGACTGATATTTGCCATATGTAGCTGCTGCTACAAAGTCTGTGCTGGTCAGACTACTAGAGAAACATTGCTTATTGGCTGAAAAATAACCAGAGCCACGACTTTCATTCTGTTGGACACTTTCACACTGACATTCCAAAAAAAATTTCGAAAATGGGGGTTATAGAGATGTGATAATCTTATCCCTCAACATAGGATCAACTAATTTGTCATAACTTCCATTTACTTTGGCTGCTGACAGCCATTTAGAAAAAAATATTCTGAATTTCTGAGATGTAATCAGAGAACGTGTGTGTAGGCTTAGGAGACAACTTCCTAAACTGTTCTCTATAACCTGATTCATCTAGTAAAAAATGTGACATAATTTTCGCCTTAATGAACAGATATTCTTCTTTCAGGTCATTTGGGATCGACTCTATGACTTTCAGAGGTTCCCCAGAAAGACTTCTTACATATACTATACCCCATTCAGGTTTTGGAATCTTATAATGATCCATGACAAATTCAAAATTTTGGGTGAATGCTGCTATACAATCACCTGTGTTGTATCTTTTAATCAGATCTTGGTATTTCTTGTAAGGTTGATCTTTATCTGTTTCTCTATTATCTTTATATTTAGAAGATTCAGCTTTTAGCTGTTCAATTTTCAGTTGTGTTTCTTGCTCTTCTCTCTAGCTTTGGGCTAAGATCTCAGCTTGCCTCACTGCAGCTTCTGACTGTTTTAGAGCAGCTTCTGATTGTGCCTGTTGAAGCTTTAGAGCAGCTTCTGATTGTGCCTGTTGAAACTTTAGAGCAGCTTCTGAGTCCTTTAGAGCAGCTTCTGATTGTGCCTGTTGAAGCTTTAGAGCAGCTTCTGAGTCTGCCTTTTTAATTTTTAACGCCCTTTCGGCCGCTCTCTCATTTCGCTCACCAATTTGTTCCTGTTTCAAGAGATATTCTGCATATTTACTTTCACTCCATGCTCTCAATCCCTCACCAGACATATTCATCTTTAAACCCATTTCAATGAAATCGCTTAAAGAAGATGATGAACAATACGTATGATGAAATGAATATAAACAAAATTACTTATGATGTTAATAATTTACAAATATTTCTAGCACAGTTGATGTTTAAAGCCAGACTAACGAAACTATAAAGAGGAATGAAAAAAAATTTTATACTCAAGTAATCCTTGGGCAATGTGCTGTTCTGTGGCGCTCGAAATCACACTGGAACGTCCTTCGGGTTGACGCACAAAAAAATTCTTTGAAGTTCACAAGGCCCAGGCAAAGTTGACACCAAAAAACCTGTACTTTTGAAACTAAACGAAATTAGAACGTTTGTAAATGTATGGTGTATGTAATGTCACTGAAGTCTGTATAGGTTTGTATGCTGTCAAGTATTATTGTTAGTCGTTACCACAATCAACAACTTTCACGCTCACACTAACCCTACTCAATGACATTCAAGGGCACGGCCGCCATTTTGGATTTTAGGTACAAAATTGGTTGAATTTGGCGATAAGTCTGAAGACGCCTCGGTTGGCTTCAAATAATGTCTTCACACCTATAATTTAATGAAATCAACACTATTTAACCGTTACTTTACCCTAATCTATGACTTGCGCACTTCTATCAACATCTTCACATTCGATTCAAAAACTCGGAAAAAATCTACAAGTTCGCATTCAGTTCAAAACTCGGACGAGAAACCCACGTTCGCACTTGTCAGAGTCTTGCGTAGAGCAAGATAAGTAGCTCGTTTTCTGGCAAGTGTGAAGCAGTATCAAACTATCAAATCACACGAAGTGAATATCCGAAACTGTTATTTACAAGCTTTATTTACGCGCTGCATTCATTATCACACAGACATCGCGCAATGACAATCCATAGCAATCATTACAGCATGAACAATATCAATACAATACATAAGGACACATACAATCAATATACATATCACTTACAAGCCAAAATACTCAAGCGTTTGAACCAGTCTCCCACTGTCACACAGGCTAGCTCTCAATGCAGATTCAAAACCACTCGCAGACTCATGCGACCTGTCCATACAAACGCCTATCCCGGTCTGCCTGGCCTTTAGTTCTACACGCTAGTCGGCGCTCATGTCAGCTGGTGTGACCCCTGCAAGGTTCACGGGGTGTACCGCTGATCAGCGGTTCTTTTAGCGTCGCTCAGTTGCTGTGCTTGGCTGCTTATACGGGCGTCGTCGAAGACGCCGCATTCCCTCTGTAGTTTTTAACATCACTCAGGGTTGCGCGTTGTTATGTCGCCTGGCGTTGGCACAGCCAACGCGTCGCAACCTCAGATGTGAGACTTTGACACCCAAAATGATGCGCATGGCTTCGTTTTGTACCTTTTCAAGTCTTCCAATCTGTGTAGGGCTGACAGTGAGGATGGCCAGGGCATACTCGATGCGTGAAAGCACAAGTCCTTGGAACAGAAGTATTAGCAGTCTTTGCTCGATATTGGCAGTCGCCATGACTCTCATTGCTGACAAACCTTTTCGAGCTTTCGTTATGACATAATCGACATGATCTCTGAAGGACAGGCTACGATCAAGCCTCACGCCAAGATATGTCATTGACTGGGTTCTACTCAAACTACTCCCATCCATTCTTACTGCCGGCATGTCTGTTTTCACAATATGGTTGTTTAGGGAGAACCATGTAACCGATGCCTTTGCAGGGTTGACAAGGGCATCGCCATCAGCACACTATGAGGAAATTCGATCTAGTTCGCCCTACATATCATTGGCAACCGCCTGTCTATCTCGACCCTGTCGATACACGAGGATGTCGTCAACTAATGACAGAGTCCTACCCCTCCCGTCCAACTGTTGTTCAGTGATCGGCACCGTATACACGTTGAATAGGACTGGTGACAATGGTGAACCCAGTGGCAATCCTGGACATATCGTTATCGGCTCAGAAGACCAACTCCCGCATCTTAGCACAACCTTCATTTGGAGCAGAACTGCAGCTTTCCATCGTACAATGTGAACTTATGGACTAAATGGTTCGATGTGCAGTGAGGATGATCTGTCGACTAACGAACTAAGTCAGCACCAGGCATTGTCTTTACATTAATGAAAGCATTTCTAAACATTTTATTAATAAGCATGTAGTCAATTTGTTTGCGCAATTTCGTATCAGGGCTTTTCCATGTGTGTAGTCATCTTTTATGGTGTTTAGAACAGGTATTTCCAATTATGATATAATTAATATTTGTCCATTTTATTAGTTCTTCTCCTCTTTCATGTCTTGTACCTAAACCACAATTTCCTACTATATCCTCTATTTTTCTCTTTCCTACATTTGCATTAAAATCTCCCAGTATTATTTGTATTTCTTGTGATTCAGTTTGAGCCGTCGCCATTTCTACTTCATCGTAAAAGTGTTGTATTTCTTCATCACTACTGCTTGGTGTTGGTGCATATACTTGTATAATATTAATATGTAATGGTTTGCCTTTGATTTTGACCTTTATAACTCTATCCGAAATACACCAGTATCCATTAACTGTTTTGGCTGTTGTTTCATCAACTATTATTTCTACACCTGTTCATGTGTATCCCCTCCAGAGGAGGATGTTTGAGGATGTTAATTGAAAAATATATAGACTTTTAGAAAAGTATATATGTGTGTTTCATAGACTACAAGACAGCTTTTGATAGAGTAGATCATGAACGACTAATTACATGCCTACAAAATATAGGAGTAGGCGGAAAGGACATCAGACATACTAGTAACTTGTACTGGGAACAAGTGGCGTCTGTTAGATGAGGAAATAACTATTCGTCGCCTATAGAGATAAAAAGAGGAGCACGGCAGGAATGTGTGCTGTCCCCAAGCCTCTTCAACCTATACACAGAAATAATATTTAAACAAATTGAACTGCCTGCACTTAACATCACTGGAAGAATCATAAACAATCTTAGGTATGCTGACGATACCGTGTTACTAGCAGAAATTGAGCAAGAGTTACAAGACCTAGTGGAACAAGTAAACAGGCATAGTGTAGAAAGCCGCTTAGATATTAACATCCAAAAAACAAAAACTATGATAATTAGCAGTGGAAAGGAGAGGTCATCAATGAACATCACAGTAAACGGGAAGATACTAGAACAAGTAACACGTTTCTCCTAACTTGGACATGTATTAACAGATGACCGCAGAAATAAAACAGAAATCAAAAAGAGAAAAGGAATGGTAAGAAATGCTTTCAACGGCAAGAAATCAGTATTGACATCTAGAGAGATTATCAAAACCATAAAAATGAGAACTGTCAAATGTTACGTGTATTCAACGCTAATGTATGGCGGGGAAGACTGGCCATTGAACAAGCAACTAGAAAGCCCTGGAGGTGTGGATATACAGACAAATATTGATAGCGAGGACAACTGTGCTGATCATAAACAGTGTTATTGAAATATAAACTTCTTTTTGTCTGTCTGTAGGGAATTCCATAGCTATGAGAGTCAAGTCCCGTGAAAGAGTCTTTGTGAAAGTTCGCTACGCCCCATCCAACGTCTTCGAAGACGGTCTGAGCAGATACAATACCATCACTGGCTACCTGGTTGCTGTGGGAACAGATAAATAAACATCCAGCGGGGAGGTACGTCAGGGTTAGATTAGCATAAGAACATGTCAGCAATAGATTAGCAAGAGAACATGTCAGCAATAGATTAGCCTGCTATTATGTCAGCAACAGATTAGCCTGCTAACATGTCAAAAATAGATTAGCCATAGAACATGTCAGCAATAGATTAGCCTTAGAACATGTCAGCAATAGATTAGCCTTAGAACAAGTGAAGGACAGTCTCCGGACAGGCAGAGCGACTTCAACGAACCAGGCAGACTGTCCAGGCTTGCGTACATGTGCCATCTAAACTAATAAGTCCATTGCCAAGACCATATGTCTACAACAATAAATTACATTCTATCAAATTGTGATGTGATCTTTGTGATTTTGGTGAGTTGGGATGGCAAGGTAGCTGTAATGTAGTATGTGTGTAGGTGTGTGTTTTTGTCTCTGTGTGTGTGTGTGTGTGTGTGTGTGTGTGTGTGTGTGTGTGTGTGTGTGTGTGTGTGTGTGTGTGTGTGTCAATGCAAGGTTTATGTCATCAATTTTGCTGATGTAGCTCTCGGGTGGGCAACCCCTCAGCCAAAATCATTTTCTCCTACTGGTGTTTAGTTCTGGGTGTAGTTTGAGATCCCTTAACTCTGTCAGAATGGACTGATTACCACTTCAGATCCCAGAGAGAAAACGCGGAACTGTCAAAGACTGATACATATAGGAAAGAGGTCTACTGCAAGATAGAAGACCACCGGGAAGAGTGGTCAACCTCAAGTAGATTAGAGGTAACATAGTGCCCCGATATAAGGGCAGGGTAGGTGATAGAAAGGGGGACTATTAACTAGTTCTCTCATGAGACACGGAGGCATCGACCAGATAGTTAGTACTCTGGTCACGACAGAATCACGCCTACGTGATAGCCACGGAGAAGAGTGCCACTCAATAGGAGAACGGCTGCTACAAGCGTGCTGAGTGTAGCGGCACGCAAAAAGCCGAAGGAAGCAACAAGGTCCTTCCGCGTGCTGTGTAGCGACGCGTGTAGGAAAAGGGAGACTGGGGACTGACTTCGTAGAGAGCAGATCGTTTAGTGTCGATAGGAGTTTTTTGTAGCCAAATAGATAGAGATTAGCAATAGGGTTAGGAAACTAGAGATAGGCAATTCTGTGGCTTTGTGTGTGATTTGATAGCGACTGTTTTTTGTAAATGTAAAGAGCCAACGGCAATAAAATGTACCATTCATTTCCTCTCACACGACTTGCAAGTTTCTTGTGTGGTGTGGGAGAAGTAATCCTATGATGCCTGACACATTGGTTGTTGACAGGCTAGGATTTAATGTGGTGTCAGAAGTGTGGCTTTAACAAATGTTCAAGCTAATACACTTACCCACGGCTCTAGACTAAGGTTGCTAGTAGTGAATAACAAGGTTCAATTTGTGTCAGTGACTGATGACGTGTGCAGACTAGAACGAGTTGCAAGCTAAACTGTGCTTATCGTGACAAAATAAGGCTTATTTGTGCTTATTAAAATATTATTTAGTTAAATCATGTGTTCTTCGAAGTTGTAAGTATTGATATTATTAATTTCTTTCATTGATTTATGTAATTATTTATTTGTTTACGAATAATTATCAAATATGATTCATGGCGGAGCGATACACAGCCAGCAACATTATCGATTTTTGCAAGCTAAAAATAGCGCTGCGCCTCTGACGTATTACGATTGACAAGCAGTTGTGTTACGCCATTAGCATTCAGCATTTGAGTGTTTACAAATCGCCAAGCTACTGCCCGCCTGAATCTGTGCTTTATATTAATTATTATTTGTTTATTTCAGTTAGTGAATGAATATATTTATTTATTTAAACAATATTATTATATTTTTATTTATTTAAAAGCATTTATTGAATGTTTTTCGTACTTTTTCTATTTGTTTACTGTCGCGATGGCACTACTTTTGGCTATGCAAATTAGACTTGGTCTGCACAAAACTTCCATAGATTAAACTAAGTTAAGAACAAAAGGCATAACACGTTAGAACGAAGACAGGACATTGACATTTAACATTAATTAAACTATATTCTGTTTGCCCGTGGGCATTTCATTGTGATTGTACTAAATTGTCAAAAATAACGTGTCGTTTACAATTTGTTAATTGTTGCTGCTCTGTGAACCAGGGTGAACAACAGCTGATTTGAAAACTCGTGTGTATGCCGAAGTGCCAAACGAGGTGACCTGTGTTACCGGATTGGTATTCCTGATTCTCGGGAACATTAAGTTGAGTATACTCAATATATTTGGCATGCAATGTGATTAATAGTGCATCTCTTTTTTCAGCTTGTGAGGCATTAGCATATTTTTGTGCTCTGTTTTTCAGGGAAAAATTCTCCAGATTATAAACTAAGATTACAATTTGGGATTGCTCAGATATTAAGAAACATAACATATCAAAGATAAATAAGTGATTAAATACTTCAGTGCGGATCATTGCTAGCTAATAGGCCAACAACATGGCAACTTTATCTGATTTCATGAAAGCTGGTAAAGAGTTACAATACACAGGAAAGGAGCTAGAACAATATGCTGATCAAAAATTTAAAGAAGCAAAAGATGTGGAGAGAGATGAACGCGCACGAGAAAGACAACACCAAAAGGAGATTGCAGAACTAGCTGAGATAACAAAACAAAAACAGCTAGAAGATGACAAACAGGTTCAGCAAAGAGAATTAGAATTAAAGCAACAACAGTTAGAACATGATAAGGAGATTAAGCAACAACAGTTAGAACATGATAAAGAAATAAAACAAAAGCAATTAGATCAAGAGAAAGAATTAAAGCAAAAGCAACTAGATCAAGAGAGAGAACTAAAGCAAAAAGAGATAGATGAAATGGCAAGAGTCAAGGAAAAACAAATACAAGTGGAATCAGAGACACAGTTAAAGATGAAAAATATGGATGTAGACTCACACTTAGAGATCTCTGCTACTAAACTAAAAAGTCAACAAGAAGAAAATAAGTTCAATAAATACAAAAACATTATCAAACCATATTGTAAAGAAGATTCCATTTCAGCCTGGACAGAAAATGTCGAATATCAGTTTAAATACCACCAAGTTCCAATAGACATGTGGGCTATGATTTATATGAAGAACTTGAGTGGTGAGCCCCTTAAAGTGATAGAATCAATACCAACTGATCTTAGATCTAACTATCAGTACATCCATGATAGGATAATGCAACATTTTTTACTTGATGCCCCTGGGTATCAGGTTCAGTTCTCAAATTTAAAACCAAAACCTAGTGAGACTTTCATTGATTACGTCTCAAATGTTCAAAGTGTACTAAATAGGTGGCTTAAAGCAGCTAACATAGGTAAAGATTTTGACAGACTTAAAAATCTAATAGCCATGGATAAAGTCATATCCACTATACCATCTCCTTTTGCTAAATTCCTGCAGCAGTCGGACATTGAGACCATAGAACAATTTGAAAAGAAAGGCTCTGCATTTTTTTCCTCAAATAGAGATATTTTTAAGACTTCAAATGACTCTGAAATAGTTTCCTTTGTAAAGGACCAACCTAAAAACTATCAAAGTAATAGAAAACCATTTCATAAAGTTGATAAGAAAGATAGGAAAGTGTCAAAATGTATCTACTGTCAACTTTTGCATGACACTTATTCTATGTGTGATAAATCGCCAAACTATCCGGCGCATCTTGAAAATGTTATTAAGAAGCAACAAAACAAGCGATCTGTATACAGGCGTGCGATCAAATGCTTCTTTTGTTCCAGCTACGGCCATTATACAAATAAGTGCCTGGGCCGCCAACGTATGAAAGCCAACAATGCTATTTTGATTGATACATCTTCTGATAGTGGTAGTGAGACTGAGTGTGAAGTTGAAAATGAATTACCTGTTAACCAAGCTGAAGATGTGTGTTGTGTAAACGATATGTTAAGCTTTGACAGTTGTGAACGATGTCACCAATTTCATGCAGACGGAAAATTAGAATGTGGACATACAGTACCATTCTCATCTGAGAGTGTAAATGCAGCATTAGCCTCCAGAGGCAATTTAGTGTTCCACAATGCAATGGTCAATAACAGACCATGCCAATGTTTGCTGGACAGCGGCAGCACCCTTATTGGTCTTAGGAAGGAACTGGTGAGTCCAGATGATTATACAGGTGACTCTGTCAAATGCCGAACCTTTTCGGGTAACATTGAAATTTACCCTTTGGCCACAGCCCGTATTAACACTCCTTTCCTTTCTGGTACCTTTACTTGTGCAATACTTGACAACCCTTGTACTGACTTAATTTTGGGTTGCTTAACCCAATTAAAACAATGTACTAGCGATGAAATAGCTGCATGGGAAAGATTAAATGCAGCTAATGCAACAACTAGAGCAGACTCTACAAAACATCAAGACACACTACAAGATGAGAGACTACTGTTGTTATCACCAACTAGCACGGATGATACCACCAGACAAAAATTTATAGAACAGCAGAAAGCTGATCCTAGTGTGTCTCCATATTTAAAATTATTGACAGAAAGAGCCAAAGTGACAAAAAACGCATCATGGTTCTTTAGACTTAATAATGGCAACCTTACTAGGTATTATACAACTGGTAACCATGAGATTCAGCAAACGGTGTTACCTGTACAACATCGCCTAACTGTGCTAAAGATTGCACATGAGTCACCGTTTGCTGGTCACATTGCATACGACAAAACCAGGGCCAGAATTCAGGCTCATTTTTATTGGCCAGGTTTTTGCAATGATATAAAATTATTTTGTCGTTCCTGTAATGTCTGTCAACAATTAGTACGCAAGGGTAAACATCCTACAGCTGAAGTACAACCTTCTACACTGGCTTCTAGGCCATTTGAGAGTGTGGCGGTAGATATTGTTGGACCCCTGAATCAGGTGTCCAGCAAAGGAAATCGCTTCATATTAACGATGGTCGACCTATGTTCAAGGTGGGTTGAGGCAGTAGCTTTGAAATACATCACCTCCAAAGATGTTGCCAATGTATTTCTACACCTGTTCTCACGATTCGGATTTCCACGTACCATCTTATCCGATCGTGGAACTCAATTCATATCGGCTGCAACGCAAGCCCTTACAAAAATGTTAGAGATTAAACAGCATTTTACAACAGCGTACCATCCAGCCAGCAATGGTATAGTAGAGAAAATTAACGGAGATCTTAAACATATGCTGGCTAAGGTAACAGCAGAAAACCCAGCTGATTGGGATACACTGTTACCAACAGTGCTGTTTGCCTATCGGGAGATTCCCCATTCAAGCACGGGTTTCTCACCGTTTGAATTAGTATACGGGGCTAACCCACGTGGACCCCTAACCATTTACCATCAGGTAATAACTAATTCCATTGAAATTCCAACCCCAAAAACACCTTATGAAATGGTGACAGAAACACGAGACAAAATCATGAAATCGTGTATTATAGCTAAGGCAGCTTTGGAGAGGAAGGGTCAAATCTACCGCCAATACGCAAACAAAGGTGCGAGAACAATTGATCTTGAACTAGATCAAGACATACTTTTGTTACTTCCAGACAAACGAAATTTATTATTGACCTCATGGCAAGGGCCATTCAAGGTGGTACGTAAAATTTCAGATGTTGACTATGAAATATCGATAAACGGACACTTAAAGATATTCCATGTCAACATGTTGAAACCTTACTTTTCACGACAAGAGACAGAAGTAGAGACAGACGAACATAGTGCACCCACACCTATTGATCAGACGACAGACGTACACAACGCAACTACACTAGTTAGCGAGACTGGCAAATCCGACGATATCCATACATCTAGTGAGAATACAGAATACGCACTTAGCACCACCACCGTACTGAATCAGGTAGACGACGACGGAATGGAACTACCTGTTCCTATTGTAGACAAGACTGCGACATTGGATAGCATACGGATAGAACAGGAACTAACAGACGGTCAACGACTACAATTAATAGAATTAGTGACAGAGTATAAAGACATATTTTGTGACATTCCAGGTAGGACGGACAGAATCGAGCACTCCATTCTTCTTTCGGACTCTAAGCCTATAAAATGCAGGCCATACTCTATCCCACTTAGCTATAGAGAAAATCTAAATAAGGAAATTCTTAATTTAGAAGCTAGTGGGATCATCCAGAAATCCACATCTGAGTACTCCTTTCCAATCGTCCTTGTTAAGAAAAAAGACTCTACCATTCGTCTTTGTGTGGACTATCGAAAGCTAAATAATGTCACTAAGATCGACGCAGAACCAATTCCTTCCTGCGAAGATCTTATTCTGGACATGTCCACTTCCAAAATCTTCTCTAAATTAGATCTTACTAAGGGATATTGGCAGGTCCCTATGCAGACTCAATCCATTCATCTTACTGCTTTTTCAACACCTTTAGGACTTTACGAGTGGCGTTTTCTTCCTTTCGGACTCCGAAACGCTCCTGCCACTTTCGTACGCTTAACTAGAGATCTACTGCATGGAGTGACGAATACAGTGACGTATATAGATGATATATGTGTCCATACTGATGACTGGACAACACACCTACTGAAACTAAGACATGTCTTTGATAGGTTGCGACTCTTCGGTCTAACTGTCAAACCGAGCAAAGTCGAATTGGGCCTAAAAGAAATTGATTTTTTGGGTCATGTCATTTCACAAGGTCAACTAAAGACTGACAATAGAATCATTACCAAAATTATGAACCTGACCATGCCTACCACAAAAAAGCAGGTCAGAAGCCTTTTGGGGTTAGTAAATTACTATAGCAAATTCATACCAAACTTAGCTGAAATTACAAGTGTATTTTCAAATGTTTTAAAAGCATCTGTAAAACTAGATGTCAAAGATGCATTATTAATTTCTGTATTGTCAAAATTGAAAATCCTGTTTAGTAATGTACCAATCCTCCGCTTGCCTAATCCTAGGCTCGTTTATTATTTTAGGACAGATGCCAGCAGAATCTCCATCGCTGCAGTGCTAGGCCAATTTTATGAGGGCATCTTCCATCCGATTTGCTACGTGAGCCGTAAGATCACACCTGCTGAGTCCAGATATTCCATATCAGAGTTGGAAGCCCTAAGCGTCATCTATGCGGTGAGGAAGCTTCATCGATTTCTAGCGGGTGTTCACTTCGTTGTCCAGACTGACAACTCCCCAATCACGGTCATACAAAGTGGTGTGCATCGGAATGACCGTATATACAGGTGGTCGCTAATACTACAAAACTATACATTTAGTATAGAACATATTAAGGGTAAGGACAACATTCTGGCTGATACCCTTAGTCGACCATCGGAGGTAGAAATACCACAGATTCCGCACAAGAGTGTAGAGTAATAGATTATTAGTACATTAGAATATTCTATGAAAAATATTTTACAAATACATAGACATTATGTGCTGAACTATGTACTAAGAACAGCGAACTACCATGTGTCCGTAGACATCAAAAGAAGAACTGTGCTCCGAGAACAAATATATCACCGTGTGAACTGGGACAGCTCGTTACTAACTAAGCTCCATATGTGTTCCGGTGAATCATTTGTGTTAAGCAGAGAAAAACAGTGTCAGAACATTAAATAAATCCAGACACGAAAATACTGGTCTACGACACAATCGAACTCTACAGGTGCAATACCCATAGAACACAAGTATGACTGTGTAATGTGTTTAATATACCCAGGACAAGTGTGAATATATAGTATGCCAATGAAAGCAATTTCTGAACATTAGGGCAACGACTAACCTGAGGTATTTAAATACTATGTATATATAAACTTAATGTGATATGTATTATAACATTTTAATATAGTGATAAATTATAGGTAGATGAGGTCACCTTAATTTACATTTAGAGTTAGACAATATAATAGTTTTCATTTTTTTAAATTAGTTTAGATAAGATTAATTAGATAGATCAGTAATTTACCCACTTACTTACCTTAAAAGTAGAATAGGATAGGAATTTAAACGTAATAACAGCTAATTATAAACTAGAATAAAAAGTTTAGATATTATTAGTACCATTTAGGTTTATTACATTTCACTTTGTTTCATTTCATTTGAGTTCATCCCATCTAAATGAACCAGTCCATTTAACAAACGTGATCATGTAGTATTAGGATTAATGTACATCATTATCATAGGATAAAAAGATTATACAATTAAACATACATCATTTACACCATATAGAGTAAAAATATAAATTATATATTTTTCCATTTAAAAACATTAGTTGTAATTTTGTTATATTTCACATTACCCATTTCATAAAGGTACATAACCCATCTCACATCAATTTCATTTTAAATAGTTAGATTACGTCCCTTAAATTATATAAACATTAGGATTAATGTGGCAAATTAAATTAAAATAGGTAACACATTAGATACATATTTATAGAACTAGTATGTCAGTATTTAGAGTATTATTTCAGTAGAATATAGTAGTTACTAATACCAGGGTACAAACCATCAACCCTTTTTCTTACATGTAAATATGTGTAAATACATGACTCGTGCAGCAATTTACGCACAGTCATTTAGCTCAACTTTGTCAAACTGAGCCAAACTTGTACAGTGTCACTCCAAGGTTTTTAAATAATTGTGAGGGTAAAAGATGTGTGACAGAAGTAAGGGTAAAAGTTGTGTGATAGAAGTGTGAAAGTGAGAGCGAATGTAAATGATACAGGAGAGGGTGAGATCGGCGGAGTTTTTCTGCCGCTCAGAGCGACTTTCTGTTTTTTTTTCTGCGTCAAGTGTTTGCTTTCGATGTTGAAAATGTGCTGTCTTGAATGTGTTGTGTGTAGTTTAGTGTAGATCTTAGAGAAAGTATTTTAAGTATCATAAGACGGAAACGTAGTCACGAATTAGTGTTATACACTTGTTTGTGGCCACATTTAACCGAATTATGGCACTTGAAAACTAACTTACATACACATGATAGTTAGATACACATGTTAGAAGTTAGATTATACTATTAGTTAGATGCAAACACGCAAACAACCAGAAAAACAAACATATAAATTGCATACATTTTTTGTAGATCAAAGAGAGATAACTCCGGGTCAGGGGACATAATAGACAACGAAACACTAACCTAACAGTGAAAGATAACTTTACACGCGGAAGCGAGATAGGTAAAGCCTGTCGCACACAGCTTGTGTAATGGTTGTTTAATATTATATGGGGGACATGAAGCAATTCATGTGTTGACCCTAAGAAAGTCAACTTTGTATGGGTAGTGAGTTAATTTACTATTTGAGGGCAGGTCTTATAAGACAACGGTCCGGTTCAGACATACCTCTAAATAATATAATATTGCGAATGAGAAGAGGGCTCACGCCAACCAGACAAGTTTGTGGCGATTGCCAGTAGCCAAGTAAAGTGATACTACATTGTGACAATAGTCAGTAGAAGTCTATTAGGTTACCCAAAGCCAGGTTATCAGCAGTCTTTGACAAAAATTAGATACACTAATTTTTTTACAAACCTCTTGCGTCACAACCAATGAGTCAAAGTTGATGACGCAACACAGGAGGGGAGGGTGTGTGTCAAAGACTGATACATATAGGAAAGAGGTCTACTGCAAGATAGAAGACCACCGGGAAGAGTGGTCAACCTCAAGTAGATTAGAGGTAACATAGTGCCCCGATATAAGGGCAGGGTAGGTGATAGAAAGGGGGACTATTAACTAGTTCTCTCATGAGACACGGAGGCATCGACCAGATAGTTAGTACTCTGGTCACGACAGAATCACGCCTACGTGATAGCCACGGAGAAGAGTGCCACTCAATAGGAGAACGGCTGCTACAAGCGTGCTGAGTGTAGCGGCACGCAAAAAGCCGAAGGACGCAACAAGGTCCTTCTGCGTGCTGTGTAGCGACGCGTGTAGGAAAAGGGAGACTGGGGACTGACTTCGTAGAGAGCAGATCGTTTAGTGTCGATAGGAGTTTTTTGTAGCCAAATAGATAGAGATTAGCAATAGGGTTAGGAAACTAGAGATAGGCAATTCTGTGGCTTTGTGTGTGATTTGATAGCGACTGTTTTTTTGTAAATGTAAAGAGCCAACGGCAATAAAATGTACCATTCATTTCCTCTCACACGACTTGCAAGTTTCTTGTGTGGTGTGGGAGAAGTAATCCTATGATGCCTGACACATTGGTTGTTGACAGGAACAAATGTCTGTTATACTGATTGCAGACACCGTCCCAAAATACTCAAGACAATAGCCAAGAAGTGGCTCGTTGAAAATAAAATAGATTTAGCTGTACTTGATATCACCAGAAGTAAGAAAAGACGAATTAAGATATGCAGGATACGCTCGTTACTTAAATATTGCATAGTCAAGGTACCCCCCTGACACTATCTCCTCCTGGACTATGTGTTCCATCCTCCACTAAATATTCTACCAATGCATGCAATCTATTACGCTACACAACACATTTGTAGACATTTAGAATTTATACGAACAACTGAGCTTAAAATACAACTGTGTTTATTATTGCTATTCTTGATGATCATATGATGATGATTATAATATAGTATACATACCTCATCTGACTAAGAGGTCACATAAGTCATGCTTCCCCCGGTGAGACGCCGTTCACTGTCAGCTTGAAGGAGTCCAAACTGGTCCCTTCACTAGGCTCAGTCACTTCCTGATATGAGTATTGACTGTCCATCGCTCCTAAGAGATCTGGAATGAAACGAACGGAGATGGGTAGTATCTACGTCTACACATCTCAAAACACATATGTCTATACATTCACATAAACATACATTCATTTCATAATATACATTCATGTTACATAAACATATATCAGTTCTATATATATATATATATATATATATATATATATATATATATATATATATATATATATATATATATATACTAGCTGACCCTGCCCGGCTTCGCCCAGACCCTGGTGGGGAGCATCTCATTTAATTCATATAAGTAGTCATATAAGTTCTCGTTCCCGTTACCGACTGACTGACTGTCTGACTGTCTGTCTGTCTGTCTGTCTGTCTGTCTGTCTGTCTGTCTGTCTGTCTGTCTGTCCCTCCCTCTCTGTCTGTCTGTCTGTCTGTCTGTCTGTCTAATCATTTATTGGTTGCGATTAGAACAACCTTAGATAAACGAAGACCAACTTACAAAAAGCATTAGAAAGAGCACTTGAAAGATCTTTACATCTTCCCCAACAATTAACTTGGGTAAATGGAGCGGCGGCAGCAGCAGCAGAAGAAGAAGAAAAAGAAGGAGTAGGAGGAAGGAGGAGGAAGAGGGTGGAGGAGGGAGGAGGAGGGAGGAAGAGATAGGCGGAGAGAGGAGGAGGAGGGAGGAGGAGGAGTAGGGAGGAATAGGAGGGAGGAGGAGGGATTAGGAGAAGGAGGGGGGAAAGAGGAAGAGGGAGGAGGAGGAAGGAGGAGGTGGAGGAGGGAGGATGAGAACGCAGGAGGAGGAGAAAGAGGGAGGAGGAGGGAGGAAGAGGAAGAGGGAGGAGGAGGGAGGAGGAAGAAGGAGGAGGAGGGAGGATGAGAACGCAGGAGGAGGAGGAGGAGGAAGAAGGAGGAGGAGGGAGGATGAGAACGCAGGAGGAGGAGGAGGAGGGAGGAAGAGGGAGGAGGAGGAAGGAGGAGGGGAGGGAAGAGGAGGAGAGAGGAGGAGGGAGGGAGAGGAGGAGGGAGGAGGAAGAAGGAGGAGGAGGAGGGAGGATGAGAACGCAGGAGGAGGGAGAGGGAGGAGGAGGAGGAGGAATGATGAGAAGGGAGGAGGAGGAAGAGGGGAGAGGAGGGAGGAGGAGGATGGAAGAAGGAGGAGGAAGGAGGGAGAGGAAGGAGGGAGAATGAGGAGGGGAGGAAGGAAAGGAGGGGGAGGAGAGGAGGCAGAGGGAGGAAGATAGAAGGAGGAGGAGGAGAGGGGAGGAAGGAGGAGAAAGAGGAGGGAGGAGGAAAGGGAGGGGGGAGGAGGAGGGAGGTAGAGGGAGGAGGAGGAGGGAGGAGGGAGGAAAAGGGAGGAGAGGGAGGAGAAGGAAGAAGGAGGAAGGATAGAGGGAGGTGGAGGATGGAAGAAGAAGGAGGAGGAAGAGGGAGGAGGAGGAGGTAGAGGGAGGAGGAGGGAAGAGGGAGGAGGAGGAAGGAGGAGGAAGAGGGAGGAGGAGGAGTGAGGAGGTAGAGGGAGGAGGAGGAGGGAGGAAAAGGGAGGAGGAGGGAGGAGAAGGAAGAAGGAGGAGGAGGGAGGAGGTAGAGGGAGGAGGAGGAGGAGGGAGGAGGAGGAGTGAGGAGGTAGAGGGAGGAGGAGGAGGGAGGAAAAGGGAGGAGGAGGGAGGAGAAGGAAGAAGGAGGAGGAAGAGGGAGGAGGAAGATGGAAGAAGGAGGAGGAGTGAGGAGGTAGAGGGAGGAGGAGGAGGGAGGAAAAGGGAGGAGGAGGGAGGAGAAGGAAGAAGGAGGAGGAAGAGGGAGGAGGAAGATGGAAGAAGGAGGAGGAAGAGGGAGGAGGAGGATGGAGGAAGGAGAGGGAGGAAGAGGGAGGAGGAGGAAGGAGGAGGAAGAGGGAGGAGGAGGACGGAGGAGGGAGAGGGAGGAGGGGAAGAGGAAGAGGGTAGGAGGAGGAGGAGGGGAGAGGAGGAGAAGAATGGAGAAGGAGGGAGGAGGAGGGAGGAAGAGGAAGAGGGAGGAGGAGGAAGGAGGAGGGGGAGGGAAGAGGAGGAGAGAGGAGGAGGGGAGAGAGGAGGAGGGAGGAGGAAGAAGGAGGAGGAGGGAGGATGAGAACGCAGGAGGAGGAGGAGGAGGGAGGAAGAGGGAGGAGGAGGAAGGAGGAGGGGAGGCAAGAGGAGGAGAGAGGAGGAGGGAGGGGGAGGAGGAGGGAGGAGGAAGAAGGAGGAGGAGGAGGGAGAGGGAGGAGGATGAGGAGGAGAGAGGAGGTGGAGAGAGGAAGAGGTAGAAGGAGGAGGGAGAAGGAGGAGGGAGGAGAAGGAGGGGGAGGAGGAGGAGGAGGAATGATGAGGAGGGAGGAGGAGGAAGAGGGAAGAGGAGGGATGTGGAGGACGGAGGAGGAGGGAGGAGGTAGAGGGAGGAGTAGGAGAAAGGAAA
>OY992888.1:2253834-2511014 GCA_963921405.1 Cepaea hortensis | reverse complement strand
AGTCCTGTAAAAGGATACGCAAAACATATATATATATATATATATATATATATATATATATATATATATATATATATATATATATATATATATATATATATATATATATTCAGATTCATCCTGTATTAGGTTAGCACCTTGGGGAGACTGAATACTTAGGAGCAATTCCCGAGAGCAACCACTGCTCGTAGAAAAACTAAGAAGTATAAACGGACTGACCATAAGATCTGGAGTACGACAAGGTTGTGTCCTGTCCCCTCTCTTGTTCATAACATATATAGACAACATATGTAAAGAAACCAGCCAAGCAGAGACAGCAAGAATACCGCATGACGAGAACACAGAAGAAGAACCATCTGCAAATCTAACCATTAGAGAACTCCTGTTTGCGGACGACCAAGCACTAATAGCAAAATCAGAAGCTGAATTACAAGACCACATGAATAGTCTAAACGAAATGTGTAGGGAACATAACATGAAAATTAGCACAAGCAAAACAGAGGTAATGACTATAACTAAAGAAGAACAAACAGCAACAATTCACCTAAACGAACATCCCTTGAAACAAGTAAAGAGCTTCAAGTACCTAGGAAGTATAATATCATCAAATGGCAGATCAGAAGACGAGATCGAAAATAGGTGCAATAAGGCAAATCAACTCATTGGACAAATGGCACCAATACTAAAGAACAAACATGTATCAATAACTACTAAGAAAGCACTTTACAACACAATCTTCCTACCAACTCTGTGCTACCAATGCCAAACCTGGACAATGACAGAAAAAGAGAAAAGAAAAATCACAACAACAGAAATGAGGTTCCTGAGAAGAATACTCAACGTATCAAGAAGAGATAAGATCAGAAATGAAGAAATCAGGACTAAAGTGGGGGTTAAAGCTGCTCTAGATTTTATTAGATAGCAGCAAGTCAAATGGTTTGGCCATGCAAGTAGGCTACCAGTCAACAGCATGCCACAACAGGCAATGACGTACAGACCAGATGGAAACAGAGGAAGAGGCCGACCACGTAAACGCTGGACGGAGGGAATAACAGAATCCATGGGAATGTCGATATACGAAGCCCATAACCGGGCACTCTCACGAAGTTTATACTTCACCTCGACACCGCAAGGTACAAGAGGAACATGATGAGATGAGATTAGAACCAGTCTCTTGATAGCGTCCAAATTAAAATTGATTATTTTGACCAATTCTTTGAATGCCTACCAAGATTGGGGTGAAACCACTTGGAGGGAGAAATGTCACCTGATCACCTATATATATATATATATATATATATATATATATATATATATATATATATATATATATATATATATATATATATATATATATATATATATAAAAATACATATACATATATCATCTCATCTCATCATGTTCCTCTTGTATCTTGCGGTGTCGAGGTGAAGTATAAACTTCGTGAGAGTGCCCGGTTATGGGCTTCGTATATCGACATTCCCATGGATTCTGTTATTCCCTCCGTCCAACGTTTACGTGGTCGGCCTCTTCCTCTGTTTCCATCTGGTCTGTACATCATTGCTTGTTGTGGTATGCTGTTGACTGGTAACCTACTTGCATGGCCAAACCATTTGACTTGCTGTTTTCTAATAAAATCTAGAGCAGCTTTAACCCCCACTTTAGTCCTGATTTCTTCATTTCTGATCTTATCTCTTCTTGATACGTTGAGTATTCTTCTCAGAAACCTCATTTCTGTTGTTGTGATTTTTCTTTTCTCTTTTTCTGTCATTGTCCAGGTTTGGCATTGGTAGCACAGAGTTGGTAGGAAGATTGTGTTGTAAAGTGCTTTCTTAGTAGTTATTGATACATGTTTGTTCTTTAGTATTGGTGCCATTTGTCCAATGAGTTGATTTGCCTTATTGCACCTATTTTCGATCTCGTCTTCTGATCTGCCATTTGATGATATTATACTTCCTAGGTACTTGAAGCTCTTTACTTGTTTCAAGGGATGTTCGTTTAGGTGAATTGTTGCTGTTTGTTCTTCTTTAGTTTTAGTCATTACCACTGTTTTGCTTGTGCTAATTTTCATGTTATGTTCCCTACACATTTCGTTTAGACTATTCATGTGGTCTTGTAATTCAGCTTCTTATTTTGCTATTAGTGCTTGGTCGTCCGCAAACAGGAGTTCTCTAATGGTTAGATTTGCAGATGGTTCTTCTTCTGTGTTCTCGTCATGCGGTATTCTTGCTGTCTCTGCTTGGCTGGTTTCTTTACATATGTTGTCTATATATGTTATGAACAAGAGAGGGGACAGGACACAACCTTGTCGTACTCCAGATCTTATGGTGAAGGGTTCTGAGTGTTCTCCAGTTGCTCTCACTATGCATTCACTGTTGTTGTATAAACTTCTACATAGGTTTGTTAGATGTGTACTCACTCCATATTGTTTAAGGATTTCCCACAGCTTGTTTCTATCTACCCTATCAAATGCCTTTTCTTGGTCGACAAAGGCTATGTAGAGTGTTTCATTGAATTCAATTGATTTTTCTATAAGTTGTCTATGAGCAAAAATGGCGTCTGTGCATCCTTTGTTTTTCCTAATTCCAAGCTGCGTTTCGCTTAGCTGGGGTTCTAAAGTAGTTCGTAATCTTTTTTCAAGAATTTTGCAAAATATTTTCCCAGTATGACTCAACAGTGAAATGCCTCTGTATTGTGTGCAATCTCTTTTGCTGAATTTGTTTTTTCAAATTGGGATAATTATGGCGTTTCCCCAGTCTCGTGGTGTCTGTTGTTCTACCCAAACATGGTTGAATAGTCTATGTAGCCAAGCTGTTCCTACTTTCCTTGCTGCTTTAATTAGTTCATTTGCTATTTCATCCTGTCCTGGTGATTTGTTTAATGGGGCTAATCTGATGGCTTCTATAATTTCTTCTTTTAGTATGTCTGGTTCTAGTTCCTCGGTGACATCTGTGTAGGTCTCTTGAATTCCTGTGACATCTGATGGGATGTTGGGAAGTTGTTCGAAATACTGCTTCCATCTTATTAGGATCTGTTTTTGTTCACTTATTGGTTCTCCATTTTCGCTGTTAATTATTTCAGTTGGGTCAAAGGGTTCTCCTCTGGTTCGCATTGCACTTATCTTTTTGTAGAAGTTTCTGGTTGCCTCCTCGTAGTTTATATATATATATAACCTACAAGGAGGCAACCAGAAACTTCTACAAAAAGATAAGTGCAATGCGAACCAGAGGAGAACCCTTTGACCCAACTGAAATAATTAACAGCGAAAAAACATATATATATATATATATATATATATATATATATATACATATATATATATATATATATATATATATATATATATATATATATCTTATATATAAAAAAGACTTGTGCGTATGTATCTCTGTATGTATTTATGTATCTCTGTCCGTATGGCCTTTATTTGTTCGCGAACGGCCCATCCGATTGAGATGAAATTTTCTACACGCCTTCCTTTCATTCCAGAGCTGACAACTGTGATATTTTGTTAGTGTGAAATCGCCTGCTTACTCAGTATTATTTCATTTTTCATTTTTCATCATAATTTCATATATTTCAGGGGACCTAACTCTGTAAAAGTTATTTCAAGGGGCATAACTTTTCTGTATAACTTATAGTCATATTGTGGCATCGTTTTCAAAGATTTATAAACTCTTTGTCCATAGTTATGTACCGGCATATGAGTTATAATAAATAATGATACAATCTATAAGGCATTTTCAAAGTTTTCATAAAAATGATGCACAATGCATAACATTGTAACTCATCTTTTTTTGCTTAAGAAGTTACTGTAGTCATGCAGGTGATTAGAAAGAGTTTTCATTAAAAATAATGGATGGTGTGTAGAAGAACGTTCTTTTAAGTTACTTTTTTTGTTGTATGAATTTAATGAAGCCGGACAGGGTCAGGCAGACAGATAGACAGACAGATAGACAGTCGGGAACGGGAACTTATATGACTACTTATATGAATTAAATGAGATGCTCCACATCAGGAGCTGGGAAATGCCGGGCCGGGTCAGACAGACAGACAGACAGACAGACAGACAGACAGACAGACAGACAGACAGACAGACAGACAGACAGTCGGTAACGGGAACGAGAACTTATATGACTACTTATATGAATTAAATGAGATGCTCCCCACCAGGGTCTGGGCGAAGCCGGGCAGGGTCAGCTAGTATATATATATATATATATATATATATGTGTGTGTATATATGTATATATATATATATATATGTCAGTCAGGTCTTAGTCAGATATGACTGAGCTACCGTATAACAGTAGACGGTACTACCTGGTTTCTGTTAGCGCCGAACGTTGGGCGGCGCTTACCAAACCCGACACCCCACATTGTGCCAACGGCTTCGGGCGGAAGAGCACAATTGGGAGGGTACAAGCCTTACCCTGGTGCGAGGAAATGCAAGCTAAAGACAAAATTGTCATGGCAGGGCAGACCAGGCACTAAGTCTTGGTTGGCGACTGGTCTAGGATCGAAGCTCCGACAGGCGGACAGTTAGAGCATTGCTTTGCTGATCCGGCAGCTTCTGCAGCTTGTCTTGTTCCAGATGTAGGGGTGTTACCTTTCCTCTGGAGTGAACTAGGCATGCCGAGAGAGGGATCATGCTGCATGGGCAACACATGATCTCTATATTTTAGCCCAGGCTTTGTGCTATGGAGAGGCAATAACTCAATCCCTGGTCTTAATCGGTCTCGGAATCAAAGCGAGAGGCAACTGTTACGGGTTATAAGTCCTTGTCAGTTGGCGTAGACATGGGGCGCCACGCGTTGCCTCTGACGGTGGGAGACACCTACAGGTGTCACTGATCAGCTACCGCCCGCCTCAAGCTGGGCAGCCCCCAGCCAATTGGGTGCTGATCCTCCACAGCCTGCCTGCTTCAATGGGTGCTTGGGGCTAGGACAAAATCTGAATCGCAGGCTGTAAAACCAATGCACCAGGTACAAACAAAAATAACAATAGAAACATCAAGCTACGGCTTGCAACCTGGAACGTGAGAACCATGTGTCCATGATTGTCCACTGACTTGACCAATATTGACGATGTGAGAAAAACGGCTGTGATTGATGCCGAACTCAATCGTCTTAACATTGATATTGCTGGCCTGCAGGAGACTCGCCTCGCTGAGGAAGGGTCACTCAGGGAAAACAACTACACCTTTTTCTGGAAGGGTAGAGGGCAGGCAGAAAAAAGGCAACACGGTGTGGGCTTTGCAGTGAAGAATTCGCTACTGGGAATGATTGAAATTCCAGCAGGAGGAAATGAAAGACTATTATCCCTGCGCTTGGCAACCTCTTGTGTGTTTGCCACCATTATTACTGCATATGCACCGACACTCGATTCCTCTGATGATGTGAAGGATTTGTTCTATGAGGAGTTAGAGTCCGTGATCAAGGCAGTTCCAAAATCTGACTACATTTATATGCTCGGTGATTTCAATGCTCGTGTGGGCAAGGACTTGAGTTCATGGCCAGTGTCCCTTGGAAAATACAACATCGGTCGCATGAATGAAAATGGGCAAAGGCTGCTGTAGCATTGCACCAGTAATGATCCTGAAAAGTGCTTTCAGTTTCAACAGCAACTTGAAGACGCTTTCACTGATACACCAGAAAATTGTACAGTAAATGAAAAGTGGGGTCAAATTAAGGAAACTCTTTATAAAACTGCCGTAGGGGTTTACGGCACTGTGGATCATAAGAGGCAGGACTGGTTTGCGGCCAACAGCGAGACTCTGCAGCCCTTGATTGATAAGAAGAAGATAGCTCTCTTAAGAAACAAGGAAAGACCAACTCGTAACACTCTGAGTGAGCTAAGGCAAGCTAGGAAGGATGTGCAAAAGGCTGCCAGGCAGTGTGCAAATGATTATTGGATCACGTTATGTGAGTCCATTCAAATCGCAAGTGATAAGGGAGACATAAGAAGCATGTATGAAGGAATAAAGAAAGCCTGTGGTCCAGTGATCAAAAGAAGTGCACCGCTGAACACCTTGACTGGAGAAGTCATCACTGATAAGAAACAGCAGATGGACAGATGGGTAGAGCACTATTTGGAGCTTTACTCAAGTGAGACCAAACTAGCGGATGATGCCCTTAACGCCATAGAGGCTCTACCAACTCTTGACCACCTGGACACACTTCCCACCATAACAGAAGTTAAGTGTGCTATAAATGAACTTGCATCTGGTAAGGCTCCAGGTAAGGATGGGATTCCAATAGAGGTTATCAGGAGTGGGCAAGACACACTCACTCTACAGATCCACCAGCTAATAGAGCTATGCTGGCGTGAAGGAAAAGTCCCACAGGATTTCAAAGATTCAAACATCATAACGCTGTACAAGAACAAGGGTGATCGGAGCGACTGTAACAACTATAGGGGTATCTCACTTCTGTGTATTGTTGGAAAAGTATTTGCCAGAATTGTTCTGCGCAGACTTCAAGTCCTAGGAGATCAAGTCTACCCCGAATCACAGTGTGGCTTTCGACAGAACCGGTGTACCACTGATATGATATTCTCATTGCGACAAATGCAAGAAAACTGCCGTGAACAGAATCAACCACTGTTTATTGCCTTCATCGACCTCACAAAGGCATTTGATTTGGTCAGTTGTGAGGGTCTGTTCAAGGCACTAAAGAAGATTGGCTGCCCACCAACTCTTCTGTCCATTGTGGAATCGTTCCACACAGGCATGAAGGGTATAATCAAGTTTGATGGTGCAACTTCTGAAGAATTTGAAATCAAGAGTGGAGTTAAGCAAGGTTGTGTACTAGCTCCCACCCTCTTTGGAATATACTTTTCACTTCTACTGAAATATGCATTTCGTGATCAGGATGGTGTTATATACATTCTCTCACGCTCAGATGGCGGCCTCTACAATGCTAAGAGATTGAAGGCTAAGACCAAAATTAGGAGGGTACTGATCAGAGAGTTGCTTTTTGCAGATGATGCTGCAGTTACGACCCACTCTGAGGAAGAATTGCAATGTCTACTATCTGCATTCTCCAATGCTTGTTCTGAATTTGGTTTAACAATTAATAAAAAGAAGACACAGATTATGTCACAAGGTGCACATGGGGTACCATCAATCTTTATTGACGACGCCGAACTAGAGATAGTAGACCATGTTACATATCTAGGATCAGTGGTAAATAGCAAATTATCCCTAGATCAGGAAATCAACATCCGGATTGGTAAGGCAGCAACAACAATGAACAGGTTAAGAAAAAGAGTCTGGGAGAACAGGAAGCTTACTGTCAAAACAAAAGTCCTTGTCTACCAAGCCCGTGTCCTTAGTACTCTTCTCTATGGCAGTGAAACCTGGACAACTTACTCACACCAAGAGAACAATTTAAACAGCTTTCATATGCGGTGTCTGCGAAGAATTCTTGGTATTAAGTGGCAAGACAAAATCACAAATACTGAAGTATTGGAAAGATCAGGTTGTTTGACAGTTTATTCCATGCTCAGTCTTCGTAGACTTAGATGGATAGGACATCTTAGGAGGATGGATGATTGTAGAATACCAAAGGATATCTTTTTTGGTGAATTACAGATGGGTAAGAGATCTCAGGGTCGGCCTCTACTACGATACAAAGATGTGTGTAAGCGGGACATGATTGATACAGGCATTGATAATGCACATTGGGAGCACGTCGCCGCTGAACGTGTTGCGTGGAGGGCAAATATCAGAAATGGAATAAAGTCAAAGGAGAAAATTATTGCAGAAAAGTCACACACCAAGCGTTTGAGACGTAAGATGGTGCATGATGGTGGAAATGACCACGTGTTCACATGCACCCACTGTGAACGGACATTTACAGCGCACATTGGCCTTATCAGTCACACTCGCTACCGCCATAGTTAAAAGTTATTATGCCTTTTTAGAGCACAAACTATCGTCTGTCAAGACGGCAAGGTGCCAATGATATATGATATATATATATATATATATATATATATATATATATATATATATATATAGAGAGAGAGAGAGAGAGAGAGAGAGAGAGAGAGAGTGTTTCCCACATAAGCTCACCTCACTTACTCTCTCCCTTTCTATTTCATTCATTCTGTCTTGCCGGAAGGGCTGGTTGCACAGTCCTGTTGAACATTGAAATGCCATCCCTTGTCTGGAACTTGTCTGGAATATTGAGTGTCCTAAGTCATGTCTGTCCTCGTGCAGACATCATGCAGACAAGGTGACTGGTTGCTCTCGGGAATTTCTCATAAGTATTTAGCACCCCAATGTGCTAACCTCATACAGGATGAATCTGAATCTATCTATTGTACATGAATAGGCCACACACTCATGTGGCTAGGATAATGTTGGATTTCTCCAAATTATCAAATACAACAAATCAGACAGCAAAGCAGCGAATGAAGAAGGTAAAAACAAAGTTCACAGTGGAATAGTAAAGGCTAGAACTGGAACAATGAGTTCAAAGAAAATCCACACGCGTGAAGTTTGGAAGAGAAGAAACAGAAACAGAAAACTACACAGGCCTCATACTAGCAGCCAAACGGATCAAATAATATGTGGTATTACCTGAAGTTATAGCTTTGGAAATTCCATCACAAGACATCACACATAAGTCAGATAGAACGAAATTAGAATATGAATCCAGTAGGTATCCTTTTACTATACGTGAGTTGGCGCCTGAGGATTGTAGGCAATATCAATTGTTATATAGTCTGTTTTCTCATGACGGGATTTAATTTTACTCCCTTCTCACGTGGGACAATTACTATCTCCAGTTTCCGGTTAACCCCTCCTATTTTTCATGTTGGACAAGTTTCATGGACGTATTAAGTCCCGTATTCCTTAACTCCACCTATTTCCCACATTGGACTGTAGTTTCATCTGTCAATCAAATTTACTGCCTCTCCACCACGTATCTCAAACAATGCTTTGTTTCACTGCCCAGAGAATGTACGTCACGTTACCTCATAACTACATTCCAGTCTGCTGTTAACATAAGCCTTCTAAGATGTTAGGCATGTGGTCCAAATTGCTCCATTGTGGTAGCAACTACAGACGTTGTCCGCAAAGTGTGGACTTGAGTTAAGTGTTATGCCTCTGTTCATACTTTGCCACAGTGTTTCTCTGACACGCCTGGTAGGCTAAAAACCTTATCTCCCTGTATTTTGTGAGGTGTTAAGCATGTGTTCGTATACTGACCGTGGGTTTGAAACTAACACGATCAGTCTACACTGACTGGCTCCGCGATGTCTGGTTGATCAGAACATCAAAGTGGAAATTCCTCAGATGGGGAGACCACACGTTGCTTTGATCTACGATCTGCGAGTACAATGTAGGTTTATAGAAATTAAAGCACTGACTCTTTGTGACTATGTATTTTTCTATTGTTCTCAATCCTTGTTATTTTTTCCTTATGCCTTGGTTTGGGGTGGACATTTTCCCTCCAAACTTTTGAAATTTTGATGCTGACCGAGGTGTCCCATCACATTTTACCATCATCAAGTGTCGTGCAGAGTCGATTTCTTGGAGCATCTGATATGACAGAACATCAATCCAGGTTTACAGACAGTATATTCCAGGACATGTCTGGCAAGCTAAAACTCCCCAGCGCTCAGTTGTATCTTGCTGATGGATTCCGTAGTTTAATACGGCATTAGTTACTGTTGTCAGTGTTACCGTACTACGGAGCATGATGGAGTCATACATAGCTCAAATGGTCGACGCGGACTGATGGTGTCGTTCGAAGCTGGTCTGATTTCATTTTAACAGTATATGTGATTTCTTTCCCTTGAGCACAACTCCATGAACTTTATGTTAACTATTAAACATTATATTTGAGTGCCGCAACTCTCAGGTGTTCCCATCTCAGTATTACACTTGGTTGTATGCAACTGTCATTCTTTACCTCTGAACAACTCAAACTCTGAACATCTCAAACTGTACACGAGTAGAACGCAAAGCTTGACAACTCAACTCGTATCATATTTTCGCAATCCATTAGTCTAATCAAAAAATACACTTCATTTATACTAGCGCAATCACCCAGCGTTACGAGTTAACAAAACAATTCAACAAACATAGCTCCTAATAACACTCTTGTAGCGGCGCAGTGTGAGACCGTGCTGCTTGAACCAAAGAACAAGGTCCAGACTTGGCCGCGGCTCCAGCCCAACAGATTGAAGGTGAGGATTTGTCCTTTCCACAAAGCGTCCCGAGGGCTTTTCACGCCCTAGTGACCAACGTTCGTGGTGGGTCACTTTACGCGGGCTCCTCGTACAGACCGTAATCTATCGAAAATCATGCCATGATCTATAACTCTAAGAACTCGATCACGGCATATATACCAGGTGGGCCTGCAAAATATATCTCGGCCCAGACCATTTTTTTTTTAAATTTTATCTTTTCTTAGGTCTAACATAATATTCTGTTATTCTGACCTAAGTAATTAATCTTTATTCAATTATACATATCTTTCTAAAGCAAGATCATAATATGTAATAATTTTGGATGTCTGTTATTAAGAAAATCGGAAAAATACAAGAATCTATGAATATATAGTTTTAATTAACCAATACATGTGTATCATCTTAAAATTAATATGTAATGCTCTCTATTTAATGCTACTTTGTTCAATTTCAATTATTACTATTCAATCTAAACAATGTCAGTCAGGTCTTAGTCAGATATGACTGAGCTACCGGATGACAGTAGACGGTACTACCTGCTTTCTGTCAGCGCCAAATGTTGGGCGGCGCTTACCAAACCCGACACCCCACATTAAGCCAACGGCTTCGGGCGGAAGAGCGCAATTGGGAGGGTACTAGCCTTATCCTGGTGCGAGGAAATGCAACCCAAAGACAAAATAAGTCATGGCAGGGCAGACCAGGCCCTAAGCCTTGGTTGGCAGCTGGTCTAGGATCGAAGCTCCGACAGGCGGACAGTTAGAGCATTGCTTTGCTGATCCGGCAGCTTCTGCAGCTTGTCTTGTTCCAGATTATAGGTGTCAACTTTCCTCTGGAGTGAACTAGGTAGGCCGAGAGAGGGATCATGCTGCATGGGCAACACATGATTTCTTTATTTTAGCCCAGGCTTTGTGCTATGGAGAGGCAATAACTCCATCCCTGGTCTTAACCGGTCTCGGAATCAAAGCGAGAGGCAACTGTTACGGGTTATAAGTCCTTGTCAGTTGGCGTAGACATGGGGCGCCACGCGTTGCCTCTGACGGTGGGAGACACCTACAGGTGTCACTGATCAGCTACCGCCCGCATCAAGCTGGGCAGCCTCCAGCCAATTGGGTGCTGATCCGCCACAGCCTGCCTGCTTCAATGGGTGCTTGGGGCTAGGACAAAATCTGAATCGCAGGCTGTAAAACCAATGCACCAAGTACTAATAAAAAGAATAGAAACCTCAAGCTACGGCTTGCAACCTGGAACGTGAGAACCATGTGTCCAGGATTTTCCACTGACTTGACAAATATTGACGATGTGAGAAAAACGGCTGTGATTGATGCTGAACTCAATCGTCTTAACATTGATATTGCTGGCCTGCAGGAGACTCGTCTCGCTTAGGAAGGGTCACTCAGGGAAAACAATTACACCTTTTTTTGGAAGGGAAGAGGGCAGGCAGAAAAAAGGCAACATGGTGTGGGTGCCATGGTGTGAAGTCTAACTCATGGCATGGGGAAAGAGTGTCACACGAAAGGACGTGACACGCGTGACTTTAGGTCATGAACTGGCACGCCGAGTTGTCCACCGGAGCGAACCCACGTGATCGCGAAGGTGGCGGGGCATTCGAGCCGTGGACTTCGTTCTGTGCGGACGTACCACGAGGGTCGAGGATGGTGATGGCCAAAGATTGTGCCGACCATTTTAATAGATTGTGTAGTAGTGTTGTATTTTGTGTATTGTAGCATACGTGACTGTGATAATGTTTATGGTAGAGTGTTAATTATACAGGAAAACCTACTCTGGTGTCCGAGTCACATCTGTGTCTGAGTGTGGCGTTGTATTCAGTGTAACCGGATGCAGTTGGTAGGGAATGTCAGTTTCCAATTAGCCAGACAAGGCGGAATGATTATAAGAAAACACAGATGAATACTCAAGTAATAGAACCTGTCTCTGTGTGTGGACGACGAAGCTGAGAGAGAAGTAACCATGGTGGCGAATGGAACAAGAGGCGAGAAGTTATAACTAATATCCCTAGGCCTTTGTTAATCCGCCTAAGTCCCACCATTTCGCACCCTGGCAGTGGGCTTTGCAGTGAATAATTCGCTACTGGGAATGATTGATATCCCAGCTGGAGGTAATGAAAGATTATTATCACTGCGCTTGGCAACCTTTTGTGGATTTGCCACCATTATCACTGCATATGCACCGACATATGATGATGTAAAGGATACAATCTATGAGCAGCTAGACTCTGCGATCAAGGCAGTTCCAAAATTCGACTACATTTATATGCTCGGTGATTTCAATGCTCGTGTGGGCAGGGACTCGAGTTCATGGCCAGTGTGCCTTGGAAAATACAACATCGGTCGCATGAATGATAATGGGCAAAGGCTGCTGGAGCATTGCACTAGAAATGACCTATGTATTACAAACTCCTTCTTTAAAACAAAAGAGATGCATAAGGTCACATGGAAACATCCAAGATCCGGCCATTGGCATCAGCTGGACTTCATTATCACACGGAGACAACATCTGAACCATACATCATTAACTCGAAGTTACCACAGTGCTGACTGTGATACAGATCATTCTTTGGTTGTTGCAAGGGTTAGACTGATCCCAAAGAGAATCTACACAGCTAAACACAAGTCTAGCCCCAGGATTAATATTACTAACACTCACGATCCTGGAAAGTGCTTTGAATTTCAACAGCAACTTGAAGACGCTTTCAATGGTACATCAGAAAATTGTATAGTAAATGATAAATGGAGTAAACTTAAGGAAACTATTTATAAAACAGGGGTAGGGGTTTACGGCACTGTGGATCATAAGAGGCAGGACTGGTTTGCGGCAAACAGCCAGATACTGCAGCCCTTGATTGATAAAAAGAAGATAGCTCTCTTAAGAAACAAGGAAAGACCAACGCGTAACACCCTGAGTGAGCTGAAGCAAGCGAGGAAGGATGTACAAAAGGCTGCCAGGCAGTGTGCGAATGACTATTGGATCAAGTTATGTGAGTCCATTCAAATCGCAAGTGATAAGGGAAACATCAGAAGCATGTATGAAGGGATAAAGAAAGCCTGTGGTCCAATTATCAAAAGAAGTGCACCGCTGAAAACCTTGACTGGAGAAATCATCGCTGATAAGAAACAGCAGATGGATAGATGGGTCGAGCACTATTTAGAGCTTTACTCAAGTGAGACCAAGCTAGCGGATGATGCCCTCAACGCCATAGAGGCGCTGCCAATTCTTGACCACCTGGACACACTTCCCACTATAACAGAAGTTAAGTGTGCTATAAATGAGCTTGCATCTGGCAAGGCTCCAGGTAAGGATGGGATTCCAATAGAGGTGATCAGGAGTGGGCAAGACACACTCGCTCTACAGATCCACAAGCTAATAGAGCTATGCTGGCGAGAAGGACAAGTCCCACATGATTTCAAAGATTCAAACATCATAACGCTGTACAAGAACAAGGGAGATCGGAGCGACTGTAACACACATTGGCACCTTGCCGTCTTGACAGACGATAGTTTGTGCTTTAAAAAGGCATAATAACTTTTAACTATGGCGGTAGCGAGTGTGACTGATAAGGCCAATTTGCGCTGTAAATGTCCGTTCACAGTGGGTGCATGTGAACACGTGGTCATTTCCACCATCATGCACCATCTTACGTCTCAAACGCTTGGTGTGTGACTTTTCTGCAATAATTTTCTCCTTTGACTTTATTCCATTTCTGATATTTGCCCTCCATGCAACACGTTCAGCGGCGACTTGCTCCCAATGTGCATTATCAATGCCTGTATCAATCATGTCCCGCTTACACACATCTTTGTATCGTAGTAGAGGCCGACCCTGAGATCTCTTACCCATCTGTAATTCACCAAAAAAGATATCCTTTGGTATTCTACCATCATCCATCCGCCTAAGATGTCC
Organism: Cepaea hortensis; assembly: GCA_963921405.1. Lineage (NCBI taxonomy): Eukaryota > Metazoa > Mollusca > Gastropoda > Stylommatophora > Helicidae > Cepaea > Cepaea hortensis. Next base: position 2,496,889 of record OY992888.1, on the reverse strand, counting down.
TATCCATCTAAGTCTACGAAGACTGAGCATGGAATAAACTGTCACACAACCTGATCTTTCCAATACTTCAGTATTTGTGATTTGTGATTTTTTGTGACTGTAACAACTATAGGGGTATCTCACTACTGTGTATTGTTGGGAAAGTATTTGCCAGAATTGTCCTGCACAGACTTCAAGTCCTGGAAGATCAAGTCTACCCCGAATCACAGTGCGGCTTCCGTCAGAACCGGTCTACCATTGATATGATATTCTTATTGCGACAGATGCAAGAAAAATGCCGGGAACAAAATCAGCCACTGTTTATTGCCTTCATCGACCTCACAAAGGCATTCGATTTGGTCAGTCGTGAGGGTCTGTTCAAAGCACTAAAGAAGATTGGCTGCCCACCAACTCTTCTGTCCATTGTGGAATCGTTCCACACAGGCATGAAGGGTATAATCAAGTTTGATGGCTCAACTTCAGAAGAGTTTGAAATCAAGAGTGGAGTTAAGCAAGGTTGTTTACTAACCCCCACCCTCTTTGGGATATACTTTTCACTTCTACTGAAATATGCCTTTCGTGATCAGGATGATGGTATATACATTCACTCACGCTCAGATGGTGGCCTCTATAATGCTCATAGATTGAAGGCCAAGACCAAAATTAGCAGGGTACTAATCAGAGAGTTGCTTTTTGCGGATGATGCTGCGATTACGACCCACTGTGAGGAAGAATTACAACATCTACTATCTGCATTCTCCAATGCTTGTTCTGAATTTGGTTTAACAATTAACAAAAAGAAGACACAGATTATGTCACAAGGTGCACATGGTGTACCATCAATCTTTATTGACGACGCCGAACTGGAGATAGTAGACCATTTTACATATCTAGGATCAGAGGTAAATAGCAAATTATCTCTCGATCAGGAAATCAGCATCAGGATTGGCAAGGCAGCAACAACAATGAACATGTTAGCAAAAAGAGTCTGGGAGAACAGGAAGCTTACTGCCAAAACAAAAGTCCTCGTCTACCAAGCCTGTGTCCTTAGTACTCTTCTCTATGGCAGTGAAACCTGGACAACTTACTCACGCCAAGAGAAACGTTTAAACAGCTTTCATATGCGGTGTCTGCGAAGAATACTTGGTATTAAGTGGCAAGACAAAATCACAAATACTGATGTATTGGAAAGATCAGGTTGTGTGACAGTTTATTCCATGCTCAGTCTTCGTAGACTTAGATGGATAGGACATCTTAGGAGGATGGATGATGGTAGAATACCAAAGGATATCTTTTTTGGTGAATTACAGATGGGTAAGAGATCTCAGGGTCGGCCTCTACTACGATACAAAGATGTGTGTAAGCGGGACATGATTGATACAGGCATTGATAATGCACATTGGGAGCACGTCGCCGCTGAACGTGTTGCATGGAGGGCAACTATCAGAAATAGAATAAAGACAAAGGAGAAAATTATTCCAGATAAAGCACACATAGAGCGTGAGAGACGTAAGATGGTGCAAAATGGTGGAAATGACCATGTTTTCACATGCACCTACTGTGGGCAAACATTTGCAGCAAGAATTGGCCTTACGAGGCACACTCGCCACCGCCATGGATCGTAGTTATTGCCATATGACAGTTATTAAGCCTTTTTGAAGCACAATGTACCAAAGTATCGTCTGTCAAGACGAAAAGGTGCCAATGATCTAAACAATACATTTAAGATCTACTAACTGAGTTTAATTGTATGTGAATATGAAACAATGCAGTGATATATCTTCTGGGCTTCTCCATATGAAAGCTTGTATTACAAAAGTTGGTTCCGCCTATGTGCTACAATGTTATTCAACAATCTAGCACCTTGTCGGTTTGTAGCGTCGATGGCTGCTACTCTTTCTCTTTCTGCTATTTGAAGAGAAATACTATGTTGTCTAGGGATTTATTTTCCCGGTCCTTCAAAATCTGCTTTAAGTCCCCATAGTTGCAAGGGAGTCTTGGATGTTCTCATTTTCCGAGGATGTTCTCCCAGCGCTCAATTGTATCTTGCTGATGGGCTCTGTAGTTTCATTTGGCACTAGTTATTGACGTCATTGTTACAGTACTACGGAGCATGATGGAGTCACACATAGCTGAAATCGTCTACACGGACTGATGGTGTGGTTCGGAGCTGATATGATTAATTTTACCTCTATATGTGACTTCTTTCTTTTGAGCAGAACTCTATGAACGGTATGTTAAATATTAAACATTATATTTGAGTTCCGCAACTCTCACGTGTTCCCATCTCAGTATTACAACGCAAAGCTTGACAACTCAACTCGTATAATATGTTAACGATCTATTAAGCTAATCACAAAATACACTTCATTTATACTAGCGCAATTACCCAGAGTTACGAGATAACAAAACAATTCAACAAACATAACTCCTAACAACACTCTTGTAGCGGCCCAATGTGGGGCCGTGCTACTTGAACCCAAGATCAAAGTACAGCCTTGACCGTGGCACCAATGGCTTGTTTTTTACAAGTCTGAAGTCTTTTTCCATCCTCAAGATCCTCAAGCATCCTTATCATGTCGACATGTCTCTGTTTCGAAAGCCTTTATGTAGTCAATAAAGCAAATGTGTAGATCTTTGTTTAGAACGTTCAGTTACTGTTCTCAGTACATACACAGAATTTACTGTACCCTTGCCTTCAACAAACCCACTTTGTTCTTCTCCTATTCCAGGTTGTATTTTCTTCCTAACTCTGTGCATGATAATTCTTGGCAAAATCTAATTACACTAATTATACTAACTGTTCAATGTTAATCACATTCCAAGGCTCCTGATTTCTTTGGGATTGCAATAAATACAGCATTACAGAATTCATGGGGTATATCTCCAGTATCTTATATTCTATTCAGCAGTCTGGTAACTTTATCTATTCCATATTCTTCTAAGGCATTAATTATTTCCGTTGTAATGCTGTCAGAAACGGGGGCCTTGCCAGCTTTCATATGGTTAAGAGCACTCTGAACCTCCATCTACAAAATTGATGGTCCTTCATTATTATTTTAAATATCATACTGTCCTTCTCTGTTATTATCATAACGATTTTTCACATAACCTGACCATACATGTAAGATCTGATCTTTTTTTTATTATGATTGTTCCATCTTTTGTCTTTATGTAGTCTGCTGATGTAAGTTTTCTTTGATTAGTAAGCCCTTGAATGCTTTTGTGCATTAGTTTGGTATTTTTACTGTTGTGTTGTTTTTTCAATTTCTATGCAATATTTCTAAGGCCATGCTTCTTTTGTCTCCTTACATAATGTTCTGACTTTTATGTGAATTTCTTCATATTTGTCAAGATTGTTTTTGTTCTGTGTTCTCGTTTCCATTAGTTGTAAAGTTTTTTTGGGTCATCTGTGTCTGACGACCCACTTTCTTTAATTCTGGAATAGTTTTTTCTACAGCCAAACTGATTGAACTCTTCAACATTTCCCATTGATCATCCACATCTTGAAATAGGATCTCTAGATCAGACAATGTGTCAGATTTGTTCTTTACATCTATGTTAAAATTATCTTGCATTTCATAGTAATTTTTCAATGTTCACAAATCATATTTAGTGTTTCCTGTTGTATACTTGACTTTATTTAACTTTATCCTCAATGTGCTGTTATTCATGGGTGATCATTGTACCAGTCTGCATTGGGAACTATTTATACGACTGCTAACGCATTTCGAAACCTTATGCTAATCAGGAGGTAATATGTTTGGTTTTTAATCCTGCTGTCGCGACTCCTAGGAGCGCAATTGTAAGGGTAGGGCCTACAAGCCTTACCCTGGTGCGAGGAAATGCAACCTAAAGACAAAATGTCATGGCAGGGCAGACCAGGCCCTAAGTCTTGGTTGGCGACTGGTCTAGAATCGAAACTCCGATAGGCGGACAGTTGGTGCATTGCTTTGCTGATCCGGAAGCTTCTGCATCTTGTCTTGTTCCAAATGTAGAGGTGTTACCTTTCCTCTGGAGTGAACTAGGCAGGCCGAGAGAGGGATCATGCTGCATGGGCAACACATGATCTCTATATTTTAATCCAGGCTTTGTGCTATGGTTGTCAGTCACATTCGCTACCGCCATAGGTAAAAGTTATTATGCCTTTTAAAAGCACAAACTATCGTCTGTCAAGACGGCAGGGTGCCAATGATGTCGGGACTCTTCTATGACCATAATCGCCTAGGATGATGTTTAAACCAGGTGCTTCCTACAAAAATTTCGTGTACTTTTGCCCATTCTACAAGTCTTGTGTATTCTTTCGTTTCGCTCTCCCAAATCATGATTGCCTACACTGCATCCATCACCTTAATTCCCTACTTTTGCGTTGAAATCATCCATTATGATATTTATTTCTGATTGTTCACAGTTCTTCAAAGCAGACTCCTTGACATTATAAAATTTCTTCATACTTTCTTCACTGCATTCACTTGTTGGAGCTAATATTTGAATGGTATTTATTTTTATAAGGTCTTCCATTTAATTTTACTAATAGAATTCTCTCTGACACCGCCAAATATCTTTTAACATATTTTGATGTATGTCAATCCAATATAATGGCTACACTGTACCATGCTACATGGAGGGTCCCAAATAGCCCGGTCACAATGTTTAAATAATCTTCTATAGCCCTGGCTGGAATAGGTCTTTGTTTGCCAACCCTCCTCCGTTCCCCGGACTCACTGTCACTCTCTCGTTCGACCTCGGGATCTATTCCCTGAGGTGTCTTTCTGGCTGACCCATAAATAACACGGTGATCGTTGGAGTAAACTAAAACGTGATTTATTAAATTAATAAAGAACAGCACAGGAAAACATCAAGGCAGTTAAGACAGATAGTTCTAAACAGACACAATAAGGATAAAGTTCAGGCACAGAGCCTCAGGTAGCTTTTCTTCACAGACCGAGCTTAATACACTGTCCGGTCAGTCCACATACAGCTCACCCAATCAGTTTTCAGTTCTTTCCTTTCCCCGTAGAAACAACAGGCTGCTGTAGAACCAAAGCCACTGGCTTGTGAGGACTTCTATTCATAGTCAATTAAGTTCATTTGGCACAAGGGTTTCAATGATTGGGAAATGAATTATGATTTCAAATAATGGGAATTGTTCATGAAGGTGTAATGGATAGGTGCCTTTCACTGTCCTGTACAAAATGGGTATGCAGGATAATCATGCGTAGGCCCAGCCAAGAAACTAACTGCTCTCGAGCCTATGTCGCTGAAAGGACTTGAGATGCGCCATCACCGCAAATTATCATTTGCCCAAGACCAACCTTGCCTCTCTCTCAGCGTTAGTAGCACCATGTGTGGTATGGCCAGTACCTTGACCTGGCTTCATCAGGAGTATATAGCTTTAGCATAGAAGCCCTGTTGATACTGTCCGATTTAGTCACGTCCAACAGAAGAGGACCCTGGAGATGACAAACAATAGTGAAAGCCTCCAGCGTAAACTTCAGGTACAGCCAACATGGAGACTCCTACTGGTCTCAGCATATCAGTTGTTAAAACAATATATCTACATAATAGGACTAATCAAGAGACCTGATTGAATTGGCCTGACCTAACAAGAGGTCCTGGATTGGTGGCGTCTTTCCTAGACTAGGCGTTCAGCTTGACAATGTCCTGTCGTTTGACCTTATGAACTCTTTGCATACAAGACTCACTCTCTACACTCATACCATGCCTTTATTATTATTGGGCACATTCGTTTCCCGGCTTCCCTCTCACTTTCAAACCATGCCTTTCTCACGACAAAGCTCTTGTGGTGTGGTGTGCGTAATTATGTGCATTTCCTAATGTGCTTAACTAATATTATAGTAGTGGGTCTGCATGGAAAGAAGTGTAGTTCCCTATTCTCAGCAAGCATTGGAAAGAAGAAACTACTCCTTCCGGCCGCTGCTCTTGTCTGAGCTGTCGCCGCAATGTACCGGCAGTGCCTCACCCTACATGTAGAACTAGATGATCTTATCGACCAGTAACTATTCAGTTCACCCGGCCACCCCATCTGCAAAAAGATGAAAGAGATAGCACTGTGGATAGCCTCTTCCGGCTCAAGAAGATAGATGGGTGGAATCTGTCCCCACGGAGCCCTCCCCCTTTCCGGCATACTGTATATATATATATATATATATATATATATATATATATATATATATATATATATATATATATATATATTGTGTTTATATTGCAATGAGAGATGCTACTATGCCGAGTTCAGGCCGTAGGAAGAAAGATAGCCCCCGTCCATCTGCTGCCAAGAACAAGTGAAATCATCTGGGAAACTAAATTGCTCAGATTCGTTCCCAGGCAATGCCAAGAACAAGACGCTTAGTTAGATTGGCCAACGGTCAACCCACTCCCAATATTGCAAGACTGCCGTCTCGCCAATTCGTCTCACCAGTCGAGACAACCAGTTAGCTTTATAGACCAAGGTCTAGCAGTATTAAATAAACCCCAATTATTACCTTTTCATTCCCCAGTAGTAGGTTGCAGTGTTGTCCTAATCTTTGAATTAAATAAACATACTGCAAATACCAAACGGTAAGTGTTGGAACGGACATGAATTGCACCAGAAGTTGCACTGGTGTGTATTTGGTGTAAGGCGCCCTATAGGGTTTCCCCGAAGACAAGACATATATCTAATCGTTCTATGAAAAGATCGTGTTGTTAAAGTAACCCAAAGAACTATCTTCCATGGTGATTGAGCGAACAAGAGAACTGAGGGTTCCCGAAAGCTGTTTCCCCCTGTTTACACAAACCCAAAGAAGGCCCGAGGACATGGGCCACTGGCGTTCTGTCACATACACCTCTTTGCAGTTCTTCTCCATCAGAATGAATAATCGTCCAATCCTCTCCTATCTTGATCCCTGCTCCTTTCCATCTCGTTTCGCACATTCCTAATATATCAATCTTCTCTCTTTCCATTTCTTGTTTGGTGTTTTCTAATGTTGCATCTGCACTCAATGTTCTTACATTTCAAGTTCCTACTTTTAGTAATAGTATTCTTTGCACTCAATAACATGCTGACGGTCTGGAGTCGTCTGGTGCACATGACTATCACTACCGGTCGAGGCTGCTCCTAAGGAGAACCAATTTACGTCGTGACTCCGATTTTCGATGAGACCGCGAAACATAATTTTCTTGGCATCTGTAAAGAAAGTAGTTTGTCATTGCTTTCCTTCTTAACAGAGACCATACTGGTCAATGACCATAGACATTGTCCTTCCCCCCCCCCCCCCAAAAAAAAAAAAAGAGATCCTCTGCCTACCTTGTGAAGCTGTAGACCATAACCTACAATTATCTGTCGGCTGATCCTCAAATTCATCCACCATCTGCACCCATGGCTTCCGGATCGGAAGGCTAAACGGGTACTCCACCTTGCCCAAGGGTGTCCCGTAGGCTAACTGTGGGAAGCAGGAACCTTACTTCACCTTCGATAGGGGATACCCCTACCCCGCCACTTGACATTGTGGACATCATATTCACTTCACACATCACTTGATATATTGAACATCATATTTATTTCACACATTACTTGACATTGTGGATATTATATTTAATTCACGCAACACTTGATATTGTAGACATATTTTCTTCACACATCACATGATATATTGGACATCATATTTACTTCACATACCACTTGATATTGTGGACATCACAGTTACTTCACATATCACTTAATATAGAGGACATCACATTTACTTCACATATCACTTGATATAGTGGACACCACATTGACTTCACACACCACTTGATATTGTGGACATAATATTTACTTCACACATCACTTGATATAGTGGACATCATAATTCCTTCACATAACACTTGATAAAATGGACATCGTATTTACTACACACATCACTTGACATTGTGGGCATCATATTCACTTCATCACTGGATATAGTGGACATCTGCTAACATCATATATGACTTGATATAGTAGACATAATATTTACTTCACACATCACTTGACATTGTGGACCTAATTTGTGAACTTAATGTGAACATTATTATCTGCGTCACAGTTTATATGAGGAGTTGGGTGGAAAGAACCAGTACCCACAAGCGCATCTCCTGTACCAAGAAGGGATAGAGAGGTGGGACTGGTTTCCAATAGTGTCGGAATGCCACTAAAGGCTGGTGTGACACGGAATGACACTGGAGGTCTAGGGGACTCCTGGATATCTGGAAAAAACACACTAAATTATGTCCTTCCAAGGAGAAGTAAGTTTGGCTCAAGAACCACTAATTGTATCCATTTTGCCCATCAGGCTAAAGGGTACAATAATACGTTAGATGTAAAAGTGTTCTCCTAGATGGACAATGGGAACCTGGGAGTTTACCGTGCGATCAGTAGATTAAGCTGCCCACGTGTGTTTACCCAGCCTCATGCCGTTCCCATACATTCAAAACAATGTGTTAACTAATCACTTAAATAAACACAAAAGGAAAGGCGAGACGGACATATAATCAGATTGCTACTGGAACTATTAGTGTTGGAACTCTTCGCTGGCTGCTGGGGATGGAGACGGAGCGCTTATGGGAATGTCCCAAATGCTTTGATGTCGGTTCCTAAATCAATCAATCAATCAATCATTAAATAAACACATTTTTGAATCAAAATGACGTCACAAGTAAGTGAATGGAAGCAGAGGATTAAATGTTAACATTTCATCATCATCATAATCATCATCTTCCACTTCTGCCGTCAAGCGTCGTGGGGAGGAATAATTTGCGTTCCAGCGCCCGGTGGACGGCACTGGATAGTGTCATTCCGTGAGGTTGTACAATGTCTCTGATGTCGTCAATCCATTTTCTTCTTGGACGTCCTCGTGCTCTCGTCGCAGATGATCTTTGATGTAAGGCCAGTGATGGTAGTTGTTGATGTTGCATTCTAATGACATGGCCAAACCACTTGATCTTCTGTCTGTCAATAAATGTGGCACAAGGTGTTGATCCCACAGTCTGATAGTAGCATTTCTTACTCGGTCTCGGATTGTTAAGTTGGCAGCTCTCCTCAGGCATCTCATTTCGCAGGTGTTGATTTTGCGAAGGTGTAATTTGGATAAAGTCCAGGTTTGAGATTGGTAGCATAGGGTTGGTGTGAATATGCTGTTTATTATCTGTCGTTTTGCGGACATGGGTATGTTTGGATGTTTCAGTAAGGGTGATAGTTGATATGTAAGTGCACTAGCTTTTTGACATCTGATGTCAATTTCTCTGTCCAATCTGCCATCTTCTGTGATCATACTTCCAAGGTATTTGAATTCTTTAACTTGTTTCAGAGGTGTGTTATTTATCTGTATATTTAGTGGGCCTGGCGATCTGCTAACTTGCATTACTTCGGTTTTGGCTGTGTTTATACTCATATTGTATCTGCTGCAGGTTGAACTCAGATTAGTAATATGATTTTGTAGTCTGCCCTCATCGCTGTCAAACAGGCACTGATCATCTGCAAATAGAAGTTCATTTATTCCCTGTGGGCCAGTTGTTTCATCTGGAGTAAAGAGTTCTAAATTTTCTGAATCTGGTCTGTCGAGACTTGCTTCTTTGGAAATTCTGTCCATGTAGATATTGAATAGCAGGGGAGAGAGCACACATCCCTGCCTCACTCCTGTATTGACTGTGAACATATCTGATATACCTTCCTGTGTTCTTACTGCACTTTGGCTCGAGTGGTACATGGCTATGATATTTTCTAGCAGTTGCCCTTCTATCCCATAGTCTTCAAGGATGGTCCATAATTTGTATCTGTCTACTCTATCAAAAGCCTTTTCCTGATCTACAAACACAATATTCTGCTGGTCACTATATTCAATAGTTTTTTCACAAATTTGTCTAAGTGTAAATAATGCATCAGTGCAACTTTTACCTTTCCGAAAACCGAATTGTACTTTGCTTAACTGTTGTTCAACTATTGGTCTAGCTCTTTGTTCCAAACGTTTTGCATACATTTTCCATATATGGCTTAGGAGTGATATACCTCTGTATGTTTCGCACTCTCTCATATTGCCTTTCTTTTTCCATATTGGTACTATTATTGCCTGTTGCCAATCATCTGGGACTTTTCTTTCTTCCCATGCTATATTAAAAAGTCTTGTTAGCCATTTAACTCCTGTTTCCCCACAGGCCTGAATAGCTTCTGTGGTTATTCCATCTGGACCTGGTGATTTGTTCTTAGGACTTTACTGTATAACTGCTTTGACTTCTGCAGGTATGAAATTTGGTTCTTGCTGTCCCTGGCGTTTAGGCACAAAAGTGAGGTTTCCTATGTTATGTGTGGGGTTAAGTAGTTCTTGAAAGTATTCTGCCCATCTTGCTAGTCTTTGTTGTGGATTAAATATTGGTATACCTCTTTTGCTGTTTATGATGCTGGTTGGGTTGTAGCATGCATCGCTGTTTCTCATTGTGGTGACACGTTTATAAAATTCTCTTGGGCAGTCTTTGCTAAGGGTCGCCATCTGTTCACCGTATATTCTCCAGGATTCATCTTTAGATGCTCTAATTGTTCGTTTGGCATTACGTCGTGCTATTCTATAAGTAATATAGTCCTGTTCAGATTTAGTTGTGATCCACTTTTTGAATGCTACCTTCTTTTTGAATATGCTATCTTTAACTTCGTTGTTCCACCAGGCTGTTCTTAATCTTTTGTCTTGCCCTACTTTCTTTGTTCCACATTTATTTTTCAGTGTGTCGAGCATGGCAGCCTTGAAACATGTCCATTCCTTATCTACGCTTGAGTGGTCATCAGGGATGTTCTTATGTAGGTTTTGGATTTCTTGATTGAATTCGTCTTTAACTGTATTTTCCTGAAGCCTCCTATAATTGATGACATGTGTTGTTACTTTTTTGTTTCTTATTCTCCTGTGTGATGAAATCTTTTTTATTATGACTGGTTTGTGATCAGTATCAACATCTGTATTTGGGAGTGCTCTTGAATCTAATAGTAGCCTTCTGTCTGATTTCCTAAGTAGAATAAAGTCAATTTGGGATGCTTGGTTTATGTCATTCCATTTATACCAGGTTTTGGTGTGGCTACGACGATTAATTTAATCATCATTAACATTTAATACACTGAAAAATGTGAAGACTGGAGGATAAATGACAAGAGGCCTCTCAAAGTGAGATGCATAAACATACACATCAAACATGCATGACCGTATACAACATCAAATACATAATGAGTGCAGTATCATATATGCCTTTAGGAGCAGACCACCTTAATCTTCCCCTCCATCTGGGTTACTTGATCTCACAAAGACAAGTTCTGATATTGGTAAAGGTCCCTAAACGTTCTGGTGTTCCGCTCACATTGAATAAGGGTCTATGATGAAATGTAGAACTGAAATCCAACTAAGCTTTCATTTCATGTATTACTTGAAGAAATAAGGTCCATACTATACTGATGGTAAAATTCGTCTTCTCGAGCAGAGGTAATAAAAGTTATTGTGGGATTGGTGTTTTGAGTGCTTTGGATGACTTGATTAACAGCCAATGTTTGTTGGTAGTAATGGAATAGGGCAGATCCCACCAGACTGAGTAACCATAATGGAGCATATCAGTACTACTCCCAGACAACCAGACATCGTGACGACTGTTCCAACACTCAGACAACTAGGCTGAGCTTTTCCATATACATCCCAGACATATCAATTTGATTACACCATGCTGCAGTCTCCAAAAACACCACTCTTCTCTATTGAATAAAAACACAATTCACCCATTCATATGTTGAAAATGAAAAAAAGAATGAAAAGGGGGTAAAGGAAGGAAGATTTGAGGAGGAGGAAGAATACGGTATCACATAGAGATGAGATCTATAGCCTCTTTCTCCTTTCGATGCTGGGTCAATTCTGACTGCTGATGGGCACAATATTTATCTGCATTGTTATTATTTTCTGGTCCTTGCTGATGATAGTGGTCTAAATGTGCCAGGTGTCTCAGATTAGATATGGACACCAGATGACCAGACAAGGACATTAGAAGTCTCACTAACCCACATCAGGGCAACATAAGATTGTTAGTTGCCTTTTACAGGCCAGGGACAATTTCCGATTGCCATTACATCTCTCTCACGTCATCATTAGTTCATTTGCCGTTCTTAACTGGGGGAGGGGGAGGGGAAGGTACCATCTGAAAGAATTCTCCCCATAATGTTTTGAAGTTTCAGTGAATTACAAATCACATAAATAATTATTTCATATCATGAGATAATAAAGTTCATGTTCATGAATTAAGACTTCAGGTAAACATTCACCAAAAAAGGAAATAATACTGATTCTCTCTCTCTCTCTCTCTCTCTCTCTCTCTCTCTCTCTCTCTCTCTCTCTCTCTCTCTCTCTCTCTCTCTCTCTCTCTCATAGACAAAAAACATATATAGGTATATATATAGAGAGAGAGATGTGAGAACTTCAGAACCTAGGTCATTCTTTCTCACTCTAACATCCGTCTTCTTTTTCTTTACCTGAAGGTTGCCCCCTTTCCAGTTGGCAATCAACAGTAAGTGAGGGACAGGGGTTTGAATCTCCCCTAGTCCGGACAGATATACTTGACACCAGGTTCGTCACGAATGCATTATGTTTATTAGAAAGCGGTGCAGACACTGCACATAAGTATTAAACTCACAGCAAGGAATTTCAAGCTGGGCTAAGGTGCACGATCTGACAGACATGCAACTTATATTTCATCCTCCTAACTCCACTTACAAGCAAGCGTAGATGAGAGGAAATATCATTCTCTCACTCTCTCACTCTATGTGTGTTATTTTAGAGATGCTGCGTGTCAGAAGTATTACATTTTTCAGCGCACAGGAGTGGCAACAATTGTCTCATAAATAGTTCTCTTGCAGAAGAAGAGGCTATCAGATTGCATTTAGAAGAATGCATAAAAGTGCATAGAAACAATGACTTCTTACAGCATCAAGATGAAGTGCATTAGAGGAATTCATTAATGGCATTAGAAGCGTCGACTGGATTTAATTTTCAGCCGAAAACGAAGCGACGCGTTGCAATATGGCGATAGGATTGTGAAGCAGGGTCTGTAAACGGTCTCGCAAAGTGGAGAAACTATTTCTTGGCGTAGAGACTTCACAAATCACACAAATACCTCGAACAACATAGGTTACATTGTTCATCCACATTAGGGCTCCATATTAATCCCAGAATCACAGTCTTACCCGAGATCGATGAGAAGGGCACCACAAATTCGGTAATACACATAAATACGTCCGGCTACCTGACATCCATGAACCAAGTGCGCAGTTTGGGCTGCCTAGCTATCCCAAGATGCAATGCGGGACGCGATCTGGTCTCCCTAAAGCCACCTGGTCTCTCTCAAGTCAATAGGCTTGTCGCATTAGGATGCTACCCTACTCCACTTTGCTTTCACATGTCTAATATTAGGCATGACACATACATGTTCCATGGTGCTGAAAGGTTTAAGGTGGTGCATGCAAGTTTCCGATTGTGTGTTCATGCCGCGAACTAGGGGAAATTGAGTATATTACGTTACAGTGGTGTAGCTGTAAGGTGAGGCAATGTGGTGTAGCTGTAAGTTGTGGTAATGTGGTGCAGCTGTAAGTCGTGGTAATGTGGTGCAGCTGTAAGTTTTGGTGATGTGGTGTAGCTGTAAGGTGAAATGGTGCATTGTGGCGGCAAGGTGAGGCGGTGCCGTGTGGCTGTAAGGTTAGGTGGTGTATTGTGGCTGTAAGGTGAGGTGATGTAGTGTGGTTGTAAGGTGAGGTGTTGTAGTGTGGTTATAAGGTGAGGTGGTGTAGTGTGGTTGAAAGGTGAGGTGGTGGAGTGTTGCTGTACGGTGAGGTGGTGTAGTGTGGCTGTAAGGCGAGGTGGTTTAGTGTGGCTGTAAGGTGAGGTGGTGTAGTGTAGCTGTAAGGTGAGATGGGTTAGTGTAGCTGTAAGGTGAGACGGTGTAGTGTAGCTGTAAGGTGAGGTGGTGTAGTGTAGCTGTAAAATGAGGTAGTGTAGTGTAGCTTTAAGGTGAGGTGGTGTAGTGGAGCTGTAAGAAGAAGTGGTGTAGTGTAGCTGTAAGGTTGGGTGGTGTAGTGTAGCTGTAAGGTGGGGTGGTGTAGTGTGATTGTATGGTGAGATGGTGTAGTGTACCTGTAAGGTGAGGTGGTGTAGTGTGGTTGTAAGGTGAGGTGGTGTAGTGTAGCTGTAAGGTGAGATGGTTTAGTGTAGCTGTAAGGTGAGGTGGTGTAGTGTAGCTGTAAGGTGAGATGGTTTAGTGTAGCTGTAAGGTGAGGTGGTGTAGTGTAGCTGTAAGGTGAGGTGGTGTAGTGTAGCTGTAAGGTGAGGTGGTGTAGTGTAGCTGTAAGGTGAGGTGGTGTAGTGTAGCTGTAAGGTGAGGTGGTGTAGTGTGGCTGTAAGGTGAAACGGTGTAATGTGGCTGTAAGGTGAGGCTGTGTTGTGTTGTTTTAAGGTAATGTGGTGTAGTGTATATGTAAGGTGAGGTGGTGTAATGTAGCTGTAACCACACTAACCATACGCTGATCACACACTGAACACAAGCCGTAAGGTGAGGTAGTGTAGTCTAGCTGTAATTTGAGGTGGTGTAGTGTAGCTGTAAGGTGAGGTGGTGTAGTGTAAATGTAAGGTGAGATGGTGTAGTGAATGTGTAAGGTGATGTGGTGTAGTATACCAGTAAGGTGAGGTAGTGTAGTGTGGTTGAAAGGTGAGGTGGTGTAGTGTAGCTGTACGGTGAGGTGGTGTAGTGTGGTTGTGAGGTGGTGTAGTGTAGCTGTATGGTGAGGTGTTGTAGTGTAACTGTAAGGTGGGTTGGTGTAGTGTAGCTGTAAGGTGAGGTGGTGTAGTGTAGCTGTAAGGTGAGGTGGTGTAGTGTAGCTGTAAGGTGAGATGGGTTAGTGTAGCTGTAAGGTGAGACGGTGTAGTGTAGCTGTAAAATGAGGTAGTGTAGTGTAGCTTTAAGGTGAGGTGGTGTAGTGGAGCTGTAAGACGAAGTGGTGTAGTGTAGCTGTAAGGTGAGATGGGCTAGTGTAGCTGTAAGGTGAGGTGGTGTAGTGTAGCTGTAAAATGAGGTAGTGTAGTGTAGCTTTAAGGTGAGGTGGTGTAGTGGAGCTGTAAGATGAAGTGTGTAGTGTAGCTGTAAGGTTGGGTGGTGTAGTGTAGCTGTACGGTAGGGTGGTGTAGTGTAGCTGTAAGGTGAGGTGGTGTAGTGTAGCTGTAAGGTTGGGTGGTGTAGTGTAGCTGTAAGGTTGGGTGGTGTAGTGTAGCTGTAAAATGAGGTAGTTTAGTGTAGCTGTAAGGTGAGGCGGTGTAGTGTAGCTGTTAGGTGAGGTGGTGTAGTGTAGCTGTACGGTGAGGTGGTGTAGTGTAGCTGTTAGGTGAGGTGGTGTAGTGTAGCTGTATGGTGAGGTGGTGTAGTGTAGCTGTACGGTGAGGTGGTGTAGTGTAGCTGTTAGGTGAGGTGGTGTAGTGGAGCTGTAAGATGAGGTGGTGTAGTGGAGCTGTAAGATGAAGTGGTGTAGTGTAGCTGTTAGGTGAGGTGGTGTAGTGTAGCTGTTAGGTGAGGTGGTGTAGTGTAGCTGTTAGATAAGGTGGTGTAGTGTAGCTGTACGGTGAGGTGGTGTAGTGTAGCTGTAAGGTGAGGTGGTGTAGTGTAGCTGTAAGGTGAGGTGGTGTAGTGTAGCTGTAAGGTGAGGTGGTGTAGTGTAGCTGTAAGGTGAGATGGTGTAGTGTAGCTGTAAGGTGAGGTGGTGTAGTGTAGCTGTTAGATGAGGTGGTGTAGTGTAGCTGTAAGGTGAGGTGGTGTAGTGTAGCTGTAAGGTGACGTGGTGTAGTGTAGCTGTTAGATGAGGTGGTGTAGAATAGCTGTACGGTGGAGTGGTGTAGTGTAGCTGTAAGGTGGGGTGGTGTAGTGTAGCTGCTAGGTGAGGTGGTGTAGTGTAGCTGTAAGGTTGGGTGGTGTAGTGTAGCTGTAAGGTTGGGTTGTGTAGTGTAGCTGTTAGGTGAGGTGGTGTAGTGTAGCTGTTAGGTGAGGTGGTGTAGTGTAGCTGTTAGGTGAGGTGGTGTAGTGTAGCTGTAAAGTTGGGTGGTGTAGTGTAGCTGTAAGATGAAGTGGTGTAATGTAGCTGTTAGGTGAGGTGGTGTAGTGTAGCTGTAAGGTTGGGTGGTGTAGTGTAGCTGTAAGGTTGGGTGGTGTAGTGTAGCTGATAGGTGAGGTGGTGTAGTGTAGCTGTTAGTTGAGGTGGTGTAGTGTAGCTGTAAGGTTGGGTGGTGTAGTGTAGCTGTTAGATGAGGTGGTGTAGTGTAGCTGTACGGTGGGGTGGTGTAGTGTAGCTGTAAGGTGGGGTGGTGTAGTGTAGCTGTTAGGTGAGGTGGTGTAGTGTAGCTGTAAGGTTGGGTGGTGTAGTGTAGCTGTAAGGTTGGGTGGTGTAGTGTAGCTGTTAGGTGAGGTGGTGTAGTGTAGCTGTTAGGTGAGGTGGTGTAGTGTAGCTGTAAGGTTGGGTGGTGTAGTGTAGCTGTTAGGTGGGGTGGTGTAGTGGAGCTGTAAGATGAAGTGGTGTAGTGTACCTGTTAGGTGAGGTGGTGTAGTGTAGCTGTTAGGTGGGGTGGTGTAGTGTAGCTGTTAGGTGAGGTGGTGTAGTGGAGCTGTAAGATGAAGTGGTGTAGTGTAGCTGTTAGGTGAGGTTGTGTAGTTTAGCTGTACGGTGGGGTGGTGTAGTGTAGCTGTAAGGTTGGGTTGTGTAGTGTAGCTGTAAGGTGAGGCGGTGTAATGTAGCTGTAAGGTGAGGTGGTGTTGTGTAGCTGTATAGTGGGGTTGTGTAGTGTAGCTGTAACTGAGGTGGTGTAGTGTCGTTGTAAGGTGAGGTGGTGTAGTGTCGTTGTAAGGTGAGGTGGTGTAGTGTCGTTGTAAGGTGAGATGGTGTAGTGTAGCTGTAAGTTGAGGTGGTGTAATATATATATATATATATATATATATATATATATATATATATATATATATATATGTGTGTGTGTGTGTGTGTGTGTGTGTGTGTGTGTGTGTGTGTGTGTGTGTCACAGGAGGTAGAATAATCAAGGACAGGAAGATGTAATTTCCTATACTTAGGTGCTCAAAGGCAAAGAAGCGCAACACTGACTTTTAATGGGCCAGAGAAGAAAAGGACAATAAGAAGAAATAGAGAAAGAGCACTGTGTATATTCTCCTCTGTTAACAAGAAAAGGGGTAAAATTAGACAGAAGATTCCAGGAGTTCTTAGGGCGGGGGATATACGGTTGTACATCCCAGACAGAAGATTACACTGCTGGACTGTAACAGGATCAATGAGTTTACACAAACTACAGACTAAACAAAAACAAATTAAGAACAACAAAATTAGGCTTTTATTGACAGAACTGCATGATTTAGTGACAAACAGGCATCTTGACATGTCACATAACTGACATATACAGAAATGGGAACATATGTTCCCACAGTAATCACTGCTGCCTAACATCGCTACGCACATGACTAGGTACCCATCTCCACAAACCAACAAGGACATGGTAACAACAGAGCCTCAACGTAAACAACAACGGTAACAGCAGGTATGGACTCTCTATTGTAATCATCTCAGGACTCGTGGACAGTTGGTACATACAGAAATGGAAATCTGAAATCCCACAGTTAGAGATAACTGCTGCCTAGTACTAACTACAGGGGCGGTCTCTAAATGACAGTGAGACCTCAATCATGTTCAGTTGAGTCGAAGGGCACCCTCAATACCCACACAAGACACCCGCATCACATAAGTTTACTGGGACCAGATACAGCGAAAAACCATAACATAACGAATAACAAAACTATAACCCTAACAGCAGAGATATAGTGGCATAAACAGGTATAAACAGGTATACGAATGGGTATACGAAAGGGGATGTGAGTGGCCTACGACATTAACCAGAGCTGGGGCTCAAGTTTGCTCTACAACAACCATGGCCAGGGGTCACTACCTGCAATGCATGACAAGGTACAACATCTAATTAATAATCATCAAAGAATCATTATTTGTATCAACACATGGACTTCACAGGACAACAACTACAGCAACGGTGTATGCAAACAGTGTCCTTGTGGCACAAACATAGACATGGACTGTGTAAGTTCACACCAAACACATGATACTTCAACTGGACAACAATGATATGGATAGGTTATAGGATATACTCCACATAAAATATAAACAGAGCACACACGCTCTACAGCGTCCTTCGGAGTGATTGGGCCCACAATTAATGCAACAGCCACCACCACATCATGGGACATTCTTAATGTGAGGGCGGATCATCCCTCGTCACAATGCTCGCAGCCTTTCCTGGCTTCTCATCTAACTCTGTATTTACTTCTTGAATACTCTCAGTTCAGGGAGGTCATTACCTACAGATCTCTGACCCAACACAACTTCTCATCCCCAACACCACAGGCTGAGAATACCACTCATAAATGCCAATGTTACACAGCAACACTCATCAACTAGTCAAAATCAACACCGAACACAACTCAGCTACACCGGTGTACCATGACTCTAACAGGACAATACCATTTGAACATGTACATACAGGACATAAACACAGTTCAATGCACCAACACCAATCAAACAGACATAGGATATGCAATTTAACATGACATCAGCAATTTAACATGACATCAGCAGGACACACACCTTTGTACTGATGACAACTGGACAACATCAATAGACCAGAAGCACAGCTCTACACATAACACCAGCAACAATCAGGACACAGGCTATAACATAAGTCACCGCCAACAACTCAGACATATAACACCACATAAAACCATCACAATCACCAAATGATCGCTCTCACCATAGCCACCACCACAATCACAATCATCTTAGCTGACATCACTACATGGTCACCCTCACCATGACCAAGCTCACTCAATAATACCCCAGATTCATTATGGGTGCCTTATTCAGCAACTCTTGCTGGTCATGAGACTATTCTTCCTAAGTTCACATGTGTCCAACCTGAGCAACACAGATCATTATCCCCATGAACACTATTATAATCATAAACCACCCTATCATGTGTAGTGTTCAACCTGGCACCTTCATCACTACACCCAGTCATGAATAATTATTATCATAGCTACATTTATCTAGGAGAACATAACAGTAATTGTCATCAAGCACCATATATCTATTACTTTCACCGTGCCACTCTACACCTTCGCACGCCAGCAATCACTATAGGTTTGGCGTTCTTGAGTCATAATAATTCATCTGACTTCAAACACACAATATAACATAATGGAGGCGTCTCTCATCCCCTGGCACCCTTTACTTTCCATTCCACATGAGGCATCTCACTACCTCAATATATTATAATATAAATACACAGGTCTTCCCCTTTGTTGTGGGACGTTAAATCATAAACACATCCGTACCATGTTTCCAGTTCAACTTCATGTTCCTTATTGTAGACCTGACTGGTATAACCACCCAATGATGTACTTTGCCTCCCTCTTACTGACTGTACAGTCCACCTGGAACAGCCCTGGTTACCCCAGGCCATTCAATCTACTGTTATCTTCAACCTCACCATGCTACTATAATAATGGCATTATATTATATATATCCTGCACACCTAATCTGACCACCTTCATACAGGAATACCACCCAAATAGAATTAATCATAACCTAATATTTTATGCAACAGTGCTCCATATTTTCCTTTAAACAGCCCCAACCATTATTTCATTATTTCCTCATATTTTATGCTAGTGCTCTGTATTTTCCTCTTGTCAGAACACAGACTTTACAGGACAATACCTACATCCTCCTCTACTCTGGACTATGATACTACATATCTTTAATACTGTATTGAATAGTGGCTATATCAAATTCTATAGAACTACCAAACACAGTACAGTATCGATACTTGATTACTTCCAATCCGTACTGCACTGTCTGCTACATTAAATCTAAAAACCTACAAATATACACACCATTGGATATCCTTTCTCCTGAATCGTCACTGAATACCCCTGGTACTAGTTTTCTTAATACACCCCTGCCAGTCTGCAGAGTAGCACTTTTACAATCATTAATTGAAGCAAACCCATGTTGTTGTCATCCTGCTGGTCATCGCCATTTTACTTGTGAAAATAAATACTAATTTTTATTCACTCAGGAACAGAAGAGTTCCTCAGATTAGGTAACCCTATAAACCGAACTACACCAAATTGTACCTCAAACCTGTGGATGTTAAGTTTGGAGCTCCCAGTTGGGGACTAGCAAAGGCACCACTATCCTACCTTTAATTAATCTATCTAAATAAATTTAACTCACCAAGAGTGGGCTTACAAATTACCAGTCGTTTTGATGGATTTCCTCGGTCCTCGTGTATGGACCACACAGGCCAGTCTTGGTTAAATCTAAAGGCATTTGTGACTCCCTGCTCTGGTCCAGTGACTGGGGAGGGCTGGTTAAAGCCTCCCTATTTGATCATCTCTACATTACTACAGCGATCTACATAATCGCTCCTTCGGCCACAGTTGCTAGACTTTGAGAGACCGGGAAACTGACACGCGACTCTATTTATCCCTGTTTTCTGAGCAGCTTCCCGTCATACCCTAGGGCACTGCGAGGGACGCCGGTATTGGTAGCATCATCAATATCACATGTCGCGTCATGCTATCATATATATATATATAAGGTGAGGTAGTGTAGTCTAGCTGTTAGGTGAGGTAGTGTAGTCTAGCTGTTAGGTGAGGTGGTGTAGTGTGGTTGTAAGGTGAGGTGGTGTAGTCTAGCTGTTAGGTGAGGTAGTGTAGTCTAGCTGTAAGGTGAGGTAGTGTAGTGTAGCTGTTAGGTGAGGTAGTGTAGTCTAGCTGTACGGTGAGGTGGTGTAGTCTAGCTGTTAGGTGAGGTAGTGTAGTCTAGCTGTACGGTGAGGTAGTGTAGTGTAGCTGTTAGGTGAGGTAGTGTAGTCTAGCTGTACTGTGAGGTGGTGTAGTGTAGCTGTTAGGTGAGGTGGTGTAGTGTAGCTGTACGGTGAGGTGGTGTAGTGTGGTTGTAAGGTGAGGTGGTGTAGTCTAGCTGTTAGGTGAGGTAGTGTAGTGTGGTTGTAAGGTGAGGTGGTGTAGTGTAGCTGTTAGGTGGGGTGGTGTAGTCTAGCTGTAATTTGAGGTGGTGTAGTGTAATTGTAAGGTGAGGTGGTGTCGTGTAGCTGTACGGTGAGGTGGTGTAGTGTGGTTGTAAGGTGAGTTGGTGTAGTGTAGCTGTAAGGTGAAGTAATGTATTAGAGCTGTATGGTGAGTTGTTGTAGTGTAACTGTAAGGTGGGGTGGTGTAGTATAGCTGTAAGGTGAGGCGGTGTAGTGTAGCAGTAAGGTGAGGTGGTGTAGTGTAGCTTTAAGGTGAGATGGTGTAGTGTAGCTGTAAGGTGAAGTTGTGTAGTGTAGCTGTAAAGTGAGGTGGTGTAGTGTATCTGTAGGGTGAGGTGGTTTAGTGTAGCTGTAAGGTGAGGTGGTGTAGTGTAGCTGTAAGGTGAGGTGGTGTAGTGTACCTGTAAGGTGTGGTGGAGTAGTGAGGTTGTAAGGTGAGGTGGTGTAGCGTAGCTGTAAGGTGAGGTGGTGTAGTGTGGCTGTAAGGTGAAACGGTGTAATGTGGCTGTTTTAAGGTAATGTGGTGTAGTGTATATGTAAGGTGAGGTGGTGTAATGTAGCTGTAACCACACTAACCACACACTGATCACAGACTGACCACACGCTTATCACACACTGATCACACACTGATCACACACTGAATACACACTGTCCACACACTGACCACACACTAATCACACACTGACCACACGCTGATCATACACTGACCACACACTGACCACGCGCTGATCATACACTGACCACACGCTGACCACATACTTACCACACGCTGGACTGGCTGCTGTTTTACGCCGTGCTTCAGCGGGAACAGTCAGTAAATCATGATAACAAAGATGGTCATGAAAATGTTGTAGAACGTTTTATGCAAGCGCAGTTCAGGATCTTGTGTCATGTACGTAGACAGCAATGATAATGCTGGTGCTGGTGATATTAATAATAATAATACTAATAGGAATGCTAATGATACTGATCATAATAATAGTAATACTAATGAAAGTGATACAATAACGCAGTAATAATAACACTAATAATAATAATAATAATAATAATAATAATACGATCATAATAACAGTCATAATAATGAAAGTGATAGAATAACGCAATAATAACGATATTAATAATATTAATAATAATATATGTCAACAGCTGTATCTCCTGGGGATATTCAAATTATCGGCATTAAGCGCCACGACCTCGTGGAGCAGGTGGCGATTGATTTCCCCAGATGATGGAAATGTACGGTTCAATCACGTACAATATTGATCTAGCACAGTGTGGGCACTGAGGGATTTGTTGGCTGATTTGTTTGCCACAGTATGATATTATTATTGCATTAATTGTTTGTGTTCCCATTTTTATAGAACCACAAAGGGGTAATTTATGCGGGTAGATCGAGACGCGGGGCTATAGTGTTGAAAGTAATTTACAGCTCTCACACAGGTGTTCATAGACAGGTGAACCACCTGCTTGTCAACCAGGAACTGACTGCGCGCACGATATCATGCATGTAGCTCAGACTGGAGCACCACAGTACAGCAACAGTTCTACTACCCCAGTTCCACATCATACACAAATAGTGAGAATACGTCAAGCACATAACAACACATATATACATATGGATTAGCATACGATGCTACAGTAAGTAAATTTGCGGATGTCATGTAGCATACAAATACACAGACAATATTTTAATAGCGACTAGAATGTGTTGCAACAACAATGATGACAGCAGTAGCAGCTGTAGCTAAAGTGCTCGTGACATGAGAAACTATACACCCGTAATCATTTTGACAGATGCACGGTCTGATCTCTACACAATCACGTGCAGCAGGCACCCATCACTGCACTATCTCAACCACATAGAAATATACTGCAGTCAATCGCTCCCAACCTGCACTATCTCAACGATGTAGAAAATACCGCAGAAAATCTCTCCTAACACTGCACTGTCTTAACGACGTAAATCTATAATGTAGTCAATCCCTCCCGACGCCGCACTGTCTCAACGATGTACAACTATACTGAAGTCAATCTCACCCAACACTGCACTATTTCAACAACGTAGAACCATTCTGAAGTCAATCCCACCCAAGTAATATATCAACCAAACTAATTGAAACTATGATGTATGTCAGCAAACTAGTATATATATATATATATATATATATATATATATATATATATATATATATATATATATATATATATATATATATATATTTTTTTTTTTTTTTTTTTTTTTTTTTTGCGTATCCTTTTACAGAACTTAGCTGTCAACAGCAGCATCTTTCAGCTGTCTGTTGATCTCTTGGCAAGATTACGCTCAGTAGTTTGCCATTGCTTTCTGAGCGGCCGGCTCAAGTCACGAGCGGGGGTCGAACCACCTCAGTTCTCGCTCCGCTGCGAGACTCTGCGTGATAAACGGGATTACAGAGAGAAAGTGTTGTAACCCCACAGCCAGAGAGACCGGCATATATATATATATATATATATATATATATATATAAAATATATGTCAGCAAACTAATATATCTATCAGTCATACGACATCAATATATATATATATATCTTTCGAGAGACGATGGTTGCAGTCATCTGGCCAGTATGGTCACTGCCATAGAGGAAAGCAAGGGCAAACTACCTCTTTAAAATTGCCTAGTACATTATGATTCGCCTAAAGACTGATCATCGCAAGACAAGGACAGATTCATTAAAATTAGCAACATGGAATGTTAGAACGCTAAACGACGACGACAAATTAGAGAACATAAAACAAGAACTGGAAAGAGAAAAAAATAATATTTTAGGGCTGTGCGAAACGAGATGGATAGGAGCAGGCATCAAGATAGATAAAGATGTTAAGATTATTTATTTTGGAGGTGAAGATCAACAAAGGGGAGAGGCAATTATTTTGGACCGGATACCATCAAAAACTGTTCAAGGATATTGGGCCATGTCGGACAAAATTTTACGAGTTAAATTAATTGGCAGACCTTTTAACATAAATGTTATTCAAGTATATGCCCCAACAGGAGAATCAAGTGAAGATAGTGTAGAGGAATTTTATAATGACATAGAGTCTGCCTTAAAGAAATGTAAAAATTCTGAAATAAACATCAAATTAGGGAACTTCAATGCAAAAGTAGGAAATCCAGTCATAGATACACAGTAGGAAACTAAGGTTTAGGAAATAAAAATAAAAGATGATACAGACTCGTAGAGTGGGCAAAAGAACAGGAAATGATTGTAGGAAATACCTGGTTTAAGCAACACCCTAGAAGATTATGGACATGGAGGAGTCCTGATAACTGGATTAGAAACCAGATTAACTAAAATCTGCTTAGCAGAAGATTTAGAAACGCGTTAACAATAGCAAAATCAGTTCCCAGTGCTGATTGTTATAGTGACCACAGATTACCTACAGGAACATTAAGGATAAAGTTGAAGAAAGTCAAGTATATAACAGGAAACACTAAATATGATTTGTGTACATTGAGTAATGACAAGGAAATACAAAGCAAATTCAACATAGAAGTACAGAACAGATTTGATATATTGTCTTATCTAGAGATATTATTCCAGGATGTGGATGATCAATGGGAAATGTTGAAGAATTCAATCAGTTTGGCTGCAGAAACAACTATTCCAGAATTAAAGAAGGTGGGTCGTAAGAAATGGATGACTGAAGAAATGATATACCTAATGGAAACAAGAAGACCCAACAAAAATAATCCTGCCAAATATGAAGAAATCCACAGACAAGTCAGAATATTATGTAAGGAGGCAAAAGAAGCGTGGCTTGAGGAAAAGTGCTTAGACATTGAAAAACAACACAACAGTCTAAATATCAAATTAGTGGAAAAAGAATTTAGGAACTTACTAATAAAAGAACAAGTACATCAACAGGCTGTCTAAAAACTAAAGAATGCAAAATCATAATAGAAAAAGATCAGATTATACATGTATGGACAGATTATGTGAAAAACCTTTATGAGGATAACAGAGAGGAACAGTATGAAATTAGTTTTAATAATGAAGGGCCGCCAATTTTGGAGATGGAGGTTCGAAATGTTCTTAAGCATATGAAAGCTGCCAAGGCCCCCGGTGCAGATAACATCACAACAGAAATGATTAAAGCTTTAGAAGAATATGGAGTAGATCAAGTTACCAGACTGCTGAACACAGTATATGATACTGGAGATATACCTTCTGAATTAGGTAACTCTGTTTGTATTGCAATTCCAAAAATATCAGAAGCCTTGGAATGTGATCAACATTAAACAATTAGTATAATGAGTCACATCACAAAGATTTTGCTACGAATTATCATGCAAAGAGTGAGGAAGAAATTACAATCTGAAATAGGGGAAGAACAATGTAGGTTTGTAGAAGGAAAGGGTACAGTAAATGCTGTGTATATGCTGCGAAAGGTTATTGAACATGCTATAGAAGTAAACATGGATATAAATCTTTGATTTATTAACTACACATTAGAGTTAGACATGTCAGCATGGTGGATATGCTTGCAGATCTACAAATTGATGGGAAAGACATGAGACTTATAAAACCATATATTGGAAACAACAAGCTGCCATAAGGATTGATAATGAAATGAGACAATATCAGCCTATAAAGAGAGGCGTTAGGCAGGGATGTGTAATGTCTCCAGATCTTTTTTCCCTGTACAGTGAAAATATTTTCAGAACTATAGAAGATTTAAATATAATCAGCAATGGAGGACGAAACATCAATAACATTAGATATGCAGATGATACAGTATTGATTGCAGACAATGCGCAGGATCTGCTACAATTATTAGATGTGGTTGTTATACACAGTGAGCAACTGGGGTTAGAATTAAATTTTACAAATACACGGGTTATGGTCGTCACTAGCAAAAACGAAGTACCACAATGTAATATACAAGTAAATGGGAATATTCTTCAACAAGTGAATCGATACAATTATCTAGGAACAGTCATAACATCTGATGGGAGATGCCTTGAAGAGATTAGAACAAGAATCGCCATGGCGAAAGTAGCCTTTATCAAGATGAAAAACATTCTGACCAATAAAATGTTGTCAATTAAAACGAGAAAAAGAGTGTTTATGGGATACATAGAGCCTGTTATTTTGTATGGATGTGAAACTTGGACAATGTGCAGTCAAGCTGAAAAATCATCTGATGGCTGCAGAAATGTGGTTTCTGAAGAAAATGCAAAGAATACCATGGACAGATAGGAAAACCAAATCAAACTCGTAAATTGATTAGAGAAATTAGACGTAGACAGTCAAAATTTTTTGGACATGTTATGATTTGAAATGGATTGGAGAGCTTGGTGACAACTGGCAAGATCGAGGGGAATAGACTAAGAGAAAGACCGAGAGGAAAATATCTGGATGGCTTGGCCACGTGGCATGGACGAGACAGGAACACTGAGTTAATCCACGACTCTGGTGATCTAGTGAAATGGCGAGTCATGACTGCCCACGCTTTCCGGCATGGCACACACACACACACACACACACACACACACACACACACACACACACATATATATATATATATATATATATCAATGTATGTCATCATTCAATGATATCTCATTGTTTCCGTTCCCCAACATGGCGGATAGGCATTTCAACGGTTAAACCTCTGGAGTGTTTATGAGTGTGGCTACGGTGTGAAGTCGCATTTTCCTCATGTTCGACTGGTAGTGCATGTTTCAGGCTCCCTGCTACTGAGTTGAGTGAGCGGCGCGACACTGTGAGCTGTGAATTTCGTTTGGAATGGTTTTACATTTGTCCGCGTTTGTTGTAGCGTGAAATGCATGTTCGGAATGATGGAGGGTCGGCCAGTCGCATAATTAACTGGATTACCTTTTTCTGTTCACGAGTGCTTGTCTCTCGGAGACTCCTGGAAGTCGTCGCTGGAGCTACGGTGTTCGTGCTTTTTGCGATGCTTTCAGTTGGCCGCTCTGCAGAAAGATACCAAGCCATATGGGGTAAATCCCGGGGCAATGGAGTCGCTCCTCTCGACTTGTAATGCAGTAATGTGTGGGTGCCAGTCGTTCTGGCCTAGGGGTTAACGTCTTTCTCCGTAATCCCGTATACTTTAGTGAGTAGCGTGCCTTGGCGAGAATCAGTAGCGATTCTCGCACATCAGTATCTTAAGGGGTATGTGAGCCGGTCACTCAAAAAGCAATGGCAAACTATTGAGCGTAATTTTGTCAAGAAATCAACATTCAGCTAGCTGAAAGATGCTGATGTTGACAGCGATGTCCTGTAAAGGTTATGCGGAAAAAAAAATGTGTGGCTGCTGGTTTTCTAGTGACTACCGCTTCCATAGAACTGAACTGTATTTTTCGTGAAGGACTTTTGTGTTGGCATTCTGACGGCGGCATTATGCCGAGTGTACTTGTGAGGGCTTTTGGTTTGTTGAGACTCCTGTCTGTTCCAGTGTTCACATTGTCCAGTGAGGAGCATTTTATGTGGTATTCACTGGCACAGGAACGGAGCATAATGGGGACAACCGGCAGCCGTGAAGATGGAACCGCGACTAATGACTAATGATATCTGTAAATGTCTGTCACCAGGTTCTGATTTCTGTCTATGTCACCAAATGATTGTTGCCACATTATCAACACTATCATCATAGTAGACACTACATTTGTCTGTGTAATAAGTTTAGTTCTGTCTGTCGTCGTCCATCTCATCATCATCGTCGTCGTGCGTGAGTCGTCTTTTTCCATTCGCACTGCGAGCGCTAACAAGTCAAGTCGCAATATTCTGTCAAGAAGCCTGATACGCGGGAAAATGCCACGTGGAAAGTCCAACAACAAGAAACACGCGGTTGCCAAGATGTGCAGCTTGGGAGCCGACAACAAGAAGAAGAACGTGGAGAGCCAACCAACTAGCTGCATCAAAGAGCCTAATACTACAGCTATTACTGAAGCTACTTCGAGGGATAAGACTGACAGCCCAACACAGACAAAAGTCAAGACAGCAGAGAAGGAGGAGAAAGACACCAGAGTCGGAAACACCGACTCAAAAACAGTCCGATGGGTTGTCAAGCGGATCCAAGAGGAGCTGACAGACGAAGAAATCCTGAAGCAGCTACGAGAAGAGAATCTTCACATCCGATTCGTGAAGGTGGAGCGGCTCCTCACCTACTCTAAGATACCTACAACCTTGGCAGTGGTGACATCGGAGGGCAGCGAAATGCCGACCACAGTATCATACAACAAGAGAATGCAGCAACCAGAGAGATTCATCCCAAGAATCACTCAATGTTCCAGATGTAAGAAGGCCGGCCACAGCATAGCAACGTGTCGCAGTAACACGGAAATCTGCCGATACTGCGCCGATCATCACGCCTTCAAGGAGTGTCCGCTGGCCAAGCTGGACACGGACTTCCGAGCTCCTAACAACAGAAGAAACTGCGCCAACTGCCTGGGCAAGCATGGAGAAAGATGCCTGGGCTGTCCGTACCTGCAACGACACAGAGACGTCTTGAAGATAGCCATCACCACAAAGACACCATACAACGAAGCAATGCGGAGGTGCGGGACAGCCACGGGCATCTCGCAAGATGAAAAAGCCCAACTACAAAGCCAGATCGACGAGTTAAAGAAACAAGTCAAGGCACTGCTGAAGCCTAAACCGACCAGCGACAACGAGAAACTACTGGCGGAAATAAAGGAGATCCAGCAAAACATCAAGCGAGAAGTGGAACAGATGACCGCGATAAAGCAGGAAAACGAAGAAATTCTACGCACTATAAAAGCAGAGAGAGAGAGAGAGAGAGAGAGCGGCTAAAAGCTGAAATGAAATCAACTCAAAGCAAACCAACAGAAACCATGCAAGAGTCCACAAAGAAGCAGCAAGAAACACAACATAAAACCTAGCCGGATACGCCAGATAAAACCAGCAGCCGAACCTCGACGCCCAAAACATCCAAGGGGAAACCAACATCCTACCAGCCAGCCGAAGAAAGACAAGATAAGGTACCTTCCGACGGCATACCGTGGTTTGGAGGTGAACAACCTACCCGGAAGGAAATGGAGGAGTACGTAGAAGAAGTACAGAAACGGGCAAGACAAGAGGAACTCAGGCACGAGGAATACATTAGGAGACAGGAAGCAAAAGGAAAGAAGCCCAAGAAACTCAGGGGGAAGCCGACAGAATACCCGGAATTACATTATGACGTCGATGCCGACATAGATTACTACATAGAAGACGGAGAGATCGTCCCATGGCTGACCACAGAGGAAGCAATCGAAAAACAGCAACAACTTAAACAAGAAAGTGAAAGAAAGCGCAAGGAGGTAAATAGCATTGAAAAGCTTCTACGGGCAATACACAGAACAGGTGGCAAAAATACTAAATAAAAAGTCCTTATAAGGACTGCAGCCAGTCGAGCCAGGAGCCTACACAAACAAAGAAAACCACAAGAACAGACGAGCACAAAGGATAGCCGCCGACCGAACCCCCAGCTGACGTCACAGACACAAACGATACATAACCAGTCCGAGATAGGACTCACAAAACATGAATTAGGGTAAATAAACCCACAAAAACCACGGACCTCAACAATAACCACAGCTGATGAAGCAGGTAAGACGAGGCCATATTTGTAATTTTTGTTATTGAAAACTGGAATTGGAATTGGAATTTAGTTCTGTCAGGTATGTAATAATCTAGGATATCTACACATTTACGTAACAATTACTTATATCTATCCATGTATGTAATAATCTCTTATGTCTATCCATGTATATAGTGATCTTTGATATCTGTCCATGTTTGTAATGATCTCTGATATCTATCCTGCATGCAATATTATCGCTGAAACTTATCTATGTATGTAAAATTCTCTGTTATCTATAAATGTACGGAATAAACTCCGATATCTGTCTATGAATGTAATAATCTCTGATATCTATCAAAGAATGTAATAATCGCTTTTATCTATCCATGTATGTAATGATCTCTAATATTTATCCATGCATGTAATGATCTTTTATATCTATCCATTTATGTAGTTATCTCTGATATCTATCAATGCATGTAATGATTTCAGATATCTATCCATGTATGTCAGTATCTATGATACCTATCTATGTATGTAGACATCTCTGATATCTATAATTGTACTTAATAATCTCCGATATCTATCCATGTATATAAGAATCTCTAATATCTTTAAATCTACGTAATAATCTATGATATCTATCCATGTATGTTAGTTAGTTAGTTAGTCGACAGATCATCCTCGCTGCACATCGAACCATTCAGTCCATAAGTGCTCGGATCCCCTCCTCAGCAAATCCCGCAGCGTGTAGCGGCTAACGACGCCAGTTCTGTGTTGGTTTATCAATCTTCTTTGGCTTCCTGCGTAGTGTTCTTGTTTGGCCACACCTCTTTTAATTTGATGCTCTAGCAGTCTGGCCATTGTTGTAGATTCACAGTCTTCACTTGGTTCTCGCAAAAGTCTCACATCACGTAGAGCATTCAGAATGTCAGCCTGGTCCATGGCGCGTCCGCCCTCCACAGTAGCCTCACCTGCGAGCTTGTCAGCCCGCTCATTTCCTTGTACTCCCGCATGCCCTGGCACGAAGATGAAACTAATCTTTGCCAGCCGAGACCGCTTCAGAGGCAGCAACCATTCTCTTCGGATCGACCCCTCCTCTATCCTCTTGATCATGTTCATTGAGTCGCTAAGGAAACAAGCCCTGGTGAATGTCTGTGTCTCGAGCCATGTTATTGCTTTACTTACTGCCATGACTTCCATGGTCAGGCTACTTGTGGTTTCAGTGAAAGCACCAGAGTCCTCCTTCACAATTCTCCCTCCGGCCCGAGCTGTAAAGGCCCATGAGCTTCTCACATGTCGGACGACCGACCCATCTGTGTAGATGACCGCGTCACCGTCTAGCGAATTCTCGAAAATCAACGCTTGTACTTCAGCCTCAACAGCAGCCGGATTTTCTTGTCTGCATTTTCTATCTAATTGGATGCAAACTGAAAAGGATGTGCAGAAGTCTGTTGGCACTTGCACCCACTCCTCGCCAGGTTCTAAGTCCTCAAGTGAACACACCTGTTGAAGAATGTCTTCGGCTTGACCCATCCACGACCGTCCTCTTTTTAACCTGCTGCCCTTCACCTTCCTAATTTCACTATGCAGTGGATGTTGTGTGTTTGCGTTAATTCTGAGGTAGGCGCGTGCCCTGCAAACTTGTATTCTCTCTTCAATGGTTGGAAAATCAAGAAGGTAGCGCATCGCCCTGCATGCTGTATCTCTTGTACATCCAAGAATAATGCGCATAGCTTCATTCTGTATCCTTTCCATCCTTTCTATCTGCTTATGGCTGAGAGTCAAGATTGCCATTGCATACTCCAAAACAGACATGACCAGCCCCTCGTACAGAAGACATAGATGGCGCTGCTCACAGTTTGCTGCCGCCATCACCCGCATCGCTGCCAAACCCCGCTTGGCCTTTGTTATCACCTGGTCTATGTGCACATTATAAGCAAGGCTTCGATCAAACCGTATCCCCAGGTAATTCATTGCCTGCGTTCTTTCCACCATCTCTGAACACAGCATTACAGTTGGTGTTGGATTGTTGACAATATGATTATTCAACGAGAACCAAGTCACTGTTGCCTTTGTTG
The DNA here is from genome assembly GCA_963921405.1 of Cepaea hortensis. Lineage (NCBI taxonomy): Eukaryota > Metazoa > Mollusca > Gastropoda > Stylommatophora > Helicidae > Cepaea > Cepaea hortensis. The sequence continues at coordinate 2,465,045 of OY992888.1, read as the reverse complement.
GGTTAACCATTGCCCCAGCTTCATCACACCAAGTACTTATGCGATTGAGTTCGGTTTGTAGTTCCCCAGCAACCTCCTCTCTATCCTTACCCTGACGATACACTAAAACATCATCGGCATATGACAATGTCCTGCCAGGTCCAGTGATCTGCTCACTGGTGATTCTCACTGTGTAGGCGTTGAACAGTACCGGAGATAATGGTGATCCCTGTGGTAGGCCAGGATATATTGTTGTTGGTTCCGAAGTCCAACTGCCACATCTAAAAACTACTTTCCGTTGGAAGAGGGCTGCAGCGATCCAACTAAGGAGGAATGGACTTACGTTTAGTTCAAGAAGCTGAAACATTAAAAAATCCAGTGGTACTCTGTTGTATGCGTCCTCAAGATCAATCGCTGCAGCAACGGTTTCAGTGCCTGAGTGGAAACCTTCATAGACATCCTGGGCAAAGACTGCTGCATTGGTCCAGGTTTCTCTTTTTGGACGGTACCCACCCAGGGTAGGTGGGAAAACACCTTGCCTCTCTAGTTGGCTTGATATTTTCCTGGCAATTACCTTCTCCAGCAGCTTGCCTATTGTATTCTGCATGGTTATAATTCGATATCCCTGAATTTTTTTGTGGTCTTTGTCAGGCTTCGGCAAGGGAATCAGATAGCTGTGTAACCATTCCTCCTTGATGCTAGCACTCCCTATACTGTTGTTGTACATGTCTGCTAGTTTCTCTAGCTCATTGTCGGTACACCTATTTATGTCGTCGTATCTTATGCCATCAGGACCTGGAGCATCCATGTATGTAATAATCTCTGATATCTATCCATGTATATAAGAATCTCTAATATCTTTAAATCTACGTAATAATCTATGATATCTATCCATGTATATACTAATCTCTGATACCTCTCCAAACGTGTATCAGACTGACACCTTGTCGTCTTGACCGACGATAGTTTGTGAAATGGAGTTATACCCTTTCATTGCACAACGCGTGGCTGAATTTAGAGACCATGGGTTGCCCATGCACCATGATCCCTCTCTCGGCCGGCCTAGAGCCTTACCCTACGCGAGGAAATGCATCCTAAAGGCTAAATACCATGGCAGGGCAGACCAGGCCCCAAGCCTTGGTTGGCAATTGGTCTAGGGTGGACGCTTAGAGCATTGCTTTGTTGATCGGGCAGCTTCTGCAGCTTATGTTGTTCCAGACATATTGGTGTTGCATTCCCTCTGTAACATTCTTTAATATAGAGCCATCTAATCATCAAACTCTGATGTATATCCATGTTTGAAACAATTGCTGATAGTCATTCATGTATCTAACACGCTCCTGTATCTACCCATATATACAACAATCTCCTGTATCTATCTATTTATGTAACAATATCTGACATCTGTCAGTGTATCTGATGAATCTATGTCTACATATGTATGTTATAATCTCTGATATCTATCCATGGATAGATCTCTGATATCTCAAAGTCTGTCATAAATCTGTGAAATATATCCATGGATATAAGAATATCGAATATATAGCCATGTATGTAAACACCTGGATGGCTTGGCCACGTGTCATGGTCGAGACAGGAACACGGAGCTGATCCACGACTCTGATGATCGTGTGAGATGGCAGAACATTACCGCCCACGCTTATCGACATGGCACATGATGGATGGATGGAAGTAACAATATATAATATTTCGCAAAACTCTCTGGTCTCAGATTTCAAAGAAAGTATGCCTCAGTGACTCGAAGCCCCGCATAATCTGGACAAAACCACAGCAAATTGGCGATAGTAAAAACTGTGTTAACAGATGTCAAATTGCTTAAACAGAAGATATATAAACCCAGAGTCCTGCAGCAGAACTATCCAAATGTCCAGTGAAAGTGTGAGTAAGTTACAGCATAAATATCCAGACGTCTAGAGAAAGTGTGGGTAAGTTACAGCAGAACTTGTCTCCGTCACCTGTTGGTAGTACTCTCGACCACTAGCCTGCATGTCTGTGGTGGATCCCCTGTGTGCCGTGGTCATGGCCATTGCACTATAAACACAGAATTCGTGTATGGCTCCTCTCTTTCTATTAGTTCAGTTTTGTGTATATAAAGCAGGAATGTCCACTCGTCATATCGTAGGCGCCATGTCTGTATTCCATCCATCATGTGCCATGCCGGTAAGCGTGGGATGTCATGTTCTGCCATCTCACTCGATCACCAAAGTCGTGGATCAGCTATGTGTTCCTGTCTCGACCATGTCACGTGGCCAAGCCATCCAGGTATTTGCTTCTAGGTCTTCCCCTTGGTCTCTTCCCTTCGATCTTGCCAGCTGTCTCCAAGTTCTCCAATTCATTTCTTCTCATAACATGCCCAAAATATTTTGACTGTCTACGTCTAATGACTCTAATCAGTTTACGATCTTCATTTGTTTCTTGAAGGATTTGTTCGCTGGTTTTTCTATCTGTCCATTGTATTCTTTGCAGTTTCCACAGAAACCACATTTCCACAGCCATTATCTGTTTTTTTTTTTCAGCTTGACTGCTTATTGTCCACGCTTCACACCCATACAAACTTATAGGTTCTATTTAGCACCTCAACACTCTTTTTCTCATTTCAATTGATATCTTTGTGTTGGTCAGTATGTTTTTCATCTTGCAAAAGGCTACCTTCGCAATAGTAATTCTTGTTCTAATCTCTTCACGGCATCTCCCATCAGATGTTATGACTGTGCCGAGATAACAGTATCGATTCACTTGTTTAAGAATATGTCCATCTAGTCGTATATCACATTGTGGTATTTCCTTCTTCCTAGTGACGACCATAATCTGTGTCTTCTTAATATTCAGTTCTAACCCTAGTTGTTCACTGTGTGCAACAACCGCATCTACTAAATTTTGCAGGTCCTGTTCATTGTCTGCAATCAAGACTGTATCATCTGCACACCTAATATTATTGATGTATCGTCCCCCAATGTTGATTCCTTCCATATCTTCTATATTTCTAAATATATTTTCACTGTACAGGGAAAAAAGATCTGGAGACATTACACATTCCTGTCTCACACCTCTTTTTATAGGCTGATATTGACCTACATCGTTATCAATTATGATGGCAGATTGTTGTTTCCACTATATGTTTTTTACAAGTCTAAGGTCTTTTCCATCAATTTGTAGATCTTCAAGCATCCTTATCATGTCGACATGTCTCACTTTATCGATAGCATTTGTGTAGTCAATAAAGCAAAGATATAGATCTTTATTTACTTCTATAGAACGCTCAATTACTGTTCTCAGTATACACACAGCATTTACTGTGAACCCACATTGTTTTTCTCCTATTTCGGGTTGTATATTCTTCCTAACTCTCTGCATGATAATTCTCAGCAGAATCTTTGTGATGTGGTTCATTATACTAATTGTTCTATGTTGATTACATTCCATGGCTCCTGATTTCTTCGGGATTGCAATAAATATAGAATTAAAGAAGGCATACCTCAGAGTAGCTGCAGACACAGATCACCCGTTACATGAGGCGCTGGACGTAGTTAGGGGTCAGAGACTGATAAGAGGGAAATCATGGATGGCTCAGGCGGAGGATACGATCAGACAGGTGTGCCCCTTGGAGAACATCAGGCGAGGAGAGGAGTGGGTCAGAGTGCCAGCCGAGCAGTCAGACTTGTGCAGAGTTATAATCACATTGAGCCGGGAGTGCAGGGAGTGGCCAGCAGGGGCCACAGAAGTGGAAATTCAGCAAATAATTCAGGATAATTCTCGCCCGAGTGATGTGATTATCTACACGGATGGGTCGGTGTTGAGAGGTAGGTGAAGTGCCTGGGGGTTCTTGGCAAAAGCTAATGGTCGGCGTTTGGTGCAGGAGAGCCTGGCGTATTATAACACAACATCTAGCTTAAGAATGGAGGTGGAGGCGGTCAGTGCAACTTTTCGCTGGGTAGAGAACACGATACATAAACACATTGTGATCAGATTGCTACTGGAACTATTAGTGTTGGAACTCTTCGCTGGCTGCTGAGGATGGGGACGGAGCGATTATGGGAATGCCCCGAATGCCGTGATGTCGATTCCTAAATCAATCAATCAATCATATATTTCACAATATTACACCGCACTTTTCTCACATCTTTAGCATTATAAAATCTTTTAAATTGATACACTTACCGGGCAATCCAAGAAAGCGTAGGGTTGGTAAAAGAAGAATAGAATTACCAGGACTGACGAAATAGCGAAAACTCCAGACAAAAGTCTGTTGTGTCTCTCTAATTCCTGGCAAAATTGAAATGGTGAGGATTCAAACAGTCGTTCTTAATATTGTTGGGCTGGCCTGCGCTGACTACGTCACCAACTCTTGTCCTGACGTCACAATCACACCACTACCCTCCAATAAAAACTATCCTACCTGTGATAGAACGAAGGAACGAACGGACTTTATTTTCAAAGGGTAACAACTTGGGCACGCAGGCCCGTCTTACGTTCGGCCCTTTCAATCACTCTTTTTTCATTCACCAATAGTGCATAATAAATTCACATTAGAAAAAAACAAACATTGTCAAAAGGATGTTGTAAACAAAAACAATGCATATTAGCATGTTATGAGACACATCCCCCACCCACCCATCCATCCAACAACACACTCATTTCCCCATCCACCCACACCTCCCCCATCCAACCACACCTCCCCCCACACGCATCCAACACCCTACTACACACACCCCAGGCACATATACATTCCCCCACCCATCCATCCATCCCCCACATCCCAAATCCACACACCCCCACCCACACATCCCACTCACCACACATCCCACACACACACATCCCCCACCCACCCACACACCCCCAGACAAACATACATGCACCCACCCACCCATCATCCACCCACACATCCCCAAGTACACACATCTCCCCACCCACACACACATCCTCCACCCACCAACATTTAGCCACCCACATATACTTCACTACACACCCTTATACCCCCATTATCCAGTCAAAAACACATCTCCCAGCCACACATATCCCCGCCAACCCACACATCCCACACCTACCCACACACAAAACACTCACCCATCCACATTTCCCCCACTTGCACAATCCCCACCAACACAACCTATCACAACCCATCCACACATCCCTAACCCCCACACCCATCTCCCAACCTACACACACACACACACACTCACCCACACACACACATCCTCCGCCACTCACCCACACATCCTCCACCCACCAACCCACCCACCCATCCCCCAATCACACATCACTTAACCACACATCCACCACCCACACACACCCCCATCCACACTCACATTTCTCCACCCATACACACATCTCCCACACACACATCCCCACTCAACAACACATCCCCAATCCACAAAAACACCTCCCACCCACTCACACACCACCACTTACATATACCCCCACACACCCACATCTTCCCACCCACATACACATTCCCACCCATACACTCATTTCCCACACACGTCCATCCATTCACGTACTCATCCCTCAATCACTCACACCCACATATCCCCACCCATCAACACATACATCTCCCATCTACCCACCCACACTCACACACACTAACCATTCTGATAAACACACATCCCCCACCCTCACATACATCCTTTACCCACCCACACATTCCACACCCAATATTCTACAATATACGTGCTGCTTCAATGTTGATCTCAAGTGTTCAGTTTTTCAGTGCATTCCTGTGTACCTGTAATTAATTTCCCTCTACCTGCAATACATTCTTCTCTACCTGTAATGCATTCATGTACACATATAATGTTTTCATCTTCACCTCATGTAATATATTTATCTCCACATGTAATGTATTCCCCTCAAGTGTAATGTGTTCCTATCCAACTGTAATGTATTCCCCTCAAAGTGTAATGTGTTCCTATCCAACTGTAATGTATTCCTCTCAAAGTGTAATGTGTTCCTATCCAACTGTAATGTATTCCCCTCAAAGTGTAATGTGTTCCTATCCAACTGTAATGTATTCCCCTCAAAGTGTAATGTGTTCCTATCCAACTGTAATGTATTCCCCTCAAAGTGTAATGTGTTCCTATCCAACTGTAATGTATTCCCCTCAAAGTGTAATGTGTTCCTATCCAACTGTAATGTATTCCCCTCAAAGTGTAATGTGTTCCTATCCAACTGTAATGTATTCCCCTCAAAGTGTAATGTGTTCCTATCCAACTGTAATGTATTCCCCTCAAAGTGTAATGTGTTCCTATCCAACTGTAATGCGTTCCTATCCAACTGTAATGTATTCCCCTCAAAGTGTAATGTGTTCCTATCCAACTGTAATGTATTCCTCTCCAACTGTAATGTATTCCTCTCCACGCATTATGTATTCATACCACGTATTATTTAATGCCTAGTCTACACCTTCATGTCATGTCATGTTATAATGTATTCCGCTGCCCTACCTCCAGTACAGATATCTACCATGATGTTGCTTGCTGTAATCACCATCTGCGCTGTGATGTTCTCAGTGAACGATGCAGCTCCCGGTGAGTAATATAACATAATAGCATATGTGTGAATGTTCATTGTCAGTGAGGGAGTATTAAGAGAAGACGAGGGAATGGTGAGAGAAGGAGGTACAGAAACAAAAGAGCAGGAATAAGAAGATTCAGAAGCAAAGTGGAGGGAATGGCATTGAAAATGTTAGGGTAGGCTATTCGAACTACAGTGGTGTCAAACAGAGAGGTACTGGAACATGTAAGGGTGGGCTATTGGAACTGTTATAGTGCCAGGGAGAGAGGTACTGGAACATGTAAGGGTGGGCTATTGGAACTGTCATAGTGCCAGGCAGAGAGGTACTGGAACATGTAAGGGTGGGCTATTGGAACTGTCATAGTGCCAGGCAGAGAGGTACTGGAACATGTAATGGTGGGCTATTGGAACTGCCATAGTGCCAGGCAGAGAGGTACTGGAACATGTAAGGCTGGGCTATTGGAACTGTCATAGTGCCAGGGAGAGAGGTACTTGAACATGTAAGGGTGGGCTATTGGAACTGTCATAGTGCCAGGCAGAGAGGTACTGGAACATGTAAGGGTGGGCTATTGGAACTGCCGTAGTGCCAGGCAGAGAGGTACTGGAACATGTAAGGGTGGGCTATTGGAACTGTCATAGTGCCAGGCAGAGAGGTACTGGAACATGTAAGGATGGGCTATTGGAACTGTCATAGTCCCAGGCAGAGAGGTACTGGAACATGTAAGGGTGGGCTATTGGAACTGTCATAGTGCCAGGCAGAGAGGTACTGGAACATGTAAGGGTGGGCTATTGGAACTGTCATAGTGCCAGACAGAGAGGTACTGGAACATGTAAGGGTGGGCTATTGGAACTGTCATAGTGCCAGGCAGAGAGGTACTGGAACATGTAAAGGTGGGCTATTGGAACTGTCATAGTGCCAGACAGAGAGGTACTGGAACATGTAAGGGTGGGCTATTGGAACTGTCATAGTGCCAGGGAGAGAGTTACTGGAACATGTAAGGGTGGGCTATTGGAACTGTCATAGTGCCAGACAGAGAGGTACTGGAACATGTAAGGGTGGGCTATTGGAACTGTCATAGTGCCAGGGAGAGAGGTACTGGAACATGTAAGGGTGGGCTATTGGAACTGCCGTAGTGCCAGGCAGAGAGGTACTGGAACATGTAAGGGTGGACTATTGGAACTGTCATAGTGCCAGGCAGAGAGGTACTGGAACATGTAAGGGTGGGCTATTGGAACTGTCATATGCCAGGCAGAGAGGTACTGGAACATGTAAGGGTGGGCTATTGGAACTGTCATAGTGGCAGGGAGAGAGGTACTGGAACATGTAAGGGTGGGCTATTGGAACTGTCATAGTGCCAGGCAGAGAGGTACTGGAACATGTAAGGATGGGCTATTAGAACTGTCATAGTGCCAGGGAAAGAGTTACTGGAACATGTAAGGGTGGGCTATTAGAACTGTCATAGTGCCAGTTAAAGAGGTACTGGAACATGTAAGGGTGGGCTATTAGAACTGTCATAGTGCCAGGCAGAGAGGTACTGGAACATGTAAGGGTGGGCTATTGGAACTGTCATAGTGCCAGACAGAGAGGTACTGGAACATGTAAGGGTGAGCTATTGGAACTGTCATAGTGCCAGACAGAGAGGTACTGGAACATGTAAGGGTGGGCTATTGGAACTGTCATAGTGCCAGGGAGAGAGTTACTGGAATATGTAAGGGTGGGCTATTGGAACTGTCATAGTGCCAGACAGAGAGGTACTGGAACATGTAAGGGTGGGCTATTGGAACTGTCATAGTGCCAGGGAGAGAGGTACTGGAACATGTAAGGGTGGGCTATTGGAACTGTCATAGTGCCAGGCAGAGAGGTACTGGAACATGTAAGGGTGGGCTATTGGAACTGTCATAGTGCCAGGCAGAGAGGTACTGGAACATGTAAGTGTGGGCTATTGGAACTGTCATAGTGCCAGGCAGAGAGGTACTGGAACATGTAAGGGTGGGATATTGGAACTGTCATAGTGCCAGGCAGAGAGGTACTGGAACATGTAAGGGTGGGCTATTGGAACTGTCATAGTGCCAGGCAGAGAGGTACTGGACCATGTAAGGGTGGGCTATTGGAACTGTCATAGTGCCAGACAGAGAGGTACTGGAACATGTAAGGGTGGGCTATTGGAACTGTCATAGTGCCAGACAGAGAGGTACTGGAACATGTAAGTGTGGGCTATTGGAACTGTCATAGTGCCAGGCAGAGAGGTACTGGAACATGTAAGGGTGGGCTATTGGAACTGTCATAGTGCCAGGCAGAGAGTTACTGGAACATGTAAGGGTGGGCTATTGGAACTGTCATAGTGCCAGACAGTGAGGTACTGGAACATGTAAGGGTGGGCTATTGGAACTTTCATAGTGCCAGGGAGAGAGTTACTGGAACATGTAAGGGTGGGCTATTGGAACTGTCATAGTGCCAGACAGAGAGGTACTGGAACATGTAAGGGTGGGCTATTGGAACTGTCATAGTGCCAGGGAGAGAGGTACTGGAACATGTAAGGGTGGGCTATTGGAACTGTCATAGTGCCAGGCAGAGAGGTACTGGAACATGTAAGGGTGGGCTATTGGAACTGTCATAGTGCCAGGCAGAGAGGTACTGGAACATGTAAGTGTGGGCTATTGGAACTGTCATAGTGCCAGGCAGAGAGGTACTGGAACATGTAAGGGTGGGCTATTGAAACTGTCATAGTGCCAGACAGAGAGGTACTGGAACATGTAAGGGTGGGCTATTGGAACTGTCATAGTGCCAGGCAGAGAGGTACTGGAACATGTAAGGGTGGGCTATTGGAACTGTCATATTGCCAGGCAGAGAGGTACTGGAACATGTAAGGGTGGGCTATTGGAACTGTCATAGTGCCAGACAGAGAGGTACTGGAACATGTAAGTGTGGGCTATTGGAACTGTCATAGTGCCAGGCAGAGAGGTACTGGAACATGTAAGGGTATGCTATTGGAACTGTCATAGTGTCAGGCAGAGAGGTACTGGAACATGTAAGGGTGGGCTATTGGAACTGTCATAGTGCCAGGGAGAGAGTTACTGGAACATGTAAGGGTGGGCTATTGGAACTGTCATAGTGCCAGACAGAGAGGTACTGGAACATGTAAGGGTGGGCTATTGGAACTGTCATAGTGCCAGGGAGAGAGGTACTGGAACATGTAAGGGTGGGCTATTGGAACTGTCATAGTGCCAGGGAGAGAGGTACTGGAACATGTAAGGGTGGGCTATTGGAACTGCCGTAGTGCCAGGCAGAGAGGTACTGGAACATGTAAGGGTGGGCTATTGGAACTGTCATAGTGCCAGACAGAGAGGTACTGGAACTTGTAAGGGTGGGCTATTGGAACTGTCATATGCCAGGCAGAGAGGTACTGGAACATGTAAGGGTGGGCTATTGGAACTGTCATAGTGCCAGGGAGAGAGGTACTGGAACATGTAAGGGTGGGCTATTGGAACTGTCATAGTGCCAGGCAGAGAGGTACTGGAACATGTAAGGGTTGGCTATTAGAACTGTCATAGTGCCAGTGAGAGAGTTACTGGAACATGTAAGGGTGGGCTATTAGAACTGTCATAGTGCCAGTTAAAGAGGTACTGGAACATGTAAGGGTGGGCTATTAGAACTGTCATAGTGCCAGGCAGAGAGTTACTGGAACATGTAAGGGTGGGCTTTTGGAACTGTCATAGTGCCAGGGAGAGAGTTACTGGAACATGTAATGGTGGGCTATTAGAACTGTCATAGTGCCAGTTAAAGAGGTACTGGAACATGTAAGGGTGAGCTATTAGAACTGTCATTCTGCCAGTTAAAGAGGTACTGGAACATGTTAAGGGTGGCATATTGGAACTGTCAAGAGTGTCAGGCAGAGAGGTACTGGAACATGTAATGGTGGGCTATTGGAACTGCCGTAGTGCCAGTCAGAGAGGGTCGGTACTAGGGAATATGATTTACGACTTCGATGTCACCTTACTAAAGGAACTGAATGTTGATTACTATCAGTGCTTTGGTTGTTTCTGCTACATAGTCCCTTGTGGTCAGGGAAGACATGGACAAGGTCTCTTGGTCAAGCAGGGAGTAAGGTAAAATAGTGTGCTTGGTACAACGGCTATATCGATTTTAGTAGAGTGCTTTTCACCAGGGCCATATCTATTGTACCATATTGTGCTGAGCAATAGGGCTATATCTACTGTGCCAGAGTGTGCAGGACACCAGGGCTATATCTATTGTACCAAAGTGTGCAGGACACCAGGGCTATATCTATTGTACCAGAGTGTGCAGAACACCTGGGCTGTATCTAGTGTGCCAGAGTATGTATCTATTGTACCATTGTACGCTGCACACCAGGGATATATCTATTGTACCAGAGTGTGCTTAACTCAGGGGGTACAACTATCGGGGATGTCCAGTTTTACCAATAGCTCTGATTGTGTTGTTATGTCATGGCAAACAAGTTCCCACAGAAACATATCAGTTATGTCATGACAAACAAGTTCCCACAGAAATATATTAGTTAGGTCATGACAAACATGTTCTCACAGAAACATATCACTTAGGTCATGACAAACAAGTTCCCACAGAAATATATCAGTTAGGTCATGACAAACAAGTTCCCACAGAAATATATCAGTTAGGTCATGACAAACAAGTTCCCACAGAAATATATCAGTTAGGTCATGGCAAACAAGATCCCACAGAAACATATCAGTTAGGTCATGACAAACAAGTTCCCACAGAAATATATCAGTTAGGTCATGACAAACAAGTTCCCACAGAAATATATCAGTTAGGTCATGACAAACAAGTTCCCACAGAAATATATCAGTTAGGTCATGGCAAACAAGATCCCACAGAAACATATCAGTTAGGTCATGGCAAACAAGATCCCACAGAAACATATCAGTTAGGTCATGACAAACAAGTTCCCACAGAAATATATCAGTTAGGTCATGACAAAAAAGTTCCCACAGAAATATATCAGTTAGGTCATGACAAACAAGTTCCCACAGAAACATATCAGTTAGGTCATGGCAAACAAGATCCCACAGAAACATATCAGTTAGGTCATGGCAAACAAGATCCCACAGAAACATATTAGTTAGGTCATGGCAAACAAGATCCCACAGAAACATATCAGTTAGGTCATGGCAAACAAGATCCCACAGAAACATATCGGTTAGGTCATGGCAAACAAGAGCCCACAGAAACATATCAGTTAGGTCATGGCAAACAAGATCCCACAGAAACATATTAGTTAGGTCATGGCAAACAAGATCCCACAGATACATATCAGTTAGGTCATGGCAAACAAGATCCCACAGAAACATATCGGTTAGGTCATGGCAAACAAGATCCCACAGAAACATATCAGTTAGGTCATGGCAAACAAGATCCCACAGAAACATATTAGTTAGGTCATGACAAACAAGTTCCCACAGAAACATATCAGTTAGGTCATGGCAAACAAGATCCCACAGAAACATATTAGTTAGGTCATGACAAACAAGATCCCACAGAAACATATCAGTTAGGTCATGGCAAACAAGACCTCACAGAAACATATTAGTTAGGTCATGACAAACAAGATCCCACAGAAACATATTAGTTAGGTCATGACAAAACAAGATCCCACAGAAATATATCAGTTAGGTCATGGCAAACAAGATCCCACAGAAACATATCAGTTAGGTCATGGCAAACAAGATCCCACAGAAACATATCAGTTAGGTCATGACAAACAAGATCCCACAGAAACATATCAGTTAGGTCATGACAAACAAGATCCCACAGAAACATATCAGTTAGGTCATGGCAAACAAGTTCCCACAGAAACATATCAGTTAGGTCATGGCAAACAAGATCCCACAGAACATATCAGTTAGGTCATGGCAAACAAGATCCCACAGAAACATATCAGTGAGATTTACAAGATAGAATCAGACCTGGACAGACGACACGATGCGTGGGTAAACCCAAACACAGAATTAGTTCCTTGCGGTAACATGTTGGGCCCCTCACATGTGTCAGGAGTGTGTTTACGGGAGATAGGTGGGTGTGTGAAGTGTTGGGCCCCTCACATGTGTCAGGAGTGTGTCTACGGGAGATAGGTGGGTGTGTGGAGTGTTGGGCCCCTCACATGTGTCAGGAGTGTGTCTACGGGAGATAGGTGGGTGTGTGGAGTGCTGGGCCCCTCACATGTGTCAGGAGTGTGTCTACGGGAGATAGGTGGGTGTGTGGAGTGTTGGCCCCTCACATGTGTCAGGAGTGACTACGGGAGATAGGTGGGTGTGTGGAGTGTTGGACCCCTCACATGTGTCAGGAGTGTGTCTACGGGAAATAGGTGGGTGTGTGGAGTGTTGGACCCCTCACATGTGTCAGGAGTGTGTCTAAGGGTGATAGGTGGGTGTGTGGAGTGTAGGCCCTTCACATGTGTCAGGAGAGTGTCTACGGGAAATAGGTGGGTGTGTGGAATGTTGGCCCCTCACATGTGTCAGGAGTGTGTCTACGGGAGATAGGTGGGTTTATGGAGTGTTGGCCCCTCACATGTGTCAGGAGTGTGTCTACGGGAGATAGGTGGGTGTGTGGAGTGTAGGCCCCTCACATGTGTCAGGAGTGTGTCTACGGGAGATAGGTGGGTGTGTGGAGTGTTGGACCCCTCACATGTGTCAGGAGTGTGTCTACGGGAGATAGGTGGGTGTGTGGAGTGTTGGCCCCTCACATGTGTCAGGAGTGTGTCTACGGGAGATAGGTGGGTGTGTGGAGTGTTGGACCCCTCACGTGTGTCAGGAGTGTGTCTACGGGAGATAGGTGGGTTTATGGAGTGTTGGCCCCTCACATGTGTCAGGAGTGTGTCTACGGGAGATAGGTGGGTGTGTGGAGTGTTGGACCCCTCACATGTGTCAGGAGTGTGTCTACGGGAGATAGGTGGGTGTGTGGAGTGTTGGCCCCTCACATGTGTCCGGAGTGTGTCTACAGGAGGTAGTTGGGTGTGTGGAGTGTGGGGATCCTTATGTGTGTCACGCCTGAATCTACGGTGTGGCCAGTCTTTCTCTCCCGTAGCGAACGACGAGCCGAGTATCGATTCGCTGACATACCTCGTCCATGTCATTGACAGTGATGATTATGTAGAGTCCCTCCAATAAACGAAAGTATGGCAGCCGTTGTCAGTGACGATTAGGTCAGGCCCCACCAATACAAGAATGTAGGGCAGACATTGTCAGTGACGATTAGATCAGCTCCCACCAATACAAGAATGTAGGGCAGACATTGTCAGTGACGATTAGATCAGCTCCCACCAATACAAGAATGTAGGGCAGCCATTGTCAGTGACGATTAGGTCAGCTCCAACCAATACAAGAATGTAGGGCAGACATTGTCGGTGACGATTAGGTCAGCTCCAACCAATACAAGCATATAGGACAGACATTGTCAGTGACGATTAGGTCAGGTCCCACCAATACCAGAATGAAGGGCAGCCATTGTCAGTGACGATTGCTGCCCTACATTCTGGTATTGTCAGTGACTATTAGGTCAAGCCCCACCAATAAATGAATGTAAGGCAGCCATTGCCAGTGACGATTAGGTCATGTGTCACCAATAAATGAATGTAAGGCAGCCATTGTCAGTGAAGATTAGATCAGGTCCCACCAGTACAAGAAAGTAGGGCAAACTTTGTTCACATTTCTGTTGATCTTCTGTCCCCAGGGAATGTCGGCTTCTCTGCGGTGGTCAGCGACGACAGGAAATATACAACTAATGACATTGTGAAGTTCGACAAAGTTTTCCTAAACCTTGGTAATGTCTACAGCAGTAACAATGGCATCTTCACCGCGCCCAAGGTAAGCCTTCACTTGTTCTCCACCGCCATTCTCTAGTGTTCTCGTGTCTTCACCGCCCCCAAGGTAAGCCTTCACTTGTTCTCCACCGCCAGCCTCTTGTTCTCTTGTGTCTTTACCTAAATCAAGGTAGACACACGCTCTACTTGTTTCTGTTTCTTAAGATACAGTTATGTTCATTAAATTGTTTGTTCCACGTTTCCATTCGACATGTTCATCACGTTGCTAATTGCTAGCTTCACTTTAGTTTGTTAGCAGATTGCCTCCACATTAACTATGGAATTTTCTTAATGTGCAATGGCTTGTTCGAGTGTGCGTTTAGCGAGTACTTGCATAGCCACATGCGTTCTTGCCTATACATGACTTATTCATTCATACAGTAGCATGTACTTTGCAGAACCTCGCACTCATAACAACCTTACGGAAAACTTCTCGGTCATAAGCAAGATGTCCCGCGTCCGATACACCCATCTGGAGCTCATCCGCCACATCCAGCACCTATCTTCTCTTTGGCCTTCCTCTTCCTCTCTTCCCATGCATATATATGTTTGCATATCCTTTACAGGACATCGCTGTCAACATCAGCATCTTTCAGCTGTGTCGTGTCCTCATTTAAAGTGTCGTCCCTGGAGTGAAGAGAGTCAACACCCACATTATAATATTTTCTTTTTTCTTATCAATATCCTGGAGAATCCACCAGCTTCCGTCCAACACACTCCATCAGCCCATGGACACCTTTTCCGATCACTCTCTCATTGTCGTACTATGCCCCCTCTCATACTTCCCCAACGCAACATATTCAACAACTCTTGCTTCTAAAAATTAATAAAGATTAATTTATTAAAAGAAAAATGTGTTATGTACGTAAGGCGTGTATGCAAGGAAAATGTGTGATGTGTTCTATAATGTGTGTATGATCGGACTTTCAGATGATAGCATAGTCAGTTCTTCATTGCAAAGGCACACCACAGCACATTAAATCATAACCAGTGCACCTCACCCAGTGTCGAAACCCTCTTGCCGGATACTGACTGTCATCGGTAGCCACCTGGTAATCCATCTTCATGATCATCCGAAATAGATACTGTTTGTAAGTACAGATTGAGTACGGACTGGTTGCAAACTAACTTTGTAAGTTCCTATCGGTCCTAAAGAATGCACAAATCCTGTGTAGTGTATTTAGGTTTTACTGTTAATGTTTCTACACTTGATCCTAACTAGTGTTCATATAGGTTCAAGTATATGTCATATGTAATATTACACTGGAATCTAGCACACGATGTGACTTATCCGTTAATGTTCTCGTTCCTTAAACAATGTTTGTCTGATGTGTGATATATCAACAATCATCACCCATCCTATGTGAACCATACCACGCACGAGTCGTTATATTGGCTGGCTCTTCTGGGCCATGCCATGGTGAACCCTTCTGAGTATGAGTCCAGCGTAAACATATACCATCTTTCTTCTCGGACGTTATTCCTTTTCCGTAAGAATCATTTTAGAGTCAAACTGGTGTTCGTCCAATTGGAGTGCACTTCTTCAAAACCAGTGTTGAATTTCCTAGTAACTGGTGGGGAACCTTAGGCAACACTGCAGCCTAACAAATCACATCTACAAATTGCCATGACAGGCACGTGAACCATTAAATCCACTAATAAGCACACGGTAGACATTATTCCAATCATACCGCAGTGCCGAAGCACGTCCGCTAAAATCCAAGGTTTGAGTTCAACTCTCCTCTCCAATCATTGTTTTCTGGCAAACCCCTACAATTGGTCACGTGACATGGTTGATGTCCTGCAGGTGTTATTTGGGCATATCATCCATTGTCAAGAATCTATTTTCCCTGGCTCCATCAATGTCAGAGTTGTCATCAGTTGTTTAGATTCCCAAAACAAGCCAGCGAGTTCCTGTATACTCCCAACAACAGTTGCCAATAACAAGCCGTCAATCTTCTGTCGACTGGTGACAATCACCGCTGCCATTTCTGTTTGATGTCGAGACTCTCTAATTGACAGACGGACTGTTTCCTGTCCCTAGCTGGCAATTCCGGTTGTCTCTGACTGTTGATAAACTGTCAAAGCGATGTATGCATTCATCTCACTTCCGAATGTTCCTATTTTTGCTGACCAGATGTACAAGTACAGCTGTTATTTATGCCCGACCTGTTTGTGAACACGTGCAGCCACAACTATGAATGTTTTCTCTGTATTAGTTGAAACAATTGTCGCTTTGCAGATAGTCTGTTTAATCAGAAATCCTCTTATAGTAATCAGCTGGTCAAACGCGGTGTTTTATTTTGTGACATATTTTAAACACACTAAACACGATAAGATCAAAGGAACGGGAATTTGGAAAATGTATGCGCATGGCTACAGATCCGGAGATCTCTTAAGAGAGTAGTCCATCTCACTCTTCTACACCGTGATTCATCCAGATGACTCATTCCTCTTCCTCGGGAGCTGGGTGTCTTGACAAGAAGTCCGCTCCAACATTTTCCTTCCCAGGAATGTACTCCACTGTGAAATTATAGGGTTGAAGTCACAAAGACCACCGTATCAACCGGGCGTTGAGCTTCTGAGAAGTAGCCAGGAACATCAGGGGCTGATGATCCGACTGAACCCGAAACTTAACTCCATACAAATATGGCTGGAATGTTTGCACTGCCCATACGAGAGACAAGCACTCTCTCTCGACGGTTGAATAATTCCTCTCAGCCTGCAGTAATTTCTTGCTTGCGTATGCCACAGGTTTCAAAACCGAAGCATCGTCTTTTCCTTCTTGTAACAAAGCGGCTCCAATTCCAATCGCACTCGCATCCGTTCTCAGCACAAATGGTTTGGAAAGGTCAGGGAGCTGTAATACAGGTTTGCTGACCAAGGCCTCCTCTAACTGACTATAGGCATTCTCACATTCTGGTGTCCAAACGATCTGGTCCGGGAATCATTTTCTCAAAGTTTCTGTCAATGGAGCTCCCAGTTCAGTGAAATGTGGGATAAATTTGTGGTAGAACCCACACAACGAGAGAAAAGATCGCACATCCTTCTTCGTTTTTGGCCTTGGTGCATTTCTGATTTTCTCCAGGTTCTTTTCTTCCGGGACTATGTGTCCTGGAGTGATGGTGTGGCCTAGAAATTCCAGAGTCTGGTAACCAATCATGCACTTGGTTGGACGAGCGGTAAGCCCTGCTTCCTTGAGTCTATTAAACACTCTCTCCAAGGATTGTAAGTGGTCATCCAAGCTGTCACTGGAAATCAGAATATCATCCATGAATGAGATGATAGCCGGATCCTATAAAGGATCTAGTAAAGTCCTCATCATGCGTGTAAACACACTAGGTGCATTGCTGAGTCCAAAGGGCATGACCTTGAATTCGTAGTGTCCACTGGGTGTACTGAAAGCCAACAGTGGTCGAATCTCCGGTTTGACTGGTATCTGATAGTACCCCCTACTCAGATCCACCTTTGAAAAGTACCAACCCTTATGCAGCCTAGCGAATAACTGGGTTGGATTCGGCAATGGTTCCACCTGAAACTGTGTATGACTGTTCAGAAGTCGGTAATCTATACACAACCGGTGTTCTCCACTTGGTTTCCGTAACAAAACTACCCCTGCATTGTATGGGGATGTTGATGGTGCAATCACGTCATCCTCCAGCAGTTTTTGTATTTCCTCCTCCAGGGCCTTTTCCTTAGAGAATGGCACTGGGTAAACCTTCTGGCGAACAGGCTCCTGTGTGGTCAAAGTCATCTCGAACTCAATCAACCTCGTTCGTCCTGGTTTATCAGTCAGTATCTCCTTATGAGACTTGAGAACCTGGGTTATCTTTTCCCTCTCCTGGGAGGTCAGATCAGGGTTCACTTGCACATCCCTATAGGTTTCCTGGTGTACCAAGGGATATTCCCTGCCCTCGTTGGTTCCCACTTCCGTCTCCACTGCAACTGCCATTGCCATGAGGTGAGCTGCCTTGTCTCAGGGTCTCTCTTCGTATTTCCGCAAGAGATTGATATGGAAAATCTTCGACTTTCCCCGGATTCGAATCTGATAATTGGTTCTGGATATCACCCTTTCTACGGGAAATGGTCCTTGCCAACCTATCTCCAGTTTGTTGTTTCCCGTAGGGAGTAGCAACAATATTTTGTCTCCCACCTCTAGAGATCTGTCTTTCGACCTACGGTTGTAGTAAGCCGCATGTCTTTTCCTGGCCTTTTTCAAGTTTTGATTTGCCAGAGTCCATCCCTTGGGGAGTTTTTCTTTCAATTCCTCCACGTATTTATAGGATGAGATCACTTCTTCTGACGTCCCCTCTTCAGTCCAACTCCTCAACATGGCTTCCAACGGTCCTTTGATTGGACGACCAAACAGCAACGTGGCGGGTGGTAGTCATGTTGAGCCATGAGGAACTTCCCGATAGGCAAAGAGTGCTGCTGGGATTTATTCATCCCACCTATCAGGTTTTTCCTGTGCCAGTTTCCTGAGCATTGTCATCAACGTGCCGTTGAAACGCTCTACTTGTCCATTGGCTTGAGGATGGTAAGGGCTGGTATGTATGCGGTTAGAGTGAAACATTCTAAATACCTCCTCCATAAGTTTTCCACAAAACTGAGACCCATTGTCCGTCAGAATTTGATCCGGAAAGCCTAATCTGGTAAAGGCCTCCATCAGTGCGTCCGCCACTCTTTTCGAGTCAATCGTGGTCAACGGTATGGCTTCACCCCACATTGTACAGCAATCCACCATTGTGAGTATATACCTGTTCCTCTTCCTAGTCCTGGGAAGTGGACCCACGATATCGATGGCTACCCTCTCGAAAGGAGAGTTCATGATGGGCGTCTCACCCAACACCACCGGTGCTGTCCAGTGTTTCGGTGCCACCCTCTGGCACTCAGGGCATGAATTCACATACCGACGCACATCATCTGTCATTCCCGGCCAATAGTAATGGCAGGAAATCCGCTGCATGGTGGCGGCAATACCCATGTGTCCACTAAAGGAGATGGTATGCCACATATGAAGAATCTGGGACCGGTGAGCTTTCGGGACGACCAACTGACCGTATAGGTTGTCTCCCCTTCCTGCTCTCCTGTAGAGTATCCTATTCTTCATGTAGTACTGCCCCCATCCTGGTGGATCAGCACTTTTCTGCAGCTTTCTGTAGCAAGGACGTAAAGTATCATCCTCACTCTGGGCAGTTCGTAGCTCCCCCGGCAATGGGTTAGTCACAATTGCTTCTGCCTCTTCCGTTCTCGTCTGAGAGCGAGTCTGTATTACTCCCATATGGATTGGCTCCCTGGGCATTCCCAGAAAGACATACCGACAACCAAGGATTACTGGAAAAATGGGATCGGTCAATACAGCGGCCTTGATGGTGCCGATGACATACCTTGACCGAATCTCCACATTAGCAATGGGCAACTTCATGGCTACAGCACTCTTCTGTGCAGGCTGTATATCCAATGTCTCACCTGTGAATTATTCTGGATGTACCAGATCCGCAGAAATCACGGCCTCCCCGTCCAGTCCTGTGTCGTATAAACACTCCACTTGACGACCGTTAACCTGTACCAATTCCACTACAGGTGGTATTTCCTGGTCTGGAGTCTCTTCCTCGGCCTCGACCTGTTCGGTGGGCTCCACCTTAGGTGTCCCGGGGCACCCGACGAATTGAGTGTCTCCTGACTTTCCCCTGCAGTCAATAGCATTGTGCGTGTTTGACTTGCCTTGGTTGCACCATTTCCCTGTCCTAGATTTTCTATTGCCGGACTTGAGTGAGCTCTCCTGGTGGCGAGCTTCCTTGTTGACCTTGGCATTTTCCGTGACAACCTCCTTGGAAGTCACTTGACATGCTGCGAAGTGAGGGTTCTTAGCCTTCGATTTGCAGTCCCTCGTATTGTGAGAGGGTGACTTACAAATTGAACACCACTTCTCTGACCACGGTCGTTCTGGTGTAGAGCTTGAAGTGCTCTTGCTTCCCTCCTTCTTCTTCTCTGAACTATCCTCTGATTTTTGTACATAAGGTTCC
The DNA here is from genome assembly GCA_963921405.1 of Cepaea hortensis. Classification (NCBI taxonomy): domain Eukaryota; kingdom Metazoa; phylum Mollusca; class Gastropoda; order Stylommatophora; family Helicidae; genus Cepaea; species Cepaea hortensis. The sequence continues at coordinate 2,444,650 of OY992888.1, read as the reverse complement.
CACTTTTTGGTTCCTGAGTTTTTGGCTTTCTTCTTATCATGTTTCTCCTGAATTTTGGTGTTGGTGGAAAGGTTTTCCCCTGCCTCCCCATGTACCTCGACGAACCGTTCTGCTAATTTAGTCACGAGGTCAATACGTTCCGCTCCTTGTTCTCCCAGGAACGTCCTGAGAGGTTTAGACATTTGCTTCTTCAGCTGGTCGACCACCATGAGTTCTTCCAGACTCTCATAGTCATGTGCGAACCCAGCCAAATCCATCCACTTGTGGAGATAGGATTTTAGACGCAAACTGTAATCGGCAAACAACTTCCCCGGTTCTCGTTTCGCTGCTCGAAATTTTTTCCGGTAGGTATGTGACGTAACCTCGAATCGTTTCAGCAGAGCCGTCTTTAATTCGTCATAATTGTTCTCATGTCCTGGTGGCAGGCGAGAATAAACCTCGTAGCCGGTCCCGCGTAATCCCTGGGATAGCTTGAGATTCCATTTGTTACGCTCCAGACCCATAGCCACGGACATGGCCTCGAAGCGTTGAAGGTACTGGTAAATCTTCTCTTTGTCCTCCTCGTAGACCGCTAAAGGAAACTTCATAGCATGGTACCCATGTCCACCTACTGGTGTTGAGCCTGGGATGGAGGAACCTCCAACAGCTCCCTCAGTTTCCCCATTAGATTGACTCTTTAATTCGAGTTCCCTCATCCGGTACTCGTGCTCCCTTTTCTGAGCTTCCTGTTTAGCTTCTAATTTCTTAGCAGCCTGTTCAGCTTCAAGTTTTTAAGCAGCCTGTTGCGCTTCAAGTTGCCTAGCAGCCTGCCCAGCATCGAGTTTCCTAGCAGGCTGCTCAGCTTCAAGTTTCCTAGCTTCTTGTTCCAACTCCATCCTTCTCAATTCCAACTCAGCCTTTCGATCTTCCCTTTCTGCTTGACCATATTCTCTCTCCACTTCCTGTATGTAATCCGTTAGAGCAGAACTCGACAGTCCCATTTCTTCCCCCTTTGCCTTTAATTCTACAGTGGTTAGTTTAGGGGTGGCCATTTTACAGAGAGGTAAGCTAGCAGGTCGAGTACAATATAACTGCAAATTACTATATAGATATATGAACAAGTACTATAAATCTAGATATTACCACACACAGCACATTCACTCAGTGACAAGAGTAGAATCAGGACCACAGACCTATGCAGACGTGTGAAGTGTGAACAGGTAAGATATTTGTCCTAACCCCTATCCACATTCACTCTAGCTGGATTCTCCAATATGATATCTCCGTTTTATAACTAAGGATCCCGTGTCAAAAGACCCCGTTGTCCGAGGATCCCACTGTCCAAAGATCACGTTTACGAGAGATCCCGCTGTCCAAGGATCACGTTTACGAGAGATCCAGCTGTCCAAGAATTCCGTTTACGAGAGATCCCGCTGTCCAAAGATCCCGTTATTGAGCCCCCAATAATGTCGTGTCCTCCTTTAAAGTGTCGTCCCTGGAGTGAGGAGAGTCAACACCCACATTATAATATTTTCTTTTTTCTTATCAATATCCTGGAGAATCCACCAGCTTCCGTCCAACACACTCCATCAGCCCATGGACACCTTTTCCTATCACTCTCTCACTGTCGTACTATGCCCCCTCTCATACTTCCCCAACGCAACATATTCAACAACTCTTGCTTCTAAAAATTAATAAAGATTAATTTATTAAAAGAAAAATGTGTAATGTACGTAAGGCGTGTATGCAAGGATAATGTGTGATGTGTTCTATAATGTGTGTATGATCGGACTTTCAGATGATAGCATAGTCAGTTCTTCATTGCAAGGGCACACCACAGCACATTAAATCATAACCAGTGCACCTCACCCAGTGTCGAAACCCTCTTGCCGGATACTGACTGTCATCGGTAGCCACCTGGTAATCCATCTTCATGATCATCCGAAATAGATACTGTTTGTAAGTACAGATTGAGTACGGACTGGTTGCAAACTAACTTTGTAAGTTCCTATCGGTCCTAAAGAATGCACAAATCCTGTGTAGTGTATTTAGGTTTTACTGTTAATGTTTCTACACTTGATCCTAACTAGTGTTCATATAGGTTCAAGTATATGTCATATGTAATATTACACTGGAATCTAGCACACGATGTGACTTATCCGTTAATGTTCTCGTTCCTTAAACAATGTTTGTCTGATGTGTGATATATCAACAATCATCACCCATCCTATGTGAACCATACCACGCACGAGTCGTTATATTGGCTGGCTCTTCTGGGCCATGCCATGGTGAACCCTTCTGAGTATGAGTCCAGCGTAAACATATACCATCTTTCTTCTCGGACGTTATTCTTTTTCCGTAAGAATCATTTTAGAGTCCAACTGGTGTTCGTCCAATTGGAGTGCAGTTCTTCAAAACCAGTGTTGAATTTCCTAGTAACTGGTGGGGAACCTTAGGCAACACTGCAGCCTAACAAATCACATCAACAAATTGCCATGACAGGCACGTGAACCATTAAATCCACTAATAAGCACACGGTAGACATTATTCCAATCAGAACCGCAGTGCCGAAGCACGTCCGCTAAAATCCAAGGTTTGAGTTCAACTCTCCTCTCCAATCATGGTTTTCTGGCAAACCCCTAAAATTGGTCACGTGACATGGTTGATGTCATGCAGGTGTTATTTGGGCATATCATCCATTGTCAAGAATCTATTTTCCCTGGCTCCATCAATGTCAGAGTTGTCATCAGTTGTTTAGATTCCCAAAACAAGCCAGCGAGTTCCTGTATACTCCCAACAACAGTTGCCAATAACAAGCCGTCAATCTTTTGTCGACTGGTGACAATCACCGCTGCCATTTCTGTTTGATGTCAAGACTCTCTAATTGACAGACGGACTGTTTCCTGTCCCAAGCTGGCAATTCCGGTTGTCTCTGACTGTTGATAAACTGTCAAAGCGATGTATGCATTCATCTCACTTCCGAATGTTCCTATTTTTGCTGACCAGATGTACAAGTACAGCTGTTATTTATGCCCGACCTGTTTGTGAACACGTGCAGCCACAACTATGAATGTTTTCTCTGTATTAGTTGAAACAATTGTCGCTTTGCAGATAGTCTGTTTAATCAGAAATCCTCTTATAGTAATCAGCTGGTCAAACGCGGTGTTTTATTTTGTGACAAGCTGATTGGTGATTTTTTTGGCAAGATTACGCTCAGTAGTTTGCCATTGCTTTCTGAGCGGGCGGCTCACATATCCTGTAAGATACCGATGCGCTTCGAACCACTGCTGATTCTCACCGTCGTCACGTTACTTACGAGAGTATACGAGATTACGTAGAAAGGTCGCTAACCTCTAGGCCAGGAAGCCGGCTCCCAGGCATATACCCCTCCATTATTATTATCTCCAAACTTTCAAGTGACCAAAATATTTCAATTTTCTTTGCTTTGTCATCTTTTAAAGCCAACCTGCTTAAATATTCAGCCCTTAAAGTATTTATGTATTTGTTATTTTCTTTATCAATGATATTTTTAGAACCCGTCTATAACATTTTTATTCAAAGGCTGTTCAGCTTGTTTAGTAAGTGTCCAAGTCTCACAGGAATATGTTGCAATGGGAAAGATGCATGATCTTAAAAATATAATTTGTATAGGTCTGTCTGATCAACGCCACAATTTATTCAGTTGTTTTAGTCTTTGAAGAGCAATAGGTATTCGTCTTTTAATTTCTTTCATTGTGTCACCATTATTGGTAATCAGTGACCCAAGATATTCGAAGTGTTCCACCACCTCAAGTTTTTCCTCATTAACATATATTTCGTTCTCCATCTCATCTCATCTCATCTCATCATGTTCCTCTTGTACCTTGCGGTGTCGAGGTGAAGTATAAACATCGTGAGAGTGCCCGATTATGGGCTTCATGTATCGATATTCCCATGGACTCTGCTATTCCCTCCGTCCAACGTTTACGTCTTTGGCCTCTTCCTCTGTTTCCATCTGGTCTGTTCCCCCCCCCCCCCCCTTTGTGAATTTACTCCCTGTAAACCCGCCTCCCACCATTACACAGTATATATAAAAATGGAAGCTGTATATAATAATGGATACTAGAAAAAGTCTAGACATCTACATAAAACGTGATTTGCGGGTCTACTTACGGTATAAAACTAACTGAATTAGGGCGAGATGTACAGAACCGTAAAATTTAGAAGGAAAAATAATTTCAAGTAACTTGTTCTTGTATTAATGCGATCTTGAAATAATCTTAATATCCCCCCCCCCCCTCGGACACCATAAAATTCCCCCCTCAGGGGGGGGGGGGAAATTTCCCTACTTGTTGAGAACCACTGTGTTAAGGTATATTACAGCTTGCAACATATACCATTTAATTGAGATATAACATTTCTTGTCAATAACTTCATGGAATTTCCCTACCGGTTGAGAACCACTGTGTTAAGGTATATTACAGCTTGCAATATATACCATTTAATTGAGATGTAAAATTTCTTGTCAATAACTTCATGGGACGCAGAGGTGTTTCCAAGGCACCAGGGCCAGGTTATATACTGGCCAAGACCTATTGACGCGTCCTTGTCGAGAGCGTCCTGGGCAACAGGTCCCGTCGAGGTCCTGGCTAAAGTCAGTAGGATCGCCGATTCCTCCGAAGTCGGAGAGTGTCTGCTTGTACGGCGAGGAACCACCAGTCTGCACACCAATAAGCCAGATATGGGACAACGGATACTCACGCAAACTTCAGGTCCTGTATGACATCACACTGATGTTGGACAACAAGATGCCTTCATCCGACATACAGGACTTCGCATAGAGATGTAAGACGCCTCCTTTCCTCCGTTAGTCTACGGGACACCCTTGGGTAAGGTGGAGTACCCGTTTAGCCCCTCGATCAGGGTTACGTGAAGCCATGGAAGCAGGTGGTGGATGGAGTGTGAGAGCAGCCGACAGATTGTTGTTGGTTATTGTCTTGCACTCTGTGGCGATAGGCAGATGATCTCATCAGTAGAGACAATGGCTATGGCCATCGATTAGTACAGTCACTGCCCAGAAGGAAAGCAATGGCAAACTACCTTCTGCAAAACTTGCCAAGAAACCATAACAACCATGAAAGAAAACATAATAAGAAAGAGATCTGGTGGTGAGACCCCCAGGCAAGGCAAATCAGATAACACTGGGGAAGGGTGTGACACTGAGACCAGTACTAGTAATCGTGATGACGGAGTTAATCCTGACTGTGTTACCAAGGAAATTCCCTGTGCCAGACTAAGAAACAGAGTGAGAATAGCAACGTGGAATGTGAGAAGTCTGTATGAAGGAAACCTTAAATAAGTGTGTGATGAGTCTGAGAGGTTAAACATTCAAATTTTAGGAATTAGTGAACATCGCTGGAGCGGCAAGGGACAGTTTGCAACTGAAAATGGAAGTCTTTTCATTTTTTCTGGTAGAGACGTCGGAGGCCAGAGTGGAGTGGCATTTTGTTTAGATAAGATAACTGCAAAATCTTTAATGGGATATAATCCAGTTAGTGATAGAATCCTCACTATTAGACTTAAAGGCCGTCCAAAAAACACAACTCTCATACAGATATATGCACCTACTTAAACAGCAGAGGAGGACGAAATTGAAGATGTTTACAACACACTACAAGACACATTAAATAAGATTGGTCATAATGATATAGCAATAATAATGGGAGATTTTAATGCAAAAGTAGGTGCAGGAAGAACTGAAAATGAGAGACACGTTTTATGAAAATTTGGATTAGGAAATAGAAATGATGCAGGTGACAAATTAATTGAATTTTGCACAGAAAATGAGTGAACGATAGCCAACACGCTTTTTAAACAACACCCAAGAAGACTCTTCACATGGACGTCCCCGTACAGTATTACCAACAATCAGATAGATTATATTTTAATACAAAGAAGATGGAGATCAAGCATAACTTCTGCAAAAACCCTACAAAGTGCAGACTGTGATACAGATCATCAGTTATTAGAAGCAGATCTGAAATTAAAACTCAAAAAGCTTACCCGAGGACCAAGGCCACGTCGTTTTGATCTCACAAAAATACCAGATGCATACAACATAGAAGTTAGGAATCGCTTTGAGGTCTTGATGTCTGTACAAGAAGAAATGACACCTGGTGAACTGGCAGCACAAGCTAGAGATATCTTGATAACTGCAGCCAAAGATTTCATTCCGACCAAAATAAAGCAAATTAAGCCATGAATTACATCAGACACGTTAGAATTAATAAAACAACGACTGGAGCTGAAACAGAAAGGAGATTAATCCGATAACAGCAGAATGAAGGATAAATCTTTAACTCTAGAAATAAGACATAACACAAGAAAGGACAAAAATCAATATATACAAGATTGCTGTACTAGAATAGAGCAATATCATAGGCTGGAAGAGATTATGAAATGTTCAAAGAAATGAAGGTATTGACAAGAAATGTTCAACCTCAATTGAATGTTATCTGTGACAAGATGGGAAATACCTTAACAGAATCTAGGCAAATTCTAGAAAGATGGCAGGAGTACTTCAGTGGAATGTATGATATGAGTAATAGTGAGGGTATGAATGAGATACATGAGCCAATGACAGCAGAGACCGAACCTGAACCCTCATTAGATGAAATTGCTTGGGCTATAAAGAACCTGAAGAATGGCAAATACCTGGATGTGATGAGATACCAGCTGAACTAATTAAAGCGGGAGGAGAAGAAAGCATACACATATATCATGCATTATGTACAAAGATTTAGAAATATGGCATATGGCCAAAAGATTGGAAGAGAATTATCTTCATTCCAATACCAAAGTCATGCAAGTAAAATTCTACTAAAAGTCATAATGGGAAGACTTAGTAAGAAAATGGAAGAAGAGATTAAAGTGGTTCAAGCTGGATTTAGACAAGGAAGAGGAACAAGAGATCACATATTCAACATGATTTTAATAATAGAGAAGTGCAGAGAATTTAATGTAAATTTATTCTCATGTTTTGTGGATTATTCAAAGACATTTGACTGTTTACAGCATCAGAAACTTTGGGAAATCATGAGGAATATAGGCTTTCCATCACATGTAGTACAACTCATAAAAATGCTCTATCTAGACCAACAAGCAGCAGTTAGAATAGATGGCGAGACATCAGATTGGTTTGACATCAAGCAAGGAGTCCGTCAGGGCTGCGTGCTGTCACCCTATTTGTTTAACCTGTACGTCGAAAATATAATGAGAAATGTAAGAGATGATGTAAACAGGGAGCTATATGATGCCCTAAATATCGGCGGTCATGACATACCAGAGATTCGATATGCTGATGATACAGTATTACTATCCACAACACAGAATGGCATAGAAAACCTAATAGCCTCAACCCAATTGAATAGTGAAAATCACAACTTATATCTTAACATAGCAAAAACAAAGATAATGCATACAGATAAAACTACTATGGAGAAAGAAATATACATTAATGGGGGAAAATTGGAGGTGGTGGAAAATTGTGAATATCTTGGGTCATTGATTACCAACAACGGTGACACAATGAAAGAAATTAAACGGCGACTATCCATTGCTCTTCAAAGACTAAAACAGCTGAATAAATTATGGAATGGGACAGAAAGAACTAACAAAATTAGATTTTTAAAAGCATGCATCTTTCCCATTGCAACATACGCCTGTGAGACATGTACACTTACTAAACAAGCTGAACAGCGCGTAAACGCCTTTGAATATAAATGTTATAGACGAGTTCTAAGAATATCTTGGGTAAAGAAAAGAACAAATGCATCTATACTTCAAGAGTTGAATTTTTAAGAAGGTTGGCTATTAAAGACGATCAAACAAAGAAAATTGAAATATTTTGGTCACTTGAAACGTCACGAAAGTTTGGAGAGAACAATAATGAAAGGGTATATGCCTGGAAAGAGAGGAAGAGGAAGGCCAAAGAGAAGATTGGTGCAGGATGTGGCGGATGATCTCCAGATAGGTGTATCAGACGCGGGACATCTTGCTTATGATCGAGAGGTTTTCCGGAAGGTTGTTATGGGAGCGAGGTTCTGCAAAGGACATGCTACTGAATGAATGAATGAATCTTCTACAACAATAAATTACTTTTATTTAATTAAACGCTTACTCCAATGGGGAGAAAGAAACACATCATTGGAAAATATAGGATATAAAAATGATCAGACCTAGAACGCTTTTGCGTTCAGACACTTTATATGTTCGTTTCAATCACAGGATGGTCTTCAGCCAGTCTATGTGGTGGTGGCTCGGGAACGTTTTGCGAATAGTTAGCTTCTGTATTATTTCCAGCTCCGATTGTCTGTAGTCTTTCTCCACGGTCCTTCCTTTCATCACTCACGAGGATAACAGACAGACAGACAGACAGATAGACAGAAAGACAGACAGACAGTGTGAGAGACAGACATTCATTCAGTGAGACAGACAAAGAGTCAAACAGAGAGACAGACCAACAGAGAGAGAGACAACCAGAAGAGACATACAGAGTGAGAGAACGAATGAAAGAACGAACGAACGAACGAACGGACATTATTTTCAAAGGGTAACAAACTGGGCATGCAGGCCCATCTTACAATCGGCCCTTTCAATCACTCATCTTTCGTTCATCAACAGTGCATAGGAAAAACATTGTCACATGAATGTTGTAAACATAAACAATGCATATTACCATGTTATGAGACACATCCACAACCCACCAACCTCATTCCCCATTCATCTACACATCCCCCACCCAACCACACACACACACACCCCAGGCAAAACTACATTCCCCCACTCATCCACCACATCCCTACACCTACAAATCACCCACCCACCCACACACACTCCCACCAACCACACATCCCATCCACCCACACCTCAAGCACACATACATTCCCCAACCCACACATACCCCACCCACACACATCTCCCCAGCCACTCACATATCCTCCACCCGTCCCATTACCGACCAACAATCACCCACCCACATATCCTGCTCCACCCACACACCTCCAACGACTCAGCCAAACACATATCCCTCAACTACACATCCCCCACGCACACACATCTCCCCGCCATCTCACATATCCCGCAAATACCTACACACAAAAAACAGACAGACAGACAGACAGACAGACAGACAGACAGACAGATAGACAGACAGACAGACAGCGATTCAACATGTTATGTCGGTTGTTCAACAGACAGGCCTGTATGTGTTTCACGTCCACGGTCGATCCAACTCCACTGATTGTTTCGGGTTCACAATCCACCGCAACGATGAGTCTCTGTACAGAGCTTATGGCATTGGCAAGCAGGCCTATTCCTCGGGGGGTGAGACATCCTGTCGTTGTTATTGTGTGTTGCTATTGCTATTACTGTTGTTGTTAATGATATCCCAGTCTACATATAAAACAATACATGCGGTAGACTGATTACAATACTACTAATAGTCTTATTAAACCGACTTCCTTTAAAGATTACCGTACCTCTAATAGACTGATAAAATTGACTTCATTGAAAGTTTACGATACCATTAATAGACTAATAAAACTGACTTCATTGAAAGATTACGGTACCAGTAATATACGTAATAAACTGACTTCATTCAAAGTTTACAATACCACTAATATATATATATATATATATATATATATATATATATATATATATATATATATATATATATATATATATAAAGAATGTTTGTGTGTCCTTTATGCGTTCCCGAACGGTCCATCCGATTGAGATGAAATTTTGCACAAATGTTCTTCTCATTCCGGCGGAGCCAGCTGACATAGTTATTTAGTTTAAAAATAGTTAATAACGTAATAAATTAACATTAATTAACATATTGCAAGGGGACTTAACTTAAGAAAAGTTATATCAAGGGACATTACTTTTAGTAGCATTGCTATATTATGTAATTTAAATAATTGTTGTATTTTCTTAAGTTTTATAAAATGTTTAAAGAAGTTACCTTCAGTCATATGAGTTATAAACAAAGTGATAAAAACTTTAAGGCATCTACAAAGTTTTCATAAAAATAATGCATCTATGTTAGATACGTGAATATTTTCTAACTCATCTTTTTATTTCTCTTCGACATCACATTATATGTTTTACACTTCTTTATCTCTCTTCGATATCAAATTACATTTTTTTTTTTAAATGTAATGTAATATTTTGTGAGAGAAAGTTAGTTGCATATCCTTTGCAGTACTCCGCAGTCAATCCACCATTTATTGGCTGTTCGTGATATCTTGGTAAGTTTACTTTCAGTACTTTCACGTTGCCCTTTTCAGTTATCTTCCAATCATATCTTCACCATTCAATCTAACTATCTATTCTTCTATTCTATCTATATTTTTAATATTCTATTTTTATTTACACAACAAGTCACATGCGCTATAAACAGTGATGACAACTTTAAGGCTTCATCAAAGATTTCATAAAAATAATGCATCTATTTTAGATAGGAGTTGGATGGATGGATGGATGGATGGGTGGGTGGGTGGGTGGGTGGATGTATGGATGGATGAATGGATCGATGGATGGATGGATGGGTGGATGGATAGATAGATAGATACATAGATAGATAGATAGATGGATAGATACATAGATAGATAGATAGATAGATAGATAGATAGATAGATAGATAGATAGATAGATAGATAGATAGATAGATAGATAGATAGATAGATAGATAGATAGATAGATAGATAGATCCCCGCCAGGGAATGGGCGAAATTGGGCCGGGTCTGCTAGTAGACTTATAATACCGACTTCATTGAAAGATTACATACACAAACACACATACACACACACACCCCTCCCACATACACACATACATACATACATACATACGAACATACATACATACATACATACATACATACATACATAAATACATACATACATACATACATACATACATACATACATACATACATACATACATACATACATACATACATACATACATACATACATGCATGCATGCATGCATGCATGCATACATACATACATACATACATACATACATACATACATACATACATACATACATACATACATACACACATACACACATACACACACACACACAGATACATACATACATACATACATACATACATACATACATACATACATACATACATACATACATACATAAATACATACATACATACATAATAATAATAATAATAATAATAATAATAATAATAATGTCTTTATTTTCAAAGGGTTAAGAATTGGGCACGCAGGCCCGTCTGACATTCTGCCCTTCTTCTCTATTTCCTCTCATACATTCGTTCATTCAACATCACTTATGAAGCAACTTTTGACAACAAAAGAACATTAAAACGCATGAAAAATAATCAATAACAAATGACTCACTGAAGCAGTGTTTAACATGGGCATTATAAATACCTAAGGAGGGTGTAACGTGCCATACATAAGGGAATGTTTTTTGGCTAGTTGTCGTTTGAGATAAGTTACCATTATTGTCTTTTTTGTGTTGTTTGTTATGGTGGCATGTAGTCTGTACTAAGGTAGTGTTCAAACAGGTTGCGAATGTATATATCATGATTGGTGGTGTCTTTGATTTCTTGTGGAAGATTGTTCCACAACTGAGCAGCAGAGTATGCTAAGCTTGTTTTATATAAGTCTATCCTAGGTTTAGGGACATGAAGTATATTTAGTCGTTCGCTATGTCTAGCGTTATATTTAAACAATGGCCAAAGGTAGCTTGGAGCATTTTGAAATAGGATTTTGTGAATTAGTTTGGTTTTATTAAAAAGCAGGCGCTTGTGGAGTGGCAGTAACCGGAGACGTTTATATAGGTTAGAATTGTCGGTAAGCTTTTCACCATTAATTAAACGCACTTCCCTTTTCTGGAGTGAATATAGGCGTTTTGTTATTGATTTAGAGCATCCATCCCAGACTGTGGAGCAGTAATCAATATGTGTTTGTATATGAGAAGTATAGAATATCTTTCTTGTGTTTTCGTCAAGGAAATTTTTAATTTTGGCAAGTTGGTATACTTTTTTGGCTATTTGTTTAACTAGAGCATGAACATGTGAGTTAAAAGTTAGATTTTGATCTATGATAACACCCAGTGTCTTGTGCTCGGTGACACTTTCTACAGGCGTGCTGCCAATGTGCAGCTGAAGAGTTCTCTGCGAGTTTAGAGTGTGAAGTCTTTGCCTGGTTCCTATTAACATAGACTTTGTTTTAGTAATGTTAATTTGCATGCGGTTTGCATGACTCCAGTTAACTACACTATTTATTTCTTGTTGCAAGGATAATTAATTCATACTGATAGATAGATAGATAGATAGATAGATAGATAGATAGATAGATAGATAGATAGATAGATAGATAGATAGATAGATAGATAGATAGATAGATAGATAGATAGATCCCCGCCAGGGAATGGGCGAAATTGGGCCGGGTCTGCTAGTAGACTTATAATACCGACTTCATTGAAAGATTACACACACAAACACACATACACACACACACACACACACCCCACCCACATACATACATACTGTCATAGCACTCCCTGGGGTGAGGGGAACCTGCTATCACACTTTAACAACGGGATACCTTTAGCCCTGGGACATAGGTGACCTCAGTCCACAAACCCCTTCGACCCTTGGAACCCTATCTCCCTCACTCTCAACCAAGGGACGTTACCCCTTTCAAACTTCGTCCTGAACTCATGACGCAACTCTGGCAGCTAACTATGTTAACAATATGGTGTATTATACAAGATGAATGGATGAATGAGAATGATAATGATTCCGATATAGACCTTGCAGTATCTATGCGAGATAAGACGTGGCAAGGATCGAGTAGCCTCCTGGAGGAAGTGTCATCATCGTCAGGGCCTCAAGTCACACTATTGGGTAAGTCAGACACGCTCACCAAGTCTCTCAGGCCTCCCTCCAGGTATAGGTTTCTCCACTTGGATAGGATGGCTGGCGAGTTGACTCACTGGTACTTGGGACCTTCGGTGGATGACGTCCCTGAAGTCTGGATCACCTTAGAGTAGGGATAAAGACTGTCTCTCTGAAGCTGAGGAACTAGAACACTCCTCTGAAGCGTCTGGAAAAGTCTGATGGTACTGCGGATATAGCAAGAGGGTGATCTCTCACTCAATGGTTGTAGCAGTCCTAACTGTCTATGCGACCCGCGCAGATCCTCTGACTCATAGCGCAGATATCACAGCACAGATACCTCTCCCGCTGAAACGTGTCACGTTAGATAGAGTTCAAAACAGACACAAGTTCTTCCACAATATCCGGCACCACAGGGTACCAGGCACTTGGTAGCGGAGACATCAGCATTATTTGGCATGCAGGCAGTCAGTCAGGGTCACAACCTGGACACTAACAACAATCAGATGCTTGCCCAGCTGGAGTAACGAACAAGGCGATATGGTGTTGTCCTGGCACATAACCTGGGCTATCAGACGTGGAGTGGGCGAGGCGTTAGCTGGAGCCCCTCCTGAGACGTACTCTCGAGTGTACGTACTGCTCGCTGCGGTAGTGGACTTCCCAGCTGTTCACACCCGCTGTCGCCCTAGTCCGGATCACTGGACTCGTCCCCAGATCATGGCTCTGCTCTCAACAAGATAGAATCTGTGGAGGATAACACTCAGTGAGAGCACCATGAATCAGACTTACCCACAGCAGATACACTTAAGTCCCCATTACTCAGACATGTGGACCCTTCCCATAAGGGCCGCACTCCTTCACTGGCTGCTCCAATGGTCGAGGACAGACTGGACCTAGAACCAAAGTGGCAGCTGTCCACCTACATCCTCTTTCTCAGACGAACGTAGGACTGGGTCAAGGTTGGTGTCGGAGATATGGGTCTCTGCTGAAACATAGCTAGACAACATGTGGTTAGTGAGTTAGTTGTACTTAAAGATAGAAACACCCTTAAGGAGTGCTAATGGCAGTACTTCCTCACCTCCTTCCTGTTATCCGCCAACGCTGATGTCGTACCAGGCCGTAGGCACCATCCAAGAACTCCAAATAAATATACAGGGTGATCTCCCTGTAGCAGAAATCCACACCCCGTTCCCCCCTCCCTGGTCCCAGGTCGGGGCATTTAGAACGGTGTCATGTTCAATATGAACAATTCTGTCGCAATGGTCCCTTCTCCTTCTGTCAACCTCTCAGGACACCACTATATTAAGCTGGCCTTCCATCGAGGGAACTAATTACAAGACAGATGTGAGGAAAGCCAAGAAGAAAGTCAGTGGTCGGCCACCTGGTGATCAGACGCTCGACTCCCGGCACGACCTTGAAACGACCTCGGAGGGTTCGGCCGACCGGTACATTCGATTCGTTGCACTTGCCCGATTTCATCGATATATCACTCGATATATCCGAAGCGACTCCTTAATCTACTTCCGTTAGCGCTGTGAGTAACGGTTCGGCCGCGCTGGCCCCGCCGACGCTCGAGGATATAAAGTTGGCCATGTGTGAACTCGAATTATAGGTCTCACTTCCCTGACCCCGATTTTCCCGATCAACAGGGGCTGTAAATAAGCCGCCCGCTGCTAACCTATGAAATATCTTAGCAGTACAATGCTGCTACACACGCGTTTGCCACAGGCTTAATTTTACAGTCGTAAACTACAAGCTTGCCACGGTTCACACGTGACCTCCTTTCCCGCGCCGGTCAGTACACGCGCTAGTGAAATCTCATAATTTGAATCACCGACACCGCACTAGTTAATGAAAACGGTTGTACACATACCTTCACATAAACAGCACGACAGTGGAGACGAGAAGCGTTGTCACTGCAACTGGACATGATGTCGGAAGTCTTTAACCCTCGTCAAGACACGGCGTCCTGCTCTCTCTCCCTTAGCACTAGGCCAAAATGTCGACTGCCTGCCGGCAACCTTTGTCTCCAACTGATCAGGTGTTCCGGGACAATCGACTGCGCAGTCAGACATGCGCAGTCGGTCTTGCCCGGACATCTGAATAATCTAAAAGGGCGAGCAACGATTCGGGTCGGGTAGAGTCAAATTACTGGTTACTTCCCTTTCACTGGTAAATTTTCGTCACCCGAATCTCCGATGTCTCACCGGACCTTTCCTCAGCAGAACCATCACGAGGCGGACCCACTGAGTTCTGTGACATAGGCCCTCTCTTAAGAGAGTTGACCGGGTCAACTCTTTTCCTCAGGAGGTTCGGGCCGAGTGATCTCAACCTCTTCCTCCGGGACCGGAAGCCTAGACAGAAAATCAATCAGCCCCAACATTCTCCTTACCGAGAAGGTATTCAACTGTAATGTTGTAGGGCTTAAGCACCAACAACCCACGCATTCAGCGCGCGTTGAGCTTCTGGGAGGTGGCCAAATCCATCAAAGATCGATGGACTGAAGGTACCCGAAAGGGTACACCATCCCATACACGCATTGCTGGGACTTCTAACAAGCCCAGACTTACCACAAACACTCGCGCTCGCCCGTCGAGCTGTTACGTTCGGCCGGCCGAAATACCGACTCGCGTACGCGACGGGTCGCAATACAGGTGGATCTTCTCATCCCGCCTGTAACGGTGTCGTTACTACCGCTCGTTTTCCCTACGCTACACGCCTTGGGATCAACGGTATCGTCCTCGATGGACCATGCAGTCTTCCAGACCCGTCTGGACTGTGGCTTCCCCGGCCATCTCTTTCGACAGCGAGGTTGGTCAGTCGGTGATCGAACGGAGTTCCGGGCCTCACGCGCCTTTCCCGACGCTACCCATCCCTTCCGAACTAGGTTACTAGGGAATCCTTCCCCCTGGGCCTCTTCCAGACGTATGATGGTTCCCCTATCGCTGGGTGGACAATCGGACCTACCCCGTACGTTCCCATAGGCCTCCCTATGTAGTACTGGGTCTGTTTGGTCTCCGTCTGGACCTGTAACCTTATATCCTGCGACTGCCATCGCCAACAGGTGTGGAGATTTTTCACCGGACCTCTCCTCGGGTTTCCGTAGGAGAGTTGCATGGAAAATTCTCAAAATTCCCCCGATCCGGATCTCGTAGTTGGACTTGGACACTACCCTTATCACGGGAAAAGGTCCTTGCCATCCTACTTCGAGCATATCGGTCCTTCCAGGACCCCATAATAATGCTCCATCTCCCACCTTAAGAACTAATCTAGTCTTAGTCCGATTCTGGGGTGTAGTCTTCTGGCACTCTGGGCAAGACTTTATTAACCGGCGTATATCGCCAGTCATTCCGGGCCAATAATAATGACCGGAAATTCGCTGCAGCGTCGCTCTGACACCCATATGTCCACTCCCGGATAGATTACTACCGGATATGGCGTGTCCCCTCTGAAGAATTTGGAGACGGTAGTCCTTCGGGACCACCAACTGTCCGTGCAGTTCATTTCCCCGTCCGGCTCTTCGGTAGAGCAGCCGATTCTTCAGATAGTACTGCCCCCGTTGTGGTGGGACAGCACTTTTCTGCAGCTTCTTGTAGCAATGACACAGAGTCGCGTCGTTGCTCTGGGCAGTGCGCAAATCCCCGAGCAGGGGTTTCGAGCTGGTTGCATCCGCCTCGTCTTTTCCCGCGTGGTCGCATTTATGTATGTCGCCTAGGTGGATTGGCTCCTTCGGCACCCCTAGAAATACATATTTGCTTCCCAGGATCACGGGATATAGGGGATCAAGTAATACAGCTGCTGGAATGATGCCCGTGACGTATCTGGAGCTAATCTCCACATTGGCTATTGGTAACGTCATGGCGACAGCACTCTTCATGGCCGGCTGTATCTCGATGTTCTCCCCAGTGAGTTGGTCTGGTCGCACCAGACTGGCAGCTATTACTGCTTCGCCATCCAGGCCAGTGTCGTAGAGACACTCAACCGGTTGGCCGTTTACTTCCACTAGCTCTACCACTGGTGGTCGTTCTCGGTCCAAAGTCCTGTCAACGACCTCGACCTTGTCGGTGGAAACCGCCTTTGGTTCCACTAGGCAGGCCGCGAAGTGAGAGCTTTTAGCCTTCGCTTTGCAATCCTTCGTATTATGCGAGGGCTCTTTGCAAATCGAACATAATCTTCCCTTCCAATTCTTCTTCGGGGAAGATTTAGGTGGGCTCTTACTCCCATCTTTTGACTTCTCAGGACTCTTTTCTGTGGACCTTTCTGAAGACTCTACCTTTTTCTGCTGAGAGCTTTTAAATTTCTTCTTGTCAGACTTGTCCTGACGTTTAGTACTAGTGGGACAGGTATCAATAGCCTCCCCATGTACTAAGACGTACCTTTCCGCCAATTTTGCCACGACGTCTAACCTCTAACCTTAGACTTGTAAAAAACATATATTGGAAACAACAAGCTGCCATAAGAGTTGATAATGAAGTAAGCCAATATCAGCCTATTAAGAGAGGTGTGAGACAGGGATGTGTAATGTCTCCAGATCTGTTTTCCCTGTACAGTGAAAATATTTTCAGAAATATTGAAAATATGGAAGGAATCAACATTGGGGGACGATGCATCAATAACATTAGATATGCAGATGATACAGTCTTGATTGCAGACAATGAACAGGACCTGCAAAATTTAGTAGATGCGGTTGTTACACATAGTGAACAACAAGGGTTAGAATTAAATTGTAAAAAGACACAGATTATGGTCGTCACTAAGAAGAACGAAATACCACAGTGTAATATACAAGTAAATGGGAATACTCTTCAACAAGTGAATAGGTACAATTACCTCGGAACAGTAATAACATCTGATGGGAGATGCCTTGAAGAGATTAGAACAAGAATCGCCATGGCAAAAGTAGCCTTTAGCAAGATGAAAAACATACTGACCAATAAAAAGATGTCAATTGAACCGAGAAAAAGAGTGTTGAGATGCTACATAGAACCTGTACTTTTATATGGATGTGAAGCTTGGACAATGAGCAGCCAGGCTGAAAAATATCTGATGGCTGTAGAAATGTGGTTTCTGAGGAAAATGCAAAGAATACCATGGACAGCCAGAAAGACCAATGAACAAGTCCTTCAAGAAACAAATGAAGATCGTAAACTGATCAGAGACATTAGACGTAGACAGTCACAATTTTTTGGGCATGTTATGAGAAGAAATGATTTGGAGAACTTGGTGACAACTGGTAAGATCGAGGGGAACAGACCAAGGGGAAGACCTAGAAACAAGTATCTGGATGGCTTGGCCTTGTGGCATGGTCGAGACAAAAACACGGAACTGATCCACGATTCTGTTGATCGAGTGAGATGGCAGAACATGACCGCCCACGCTTACCGGCATGGCACATGATGGATGGATGGTCTAACCTCTCCGCCCCCTGTTCCCCCAAGAAAGTTTTTAGCGGTTTCGACATATGCTTTCGCATTTGGTCGACGATCATTAGTTCTTCGAGACTTTCGTAGTCTTTCGCAAATCCGGCTAACTCCATCCATTTATGCAAATAGGATTTGAGTCGCAGGCTATACGCGGCGAATAACTCACTAGGTTCGCGGTTCGCAGACCGAAACTTCTTCCGGTACGTGTGTGAAGTCATTTCGAACCGTTTCAATAACGCCTCTTTCAACGCATCGTAATCGTTCTCGTGTCCGGCCGGTAAACGGGCATAGACCTCGAACGCTGTTCCGCGCAAACCTTGGGATAATTTCAGACAACATTTGTCTTTATCGAGACCCATTGCGACAGACATAGCCTCGAATTTCTGTAGGAACTGATCTATCTTCTCTTTGTCTTCCTCAAAAATTGCAAGAGGAAACTTCATGGCCTGGTAACCATGTCTACCTAAGGTGGGTGAACCAGGGAGTGAAGAACCTCCTACTGCTCCCTCAGTATTTCTACTGGTTTGTGCCTTGAGCTCGAGTTCCCGCATTCGGTACTCATGCTCTCGCTCAAGTCTCCTCGCTTCTTGTTCAGAGTCGAACTTCTTTTGCTCAGCTTCTAACTTTTTAGCTGCTTGCTGAGCTTCTAATTTCTTTTCCTCCAAGGCTAACTTTCTATCCTCCAGGTCCGCTTCACGCTTTCTTCTCTCTCTTTCTTCCTGCCGAAAGTCTCTTTCCACCTCTTGTATATATTGCAAAAGTTCATCACCTCTCATGCCCATTCCTTCACCTGTTGCCTGCACTTCGGCCATATTTAGGTTGCCAGAGGCCATAGTTAAGGAGTGGGTGTTAGCAGTGTTAGTGTATACTCAACAGTGCAATATACAGATAGTCAGAACACAACTCTAATCTATAGACCACAACACACAGCACACCACAAGTCACTCCGTCTTCGTCAAGAAAGAAATAGGACCCAAGACCTACGTAGACTTCTATAGTGAGGATAGGAATGATATGTCCTAACACCTATCAATAATCACCAGAGCTGAATCTTTTGGATACCGGACGAGCCCCCAAATAATGTCATAGCACTCCCTGGGGTGAGGGGAACCTGCTATCACACTTTAACAACGGGATACCTTTAGCCCTGGGACATAGGTGACCTCAGTCCACAAACCCCTTCGACCCTTGGAACCCTATCTCCCTCACTCTCAACCAAGGGACGTTACCCCTTTCAAACTTCGTCCTGAACTCATGACGCAACTCTGGCAGCTAACTATGTTAACAATATGGTGTATTATACAAGATGAATGGATGAATGAGAATGATAATGATTCCGAGATAGACCTTGCAGTATCTATGCGAGATAAGACGTGGCAAGGATCGAGTAGCCTCCTGGAGGAAGTGTCATCATCGTCAGGGCCTCAAGTCACACTATTGGGTAAGTCAGACACGCTCACCAAGTCTCTCAGGCCTCCCTCCAGGTATAGGTTTCTCCACTTGGATAGGATGGCTGGCGAGTTGACTCACTGGTACTTGGGACCTTCGGTGGATGACGTCCCTGAAGTCTGGATCACCTTAGAGTAGGGATAAAGACTGTCTCTCTGAAGCTGAGGAACTAGAACACTCCTCTGAAGCGTCTGGAAAAGTCTGATGGTACTGCGGATATAGCAAGAGGGTGATCTCTCACTCAATGGTAGTAGCAGTCCTAACTGTCTATGCGACCCGCGCAGATCCTCTGACTCATAGCGCAGATATCACAGCACAGATACCTCTCCCGCTGAAACGTGTCACGTTAGATAGAGTTCAAAACAGACACAAGTTCTTCCACAATATCCGGCACCACAGGGTACCAGGCACTTGGTAGCGGAGACATCAGCATTATTTGGCATGCAGGCAGTCAGTCAGGGTCACAACCTGGACACTAACAACAATCAGATGCTTGCCCAGCTGGAGTAACGAACAAGGCGATATGGTGTTGTCCTGGCACATAACCTGGGCTATCAGACGTGGAGTGGGCGAGGCGTTAGCTGGAGCCCCTCCTGAGACGTACTCTCGAGTGTACGTACTGCTCGCTGCGGTAGTGGACTTCCCAGCTGTTCACACCCGCTGTCGCCCTAGTCCGGATCACTGGACTCGTCCCCAGATCATGGCTCTGCTCTCAACAAGATAGAATCTGTGGAGGATAACACTCAGTGAGAGCACCATGAATCAGACTTACCCACAGCAGATACACTTAAGTCCCCATTACTCAGACATGTGGACCCTTCCCATAAGGGCCGCACTCCTTCACTGGCTGCTCCAATGGTCGAGGACAGACTGGACCTAGAACCAAAGTGGCAGCTGTCCACCTACATCCTCTTTCTCAGACGAACGTAGGACTGTGTCAAGGTTGGTGTCGGAGATATGGGTCTCTGCTGAAACATAGCTAGACAGCATGTGGTTAGTGAGTTAGTTGTACTTAAAGATAGAAACACCCTTAAGGAGTGCTAATGGCAGTACTTCCTCACCTCCTTCCTGTTATCCGCCAACGCTGATGTCGTACCAGGCCGTAGGCACCATCCAAGAACTCCAAATAAATATACAGGGTGATCTCCCTGTAGCAGAAATCCACACCCCGTTCCCCCCTCCCTGGTCCCAGGTCGGGGCATTTAGAACGGTGTCATGTTCAATATGAAAAATTCTGTCGCAATGGTCCCTTCTCCTTCTGTCAACCTCTCAGGACACCACTATATTAAGCTGGCCTTCCATCGAGGGAACTAATTACAAGACAGATGTGCGGAAAGCCAAGAAGAAAGTCAGTGGTCGGCCACCTGGTGATCAGACGCTCGACTCCCGGCACGACCTTGAAACGACCTCGGAGGGTTCGGCCGACCGGTACATTCGATTCGTTGCACTTGCCCGATTTCATCGATATATCACTCGATATATCCGAAGCGACTCCTTAATCTACTTCCGTTAGCGCTGTGAGTAACGGTTCGGCCGCGCTGGCCCCGCCGACGCTCGAGGATATAAAGTTTGCCATGTGTGAACTCGAATTATAGGTCTCACTTCCCTGAACCCGATTTCCCCGATCAACAGGGTCTGTAAATAAGCCGCGCGCTGCTAACCTATGAAATATATTAGCAGTACAATGCTGCTACACACGCGTTTGCCACAGGCTTAATTTTACAGTCGTAAACTACAAGCTTGCCACGGTTCACACGTGACCTCCTTTCCCGCGCCGGTCAGTACACGCGCTAGTGAAATCTCATAATTTGAATCACCGACACCGCACTAGTTAATGAAAACGGTTGTACACATACCTTCACATAAACAGCACGACAGTGGAGACGAGAAGCGTTGTCACTGCAACTGGACATGATGTCGGAAGTCTTTAACCCTCGTCAAGACACGGCGTCCTGCTCTCTCTCCCTTAGCACTAGGCCAAAATGTCGACTGCCTGCCGGCAACCTTTGTCTCCAACTGATCAGGTGTTCCGGGACAATCGACTGCGCAGTCAGACAGGCGCAGTCGGTCTTGCCCGGACATCTGAATAATCTAAAAGGGCGAGCAACGATTCGGGTCGGGTAGAGTCAAATTACTGGTTACTTCCCTTTCACTGGTAAATTTTCGTCACCCGAATCTCCGATGTCTCACCGGACCTTTCCTCAGCAGAACCATCACGAGGCGGACCCACTGAGTTCTGTGACACATACATACATACATACATACATACATACATACATACATACATACATACATACATACATACATACACACACACATGCATACATACATACATACATACACACATACATACATACATACATACATACATACATACATACATACATACATACACACATACACACATACACACACACACACATGCATACATACATACATGCATACATACATACATACATACATACATACATACATACATACAGACATACAGACATACATACATACATACATACATACATACATCCATACATACATACATACATACATACATACATACATACAGACAGACATACATACGTACATACAGACATACATACATACATACATACATACATACATACATACATACAGACAGACAGACAGACATACATACATACATGCATACATACATACATACATACAGACAGACATACAGACATACATACATACAGACATACAGACATACATACATACATATTGAATACTTCAACATTTCTCATTGATCATCCACATCTTGAAATAGGATCTCTAGATCAGGAAATATATAAGTTATGTTCTGTTCGTCTCTTTTGAATTTGTTTTGTATTTCCTTGTCATTTCCCATTGTACACTGATCGTATTTAGCGTTTCCTGTTATATAATTGACTTTCTTTAACTTTACCCCCAATGTACCTATAAGTAATCTGTGATCACTATAACAATGAGCACCGGGGATTGTTTTTACAATTGTTAACGCATTTTTAATCCTTCTGTTAATCAGAATGTAATTATTCTGGTTTCTAATCGTGCTGTCAGGACTCCTCCATGTCCATATTCTTCTAGGCCATCTAGGGTGTTGTTTAAACCCGGTGTTTCCTGCAATCATTTCATGCTCTTTTGCCCATTCTGCAAGTCTGTATCGTCTTTCGTTTCTCTCCCCCAAACCATTTTTCCTACTGTGTATCCATCACGGTGCTTCCATATAGTTGGCTATTAAAGACGATAAAACAAACACAACATGGAAATATTTTGGTCACTTGAAACGTCACGAAAGACTGGAGAGAACAATAGTGGAAGGGTATATGCCTGTTAAGAGAGGAAGAGGAAGGCCAAAGAGAAGATTGTTGCAGGATGTGAAGGATGATCTCCAGATGGGTGTATCGGACGCGGGACATCTTGCTTATGATGGAGAGGTTTTCGGGAAGATCTTAATGGAGCGAGGTCTTGCAAAGGACATACTACTTACTAATGAATGAATGAGTAGACATATTACATGTTTCCTGCTGTAGCCAGTTATTACAATAACAGCAGTAGACAGATTACATGTTTGTGGCTGTAGATAGTTATTACAATAACAGTAGTAGACAGATTACATGTTTGTGGCTGTAGCCATTTATTACAATAACGGCAGTAGACAGATTACCTGTGTGTGGCTGTAGTGTGTTATTACAATAACAGCAGTATACAGATTACATAATTGTGGCTGTAGTGTGTTATTACAATAACAGCAGTATACAGATTACATAATTGTGGCTGTAGTGTGTTATTACAATAACAGCAATATACAGATTACATAATTGTGGCTGGTGCGAGTCATTACCATAACAGCAGTAGACTGATTACATGTGTGTGGCTGTAGTGTGTTATTACAATAACAGCAGTATACAGATTACATAATTGTGGCTGGTGCGAGTCATTACCATAACAGCAGTAGACTGATTACATGTGTGTGGCTGTAGCCAGTTATTACAATAACAGCAGTATACAGATTACATAATTGTGGCTGGTGCGAGTCATTACCATAACAGCAGTAGACTGATTACATGTGTGTGGCTGTAGCCAGTTATTACAATAACAGCAGTATACAGATTACGTAATTGTGGCTGGTGCGAGTCATTACCATAACAGCAGTAGACTGATTACATGTGTGTGGCTGTAGCCAGTTATTACAATAACAGCAGTATACAGATTACATAATTGTGGCTGGTGCGAGTCATTACCATAACAGCAGTAGACTGATTACATGTGTGTGGCTGTAGCCAGTTATTACAATAACAGCAGTATACAGATTACATAATTGTGGCTGGTGCGAGTCATTACCATAACAGCAGTAGACTGATTACATGTGTGTGGCTGTAGCCAGTTATTACAATAACAGCAGTATACAGATTACATAATTGTGGCTGGTGCGAGTCATTACCATAACAGCAGTAGACTGATTACATGTGTGTGGCTGTAGTGTGTTATTACAATAACAGCAGTATACAGATTACATAATTGTGGCTGGTGCGAGTCATTACCATAACAGCAGTAGACTGATTACATGTGTGTGGCTGTAGCCAGTTATTACAATAACAGCAGTATACAGATTACATAATTGTGGCTGGTGCGAGTCATTACCATAACAGCAGTAGACTGATTACATGTGTGTGGCTGTAGCCAGTTATTACAATAACAGCAGTATACAGATTACATAATTGTGGCTGGTGCGAGTCATTACCATAACAGCAGTAGACTGATTACATGTGTGTGGCTGTAGCCAGTTATTACAATAACAGCAGTATACAGATTACATAATTGTGGCTGGTGCGAGTCATTACCATAACAGCAGTAGACTGATTACATGTGTGTGGCTGTAGTGTGTTATTACAATAACAGCATTATACAGATTACATAATTGTGGCTGGTGCGAGTCATTACCATAACAGCAGTAGACTGATTACATGTGTGTGGCTGTAGCCAGTTATTACAATAACAGCAGTATACAGATTACATAATTGTGGCTGGTGCGAGTCATTACCATAACAGCAGTAGACTGATTACATGTGTGTGGCTGTAGCCAGTTATTACAATAACAGCAGTATACAGATTACATAATTGTGGCTGGTGCGAGTCATTACCATAACAGCAGTAGACTGATTACACGTGTGTGGCTGTAGTGTGTTATTACAATAACAGCAGTATACAGATTACATAATTGTGGCTGGTGCGAGTCATTACCATAACAGCAGTAGACTGATTACACGTGTGTGGCTGTAGTGTGTTATTACAATAACAGCAGTATACAGATTGCATGTTTGTGTCTCGGGTCTGTTATTGCAATAACAACAATAACATCAACAACAACAACAACAACAACAAAACTGTATTTTGAAAGGGTTACGAATTGGGCACACAGGCCCGTCTAACATTCTGCCCTTTTATCACTCTCTTTCATACATTCTACCATTTACACATCATTCAAGGCTAACTGAAAACAGCAACAATATAAAAGATATGCATTATAAAGGCATGTGGAAAAATTAAAAATCAATACTACACGACTCAGTAATAGTAATAACTGGTGTGGCACTTGTTATTAGCTATGTGGAATATACTGGCCTACCAAAAGGGGACTGGCTGTTATACTAGAGTTTTATTATTATTATTACTTCTATTATGAAGGGGGAAGGTAATCCGTACTGAGATAGTGTTCAAATAATTTGCGATTATATGTATAGGGATTGGTGATGTCTAATATTTCATGTGGAAGATTGTTCCACAGCTGAGCTGCAGAGTATGCTGTGCTTGTTTTGTATAAGTCTATCCTAGGCTTCGGAATGTGTAATATATTTAATCGTTTACTGTGTCTCGCAGAGTCTCGCAGCGGAGCGAGATCTGAGGTGGTTCGACCCCCGCTCGTGACTTGCGGATACTGAGCCGGCCGCTCAGAAAGCAATGGCAAACTACTGAGCGTAATCTTGCCAAGAGATCAACAGACAGCTGAAAGATGCTGCTGTTGACAGCTAAGTCCTGTAAAAGGATACGCAAAACATTTTACTGTGTCTAGCATTATATTCAAACAATGGCCAAAGGTAATTTGGGACATTCCGATGTAGGATTTTGTGAATTAGTTTGGCCTTATTGAAAAGCAGACGTTTGCGGAGTGGTAGTAACTGAAGGCGTTTATGCAGGCTAGGATTGTCAGTTAAATGTTTGCTATAAATTAAACTCATGGCCCGTTTCTGGAATGAGTAAAGTCGCTTGGTGCTTGAATTTTGAACAACCGTCCCAGATTGTAGAGCTTTAGTCAAAATGTATCTTTATGTGAGACGTATAGAATATTTTACTTGTGTCCTCATCAAGGAAATTTTTAATGTTGGCGAGTTGGTAGACTTTCTTCGCTGTTTGTTTAGTGAGCGCTTGAACGTGAGGATTAAAGGTTAGGTTTCTATCAATGATGAGGCCTAATGTTTTGTGCTCAATTACACTTTCTACTGGCATGTTATCGATGTGAGGTTGAAGTTATCTGTGTGAATTTAGAGTTTGAAGTCTTTGTCTGGTTGTTAATAACATAGATTTTGTTTTAGTGATGTTAGTTTGCATACGGTTCGCATAGCTCCACCTAACTACATTATTTAATTCTTGTTGCAAAGACGACTCCAGCAAATTACTGCTTTCAGCGTTTGTATAAACTGTACAGTCGTCTATAAATATATCGCAGGACGACGAAAGATGCAAAGGTAGATCATTAATATATATGGCGAATAATAGAGGGCCAAGAATAAAGCCTTGCGGTACTCCAGTATTGTAGGTAGTGGTTTGGGACAGAGATTTATTGTATGATACTACTTGATTTCTGTTTGACAGAAAAGATGTTATTAGCGTCACAACATTAGGGCCAATTTTTTACGGCAGTAGATAGATTACATATTTGTGTCTCTGGTCTGTTATTACAACGGATTATTACAGTAACCGAGTAGTAGGTTAGTAGGTGATGATTACCGTGATGATGCTGGTGGTGGTGATGACAATAACGAGGATAATGACGGTGATGATGAAGATAGTGATAATGATGTTGTAGATGATGATGACAGAGACGATAAAGATTTTGACCATACACAATGTTATTGAACCATAGACATCCTGGTGTCTGTCTGTAGGGAATTCCATAGCTCTGAAAGTCAATTATGGTGAGAGCGTCTCTGTGAAAGCTTACACACCATCCAGCATCCACGGAAGCGGTCTGAACAGATATACTACCTTCACTGGCTACCTGGTTGATGTGGGAACAAGTGAGTACATGTGGCTAGACAGAACATCATGTGTGTAAATGTTGCTGGACATGCATGTATGTACATGATACTGGACAGTACACCGCTTGTGTAAATGTGGCTGGACAGAACAGTATGTGCGTAAATGTTCTATGACAGAACAATATGTGTGTACATGTTGCTGGACAGAACTACAGTTGTGAAATGTTCTTTACAGAACAACGTGTGTCTAAAACTTACTGGACAGA
Organism: Cepaea hortensis; assembly: GCA_963921405.1. Lineage (NCBI taxonomy): Eukaryota > Metazoa > Mollusca > Gastropoda > Stylommatophora > Helicidae > Cepaea > Cepaea hortensis. Next base: position 2,417,342 of record OY992888.1, on the reverse strand, counting down.
ACCACATGTGGGTATATGTAACTTTTCTGGGCAGAGGAGCATATGTGTAGATATTAAGTAACAGGATTTTCTCGTCAATAAGATTGTGACTATTGTACCAGTCCATGCTGGACACAGAGAAAATGACTATTGTACAATTGTATGCTGTACACAGAGATAGTGGTTATTGTATCAGTCCATGCTGGACACAGAGATTATGACTATTGCGGCAGTGCATGCTGGATACATAGATTGTGACAGTTGTGCCAGTGTATGTTGGACACAAAAATAGTGACTATTGTACCAGTGTATGCTGGACACAGAGATGTTGACTATTGTACCAGTGTATGCTGGACACAGATTGCGACTATTGTACCAGTGTATGCTGGACACAAAGATTGTGACTATTGTACCATTGTATGCTGGACACACAGATTGTGACTACTGTATCAGTGTGTGCTGGACAGAAAGATTGCGACTATTGTACCAGGGCATGCGGGGACAACAAGGCTATGACAGCAGAAAGCTAAACTGTCTTTGCTGTGGAACCAATGATCAGATATCAAACCACCCCGTGGTGACTTCTGTATGTGTATGACTATTGTACCAGGCCTACTCCATCTGTAACAGAATCACTGTCTCCTTACACCAAATCAAACTGCATTGATCAATTCCAGTGTGAGTGCTAAGTAGCTTACATAAGTGGAAAAGAAAGACAATTAACGTTTTATTTCATTATTCACTCCATGTGATATATGAATATATGGTGACGGATAAGCCAACAGACCTTAATATAAATAATAGAAAACTACTTTACCTTATTTCATGAAAACCACCTTTAGAACTGACCATGGTTTACAATCGGGAAATTTTGACTTCCATCTAGACTGGATGGCTTAGCACAAAGACGTTGATTAAACGGCAAGAAGTGAACTTATCTTTGGCCGGTTGAATGCGCGAGCTTCCTTCTAGTTCTTCATCACGGGGAGAACGGAAAAGTTCAACTTTCCGTGCAACTTAACTTTCTTGGAGTTTACAACTCCCAACCATGTGAAAAAACAGATTCCGTAAGTTCAGTTACCCCCGGGTGCAAAAGAAACCCCGAAAACTAAACTTCTAGAAGTTGCGAGAAGGTTAACGGAGAGAAGATTTCCGCAGGTTTCCCCCGGCTTTATATAGAAAGGGGTTTCCAGAACCAGAATAATACATGAGGTCAGGGCCTACTGGCCGTTTTGTTACAATAAGCCCCTTTTAGAAACATGTAGCGTGTGTTGAGTCTTGGGCCCCTCACGTGTGTCTTTTAGCAGGAACCTACAGCTTGTGTGAAGTGTAGGGACCACCACATGCGTCAAGCTTGAGTCTACGAGGAATGGGTGGTCAGTCTTTTTCTCCCGTAGCGAGTGACGAGTCCGGGTATCGAACCAACCCCCCCCCCCCCCCCATCGACCTCGTCAATCCCATTGTCAGTGACGATTATGTGAGGTCACTCCAATACCATAATATATGGCAGCGATTGTCAGTGACGATTAGTTCAGGTCCCACCAATACCAGAAGTTAGGAAAACCATTGTCGGTGACGATCAGGTTAGGTCCCACCAATACCAGAATGTAGGGCAATCATTTTCAGAGACGTTTGGTTTGGTCCCACCAATAACAGAATGTAGGGCAACACATTGTCAGAGACGATCAGGTTAGTTCCCCACTAATACCAGAATGTAGGGCAACAATTGTCAGAGACGATTAGGTTTGGTCCTACCAATAACAGAATGTAGGGCAACACATTGTCAGAGACGATTAGGTTGGGTCCTACCAATATCAGAATGTACGGCAACCATTGTCAGAGACAATTAGGTCTGGTCACTCTAAAACCAGAAAATAATGCAGCTATTGTCGATAACGATTAGGTTAGGTTCCACCAATACAAGAGTATAGGGCAACCTTTATTCACATTTCTGTTTGGCTTCTGTTTCCAGAAAATTTCGGCTTCTCTGCGGTGGTCAGCGACAACAGGGACTACAAAACTAATGAGATCGTGAAGTTCGACAAAGTCTACGTAAACAATGGCAAGGCCTACAACAGTGATACCGGCATCTTCACCTCCCCCAAGGTAAGCCTTCGCGTGTTCTCCACCGCCAGTCTTTGGTGCTCTCGTGTCTTCTCACCGACATCAGGGCAAACACACGTTGTACTTGTTTCTTTACATACAGTTATGTTCATTAAACTGAATTTTCCACATTACCCTTCAGAAACATGTCTTAACATTAGACATGGGCAAAGGGAGGCAATATGTTAGAACAATATGTTTTGGTTGAACAAGTATTTCGAAATGGCGGTCTAAACATAAGGATGGCTGTTCAAAGATTGTTAGCATTATTTCCTGATAAACAGCCCGCTCATCAAATTACGGTTATAAATTTGTTGAATAAGTTTCTTGCTAAGGGAAATGCGGAAGACGCTCCGCGATCTGGCAGACCTGCTTTGTCTGGAAAAAAAAATTATATATATATATATATATATATATATATATATATATATATATATATATATATATATATATATATATATATATATATATATATATATATATATATATATATATGACACATGCCTGGGTTCACTATCAGTAAGGCGAGTGACCTGGGTAGCAATGGTACACATAAACAAATTCACAAGGTAAAATGGGGCCGGGTAATAAGTCCCCGGAGGGGGCAGATGAGAGGACAGTGATGGAAGGGGCAGTTGAGGAGAAGTCAGGTGGCTAGTGTGATTTTGGGGCAGATATTTGAGCTGGGGTAGTGTTGTGTGGAGCCAAGGCAGGGCTGCAAGAAGGGTTAAAAAGACAGTGACAATTATTGTAGGGGACAGTTGAAGTTGAGACCTAGAGAGGGTCGGATCGTGTGGGACAGTTGAGTGTTGGTAACCGACAGGAGAGGTCGGCAGTCCGGGAAATTGAAGGATAGCAGAGTTAAGGAGAGAACTCCGAGCTGTGGTTTTTCAGTGATAGTAATTCTGAGACTAAGGATTAAAGACTGATCCCGGTTATCAGCAGCCATATTGAATTGAAGCCTAGCCCTTGAGAGGGTCGGGTAGTTAACGGAGGGTTAGATCCAGTGTGGGTTGGATCGAGTGAATTCGGGCCGGGAAGAGTGGCTAGTAATACAACTATCGTCGTGGATGAGATTAAGTAGGCCTTGAGAAGGCAGCGTTATGTGAGTTATAAGCTGTGAGGAAGATATATTCTGAGAGAATTAGTGTTCCTGGATTTACGTGTTGTGTGTCCGTGTTCATTCACAATTGAAGGATATTATGTGCCCAACCTTACTCTTGTTTACTGACTCGCGGATTTGTGCTGCATTGATAACTTGTGGTGTGCAATAGGTGGCAATCTCAGCTTCCACTCTGCAGTGAGATAGTATAAGCATTAAACCATACACAACGACAAATCTCATTCTGGTGCAAAATAGTTTGTGTCACACGAGATTATCTGGGAGGCTATGTCCGGGCAAGAACAATATAGACATTGTTGTCATTCTGTTTATTTGTGAACTCGTCGCTTAGAGAGGATACTAAGATCAGAGATATTCTTCGGGCGCCTGATTACAACTGGAATTGTATCACAACGAAATTGAGGTATCCAGCAGACAATTCACGAAAGGCCACCACAGTACATCGAAAACAGCCAGCGCCCGTGGCAAATACGCGTGCAGAAATCGCCCAGGAAACAGACGATTAGCGGACACAGGGTTGTCCACGAAAAACAGACAGTTCAAGTGGACAATATTGCTGAAGCCACGGACTGAAGTCTCCACGGACAAATGGGGTTGTATTAAAATGAGGTACTAGACGTAGTGATCTTGGGAGTCAAGTCTGTTGTACTGAGCAAATTTTCATTCATTAACATTGAAACATGGTGTTTTTGTATTGGTACACAGTGAAAGCTTACCGTGGAATTTTCCATTACTTTGAGAAGGATTACCAGTTGTTGTGCATTCATACACAATGGAATATTAACTAGGGCTTTTTCCACTAGGTGTTTTACATTGAAAACAGGATTTATTTTTCGTTCTGTTGAATCGTTCTGTTGTCATCATCGTATCACTGAGCAAACAGTCTACAATAGACAATCAAGCGCCGTCATCGCAAGAGTGGTCGCATTTCTGTGCCACAAAGGACTTACTATACATATTTAAAGCGCTGGACATTTGTTGCCATTTTGTCTGTTTAACCTTGTCAGTAAACGTGAATCCAAAACATAAATTATAAAATCAGGGGCTAGCTCCACAAGCAGGGTACAATAACGTTACGGACTGTGTCGAGACAGGACATTTTGGACAATTACTATCACCTTCAACTTTTTCCACAGTTGAAACTTGTTATCACCACGAGAAGGAATAAGTAACCACTCAACAAAACAATAATTCGTTTTGGGATCAAGCGTTGTTGTCACTTTAAAACATTAACAAACAGACGTTTCCGGGCTATTATTGGAAACTATTAGAAACAAACTAAGGACTTCATTGTTGTCGGCCAATCATTTGGACATTTTGTTTGTTCTCATCGTCTTATATATTGTTTTCGGGTGTTACGCAATTATTCGTATGTGGTCCAGTATTCGTGAGAAGTAGGATAGTTATATATATAACCGGAAATTTTTCTACAGCTATTTGTTATATATTTGAAGGAAGGAATAGAGGCAAATCCCCCCCCCCCCCTTCAATACCTAGTGCTTACAGAGTGACTGTGTGAGTACAGACTGATAGTATTAGTATTACGAATTTATGTACAGAGTGAGTGGTGGTGTACTTAGAGAAGGTACACAAAGACAAGTAACAGTGTCTTTACATTGTAGTTGGCTGACAGACAGCAACGTGTCCACAAGTACAAGATGCCTACTTTAATGGAATATATTGAAGCAGGGGAACGGTTAGACCTGAAGGGCAAAGATTTGCAGGAGTTTGCAGAAGCAAAAGTGAAAGAATATAATCAATGGGAAAGAGATCAAAGACAGGCTGAGAGAGAACAAAGACAAGCTGAAATGGAAAACACGCGTCAACAGGAAGAGAGAAAAAGAGAGATACAAGTGAAAGTAGAAATGGAACAACAGAAATGCCTACAGGAAGAAAAGTTAGCTGAAGCCCAATGCCTACTGGAAGCAAAGTTAGCTGAAGCCCAGCGCCTACAGGAAGTAAAGTTAGCTGAAATGGAAAACAAGTGTCTACAGGAAGAGAAAGAGATACAATTGAAACTAGAAATGGAAACTCAAATTGCACTAAAAAAATTAGAACTATATTCTAAGGGTCAGAGTGAGGAAGGCAGAAGACATTCGCAGTCGTCACAGCGACTAAAACTGCCATATTTTACAGACCGTGACAATCTTAAAGCTTATCTTGACAAATTTGAAGCATCTGCGAAAGCTTTAGGCATTGCAGAAGGAGATTATGCTATGATACTGAGTGAGTAACAGACGGGAAAGGCCCTAGACACCATGTTTAATTTACCTGTGGCAGAAAGAAACAATTATACTATTCTGCGTCAACGCTTGCTTACAAAGTTCAACCTAACTGAGCATGGATACAGAACAAAGTTCAGACAATTAGTGCCAAAGACAAATCAGGATTTTACAGATTTTGTCAATACAGTGGAGAACAATTTAATAAATGGATGGAGCTTGCAGAAGTTGGAAAAGATTTTAATCGATTAGTGGATTTGATGCTAAGAGACAAGGTATTATCTTCCTGCAATACAAACTTAGTGGCGTTCTTTCAAGAACGTAAACCAAAGGACATAGACACAATGTCCCAGTTAGGGCAAAACTACATGACTGCACATCTAGAGAGTTCTATTGGCAGACAAATGACGGAGGAAATAGTCTATGCAGCGTATAATAAACAGGATCAGAATCCAGTTATTAGACCAAAGGCGAAGAGTGTGGATTCAGCACATAGGTATGAACAACAAGGACCCCAAGACAATGGTTTCCGTGGGAACCATTTTAGCAAAGCAGGACGTTACTCATACAAAAGGGGGAATTTTCAGACACGTCCGAATAGTTATGCCGGATGTTGGAATTGTGTGAGTTGGAGACACAAGGCAGCACAGTGTGATGTACAACCATCCAGTGGGCCAATGAATAACAGGAAAAAGGAGATCACTTGTTTCAAATGTGGAAAAAATGGCCACGTCAGTTATCAATGTACGAGAGGGAAAACTGAGCACTGAATGCAGCACAAGTGATTGAGACAATCAATAATGAGAATTGTTGTGGATGCAAACCTCTTTTTGAGAAAGACGGTCAGCCGGTCTGAATGTGCGGTCACACAGTTCACGCAGGATCAGCAGTGCATGCAGGAGGAAGTCTGAAGCTGCACCATGGATTCGTAATGATAGGCCAGCGTTAACAATTAGGGATTCCGGATGTACCACGATCGGGATTAGAAAAAGTTTTGTAGATCCCTCGGACTACACAGGGAAAAAGATTAGATGTATAACATTTAATGATACAGTAGAATTTTATCCATTGGCCATGATCACAGTGGTAACACCATATATAACAGGAAAAGTGACAGTGTGTCTTCTTCTTCATTTTCTTCTTCTTCTTCTTCTTCTTCTTCTTCTTCTTCTTCTTCTTCTTCTTCTTCTTCTTCTTCTTCTTCTTCTTCTTCTTCTTCTTCTTCTTCTTCTTCTTCTGCGTTCATCCGGAGTTTTTTTTTTCCGGACGTGATTGCGTTGTGCCTGTTTACAGCAGAGCTGCGTTCTTGAGCCGTTAGGCCGACACATCCGACTTCTGCGGGTTAACCTTCCCGGGACAGCGTGTGTTCTAGACCCACCAGTGGCAGATCTAATCATCGGAAATGTGCCACGTGTTAAAGAATGTACAGAAGAAGAAATCGAGAACTGGGATCAAAAATATGAGGTGAGAAGCAACACGGTGGTTACTAAAAGACAAACAAAATTAGATACGTTTGCTGAGGAAGAAATGACAAGAGAATTAGACACAGGGACTAAGGACAAGGATAGGACAGCTGAGCAGGTGAGAATGGATCTCAAATATAGCTTTAGGAAATCCCAGAGTCAAGATACTACTCTGGACAAATATTTCCAAGGGTGTAGTAACGTAGAACATAGGAAATAAAAGAAGGGCAGAGGGTGCTTTGAAAGGAAGAACAATGTTCTCACTCGCCGGTTTTCAGATGGCGGAACTGCACGTGGGCAAGGAGTGGAACCCTTAGCACATAGAGACCGATATACAAGAACAACTCAGTATAGGGCATGTGCAGGGAATATAGGAGTAAGGGGTACGCAGCAGAGAGCAGGGTGCCAGTTATATTGGCCAGGATCTTGCAAAGAGGGCAAGCCAAACATAGAATCCTGTGCAATGGTGAAATATATAGATAGGAAAGTTAAGGCAGTTCAAAAGAGGGCAAACGACATCACTGACCCAGGGTTAGGGATAGCAGATAGGTGTTTTAAATACAGAGGGATCATGAGGGATGGGTTCACGAAGGGTAGATGCATTATCGACAGGAATCGGCAGATGTTTGGTGCAAGAAAAGATCCACCTTATAGAGGGTCGGTACACAAGTAGTTGGTGTGTTCTTGAAGAGATTAATAGACCTGTGGGTACACAAATATAATGTTTTTCTATGATATATTGATTATTATGTGAGGTATTAGCTCATGCATTGGTACACAAGATGGAGAATTGGTTGTATTGATGTGTGGAGAATATGGGAATTTATTATTATTATTCGATGTATTATTTAGTGTGGTAGCTAGAGTGAGATGGAGTCATACTTACGGCTACCCAGGCAATGTGTCTGGGTCACATATTTGATAAGTATTAGTCTCACATCATTTGAAAACGATGTTTTCTTTTGAGGAGGGGGTAGTGACACATTCCTGGGTTCACTATCAGTAAGGTGAGTGACCAGGGTAGCAATGGTACACATAAACAAGTTAACAAGGTAAAATGGGGCCGGGTAATAAGTCCCCGGAGGGGGCAAATGAGAGGACAGTGATGGAAGGGGTAGTTGATGAGAAGTCAGCTGGCTAGTGTGATTTTGGGGCAGAAAGTTGAGCTGGGGGGTAGTGTTGTGTGGAGCCAAGGGAGGGCTGTAAGAAGGGTTAAAAAGACAGTGACAAACATTGTAGGGGACAGTTGAAGTTGAGACCGTGAGAGGGTCGGATCGTGTGGGACAGTTGAGTGTTGGGAACCGACAGGAGAGGTCGGCAGTCCGGGAAATTGAAGGATAGCAGAGTTAAGGAGAGAATTCCGAGCTGTGGTTTTTCAGTGATAGGAATTCTGAGACTAAGGATTAAAGACTGAGCCCGGCTATCAGCAGACATAGTGAATTGAAGCCTAGCCCTTGAGAGGGTCGGATTGTTAACGGAGGCTTAGATCCAGTGTGGGTTGGATCGAGTGAATTCGGGCTGGGAAGAGCGGCTAGTAGTACAACTGTCGTCGTGGATGAGTTTAAGTAGGCCTTGAGAAGGCAGCGTTATGTGAGTTATAAGTTGTGTGGAAGATATATTCTGAGAGAATTAGTGTTCCTGGATTTACGTGTTGTGTATCCGTGTTCATTCACAATTAAAGGATATTATGTGCGCAACCTTACTCTTGTTTACTGACTCGCAAATGTGTGCTGCATTGATAACTTGTGGTGTGAGATAGCTGGCAAGCTCAGCTTCCACTCTGCAGTAATCGGTCGTCCTCTTCTACGATACAAATATGTGTGTAAGCGGGACATGATTGATACAGGCATTGATAATGCACATTGGGAGCAAGTCGCCGTTGAACGTGTTGCATGGAGGGCAAACATCAGAAATAGAATACAAAGGATAAAATTATTGCAGATAAGTCACACCCCGAGCGTGTGAGACGTAAGATGGTGCATGATGGTGGAAATGACCACGTTTTCATATCCACCCAGTGTGAACGAACATTTATAGCGCAAACTGGCCTTACCAGTCACATTCGCTACCGCAATAGGTAAAGGTTATTATGCCTTATATATAGTAGTAAAGGAGAAACAAATACAGGAGAAAATAAAGGTGAATAATAAAGGAGTAAACAAATAGTAGCAGTGTGTAGTAAAGGTTACCAAGCCGTATATATTTTGAAGCACTAACTATCGTCTGTCAAAACGGCAAGGTGCCAATGATAATGATGATGATGATGCTGAGGATGATGATGATGATGATGATGATGATGATATATATATATATATATATATATATATATATATATATATATATATATATATATATATATATATATATATATATATATATATATATATATATGGGCTGCGGAAGTTAACGATTAATTAATCGATTAATCGTTAATTTTTTTTTTTACGTTTAATTTTGTTTAACGAATAATTGAAAACTTTTCTCCCATCACTTATATAAATTAACCCTATGTCCAAAAACTCTCGGACATTTTAAACATAGTACTGCAAACACAACAGAGTTTTGCAAAATTGTACTGAGTCACTATTGTGTAAGCTTTAGCAAGATGTACCAACAAGATGAAACAGTATGTTTATTATGCTACAGAGTCTTCTACAGGCCAGAGAAGCATTAACTGTCTACATGTCAGATGAAAAGAAGCAATACAAAGATCCAAAACGGTCAGAAGATTGGGAGAAGATTTCGAAATATTTCTGGAATTAGTTCTGGAATTATTCTGCCAGACCACGATCCTGCTTGGCGGTCAAGATAATGTTTCATGTAGCTGTGTATTGCCTCTGCTATCATCGTTGACAAAGGGGCTACATAGCTAAATTTAAGACAGCATCGTTTAGTGACTTCAGTGAACGTGTAGCTAATATGACAAGTATTGACATACTACAGATTGCAACAGCACTTAATCCACGCTACAAATACCTGAAGTGTTTGTTAACAGATGCAAAAGTACGAACTTGGTTACTAGTGAACAACAAATAGCAGTTGATGGTCATGATGAGCAGATGGAGACTGCTGCACCGAATGATACTGACATTTACAATAAAACTATATGTGAACCAAATGAAAAGCTTATTAAGCTAATGGGGAAGAAAGTTGCTGAATCGGTTGAACCTCTACAATGGTGGAAACTTAATGAACATCGATATCCAAAATTGGCATTCCTTGCCAAGACCAATCTGTGCATACCAGCTACCCCAGTTTCACGTTAACAGCTCTGCTGGCTATATTGTTAATAAGACGCGCTGGTCCCTTAAAGAAAATACTGTCAACATACTCGTCTGTTTGCATAGTTGGTTATTAGATGAGATATGAACAAGTCAATCCAGTGTTATTTAGATTTTCGACACATACGACTATAATGTGAGTTATGTGACTATAAATGTTTTGCTTTAATCGAAATTAACTATTAATTAATCGTTACTTTTTCTAAAGTTGACTATTAAATTTAAATTAATCGGTCACAGCCCTAATATAAATGCATATATATATATATCCAAGACAGAATACTGAAAAGTCAAAGCAAATCCTTAAGAAAAATGTCGCAACAAGTGAACGTATCAGCGAACACAAGTTGACACAATTCTTAACCAAAGATTAAGTTTTCATCCATAATAAGGATTTCTGTTCTTTCTCAACTAAAAGCATGTGATTACTTTTTTGTACCTTAAATTTTATAGCTGTTCTTGAGTAATTTTGTGTCGCTGATTCCATAAACATAAGCAAATAATTTTTTTTTTTTTTTTTTATGGTATCAGCTCTAGTTTTTTTTAGATAACTAAGAATGATCTTCTTGGTAGGGCAATTGATTTGTACAAGCCTAGAGTTATGTGCATCAGTGATATTTTGACTGTAATATGCATTTATATTATATTTAATTGTTGTGCATTTATTGCCTTCATTTAGATTACCAACAATTTATTGAAACGTTATCACTACCAGTTTTTTACATCTGCAGTCAACACACAATACGCTACATTTGAGACCTTTCTGGAATGTGATACGCCTGGACTAAATCTCTGGAGTCTCTCTTCTATTGTTCTTATCAATCAATCATATGCCATGCTGGAAAGCGTGGGCGGTCATGACTCGTCATTTCACTCTATCACCAGAGTCGAGGATCAGCTCCTTGTTTCTGCCTCGACCATGCCATGTGGCCAAGCCATCCAGGTATTGACTTCTTGGTCTTCCCCTTGGTCTGTTCCCTTCGATCTTGCCAGTTGTCACTAAGTTCTCCAATCCATTTCTTCTCATAATATGTCTAAAATGTTGACTGTCTACGTCTAATTTCTCTAATCAATTTACGATTTTCATTTGTCTCCTGTAGTACTTGGGTCATTGGTTTTTCTGTCTGTCCATGGTATTCATTGCATTTTCGTCAGAAACCACATTTCTGCAGCAATCAGGTGATTCTCAGCTTGACTGTTCATTGTCCAAATTTCACATTCATACAAAAGAACAGGCTCTATGTATCCCCTCAACACTCTTTTTCTCGTTTCAATTGACATCTTTTTATTGGTCAGAATGTTTTTCATCTTGCTAAAGGCTACTTTCGCTATGGCGATTCTTGTTCTAATCTCTTCAAGGCATCTCCCATCAGATGTTATGACTGTTCCAAGATAATTGTACCGATTCACTTGTTGAAGAATATTCCCAATTACTTGTATATTACAATCTCACCGGTGCTCTTTAACGTGTATTCCGAGCACAATTGCAAACCTAGAAGCACCAGGGGTTGGAAGGATACTAACATTTGCAGATGATATTCTTGCATATAGGCAGGGGGAGATAGGGAGCAAACAGCCCAGGAGCTACAGGCGACAGTAGACAAAGTGATTGACTGGTGCACTGAAATGGGTGCTGTCATCCACCCGGAATAGGCAGCTGTTTTGTGGTGCCTTTCTAGACAACAGGATTGTGAGAGCTGATGTCCCAAGTCTCACGATCAACCATCACCATCACAATAGATGGTGGAAGCATCAACAGAGAGAACAAACTGAAGTATCTGGGAATCACATTTGACAGGAGCCTGTCCTTCAAGGATTATGTGGAGACGGTTGTGACAAGATCTCAAGAGGGACTCAAAGCACTTAAAACTATGGTTGCATTGGACAAAGAGCAGAGAATGCTTTTCACACTATACCAGCACTTGATCCTCTCAGCGATTGATTATGGACTAGGACTGCTCACTGTCTCAAAGAGTCAGCTGGTGAGATTGGAGCGCATACAGAACGAGGCTATGCGGGTCATTCTGGGATGCACCAGAGACACACCAGTGGTGTGTATGCGGTACATCCTTGGTTTGCCGACTGTTGCTGGTAGGCTCAAGGTGATGCAGGCGTAGGCATACCTCAGAGTAGCTGCTGACACAGATCACCCGTTGCATGAGGCGCTGGACGCAGTTAAGGGCCATCGACTGATAAGAGAGAAATCATGGATGGCTCAGGTGGATGATGCGATCAGACAGGTGTGCATCTTGGAGAACATTAGGCGAGGAGAGGAGTGGGTCAGAGTGCCAACGGAGCAGTCACACTTGTTAGTGTTATAATCACATTGAGCCGGGAGTGCAGGGAGTGGCCAGCAAGGGTCACGGAAGTGGAAATCCATCAACTAATTCAGGATGATGTGATTATCTACACAAATGGTTCGGTGTTGAGAGGTAGTAGAAGTGCCTGGGGGTTCTTGGCAACAGGCTAATGGTCGACGTTTGGTGCAGGAAAGCCTAGCATACGATATTACATCAAGCTTAAGAATTTAGGTGGAGGCAGTCAGTGCAGCTTTCCGCTGGATGGATAGTATGATACACACATACATCGTGATTGTAACTGACTCAGAAAACATGCTGAGTAGGATGAGGACAGGCAAGCTTCGGGCAGAGTGGATCGCTTCACTTCGGAAGTCACGGGTGGCAAGCATCGCCTGGATCTTTTCTCCGGGGCATGCTGGTATGCTGGGGAATGAACAGGCAGACAGATTGTCTGGCTCTGTAAAACTTGGTGGAGTACTGATGCATGATTAGGCAGACGTGGTTGCGACTTTGTGGGAGCACGTGTACACCTCGGAGGAGCAAATGGATCACCATGATCTGGCAAGAATGAGACAGCGAGGAGAGACGAGGGGATCTGGCCGACACTCGACGCTTAGAGGAAAGTAGAGACGGACATATAATCAGATTGCTACTGGAACTATTGGTGTTGGAACTCTTCGCTGGATGCTGGGGATGGGGACGGAGCGCTTATCGGAATGCTCTGAATGCTGTGATGCCGGTTCCTAAATCAATCAATCAATCAATCAATCATTGTGGTATTTCGTTCTTCCTAGTGACGACCATAATCTGATTCTTGTTACAATGTAATTATAACCCTACTTGTTCACTGTGTGCAACAACCGCATCTACTAATTGTTGCAGATCCTGCTCATTGTCTGAAATCATTACTGTATCATCTGCATTTCTAATGTTATTGATGTTTCGCCCCAAAATGCTGATTCCATTTATATCTTTTACATTTCTGAAAATATTTTCACTGCATAGGTGAAAATAAGATCTGGAGACATTACACATCCCTGCCTAACGTCTCTTTGAATAGGCTGATATTGTCCCACTTCATTATCAATCCTTATGGCAGCTTGTTGTTTCCAATGTCTTTCCCATCAATTTGTTGATCTGCAAGCATATCTGCCATGTTGAAATGTCTTACTCTATCGAAAGCCTTTGTGTAGTCAATAAAGCAAAGATGTGTATCTTTGTTTATTTCTATAGAACGTTCAATAACTGAACGCAGCATATATACAGCATTTACTGTACCCTTTCCTTCTACAAACCCACATTGTTCTTCCCCTATTTCAGGTTGTATTTTCTTCCTCACTCTTTGCATGGTAATTCGTAGCAAAATCTTTGTGATGTGACTCATTATACTAATTGTTCTATGTTGATCACATTCCAAGGCTCCTGATTTCTTTGGGATTTGCAAAAAATACAGAATGACATAATTCAGAAGGTATATCTCCGGTATCATATAATGTGTTCAGCAGTCTGGTGACTTGATCTATTCCATATTCTTCTAAAGCCCTTATCATTTCTGTCATGGTGTTATCTGAACCGGGGGCATTGCGAGCGTTCATATGTTTAAGAACATTTCGAACCATCCTCAAAATGTTATGTCGATTTTTCAACAGACTGGCCTGTATGTGTTTCACGTCCACGGACTATCCCGCCCCAATAATGGGTTCTGGTTCACAATATACCGCAACGACGAGTCTCTCTACAGAGCCCATGGCAGAGTCGAGCAGGGCTATTCCTATGGAGGTAAGACATCCTGTCGTTGTCGTTGTTATTGTGTGTTGGTATTGCTATTAATGTTGTTGATGATATCCCAGCTACAGTTAAAACAATACACAAACACTAGACTGATTACAATACCACCAATAGACCAATTAAACTGACTTCATTGAAAGATTAAAATACCACCAATAGACCAATTAACCTGACTTGACTGAAAGATTACAATACCACCAATAGACCAATTAAACTGACTTCATTGAAAGATTACAATACCACCAATAGACCAATTAAACTGACTTCATTGAAAGATTACAATACCACCAATAGACCAATTAAACTGACTTGACTGAAAGATTACAATACCACCAATAGACCAATTAAACTGACTTCATTGAAAGATTACAATACCACCAATAGACCAATTAAACTGACTTCATTAAAATATTAAAATACCACCAATAGACCAATTAAACTGACTTGACTGAAAGATTACAATACCACCAATAGACCAATTAAACTGACTTCATTAAAAGATTACAATACCACCAATAGACCAATTAAACTGACTTGACTGAAAGATTACAATACCACCAATAGTCCAATTAAACTGACTTCATTGAAAGATTACAATACCACCAATAGACCAATTAAACTGACTTGACTGAAAGATTACAATACCACCAATAGACCAATTAAACTGACTTGACTGAAAGATTACAATACCACTTTTTTACAGTTGCATATCCTTTACAGGACGTTGCAGTTAACACCAGCTTTTACCTGCTGTTGTTGATATCTTGGCAAGTGTTACGTTCGGTAATTTGCAATTGCTTTCTGAACTACCGCTCTCATACCAGCGCAACACGGTCTACTGCCAAATCAAACACCGCTGTGTTTCGAACGCTGGTAAGTGGCATTATGAATTGCGTCCGCAACGCTATCGCCACGGAGGACGGCTCATGACCACTAATAGATGATTTGATTAAAAGATTACAATACCACTAATAAACTTATTAAACAGACTTCATTGAATGATTAAAGTACCACTCACAGACATATCAAACCGACTTTACTGAAAGATTACAACATGGGCAGACTACAACATTGACAGATGGCAACATTGACAGATGGCAACATTTGCAGATGACTACATCGATAGATGACAAAATTGACAAATCACAACATTGACAGATGACAAAATTTATTGATGACAGCATTGACAGATGACAAAATTTACATATGACAACATTGACAGATGCAAACATTGACTGATGACAATATTGACAGATGACAACAATGGCAGATGACAACATTGACTGATGACAATGTTGACAGAAGCCAACTTTTAATGACGACAATATTGGCAGATGACAAAATTAACAGATGACAACTTTGACATATGTCAACATTGAAATATGACAATATTGACATATGACAACATTGAAAGATGCCTGCATCGACGAATTGCGACATTGACAGATGACAACATTGACAGATGACAGCATTGACTGCTGATAACATCACCTAGATCTAATAGCTGACGCGTAGGCCCTAAACAAACCTACACCGAGCCTCCCATCTCCTAGATGTAGCACCTAAACCAATCTACACAGAGCCTCCCATCTCCTAGATGTAGCACCTAAACCAATCTACACAGAGTCTCCCATCTCCTAGATGTAGCCCCTAAACCAACCTACACCGAGCCTCCCATCTCCTAGATGTAGCCCTTAAACCAATCTACACCGAGCCTCCCATCTCCTAGATGTAGCCCTTAAACCAATCTACACCGAGCCTCCCATCTCCTAGATGTAGCCCTTAAACCAATCTACACCGAGCCTCCCATCTCTTAGATGTAGCCCTTAAACCAACCTACACCGAGCCTCCCATCTCTTAGATGTAGCCCTTAAACCAATCTACACCGAGCCTCCCATCTCCTAGATGTAGCCCTTAAACCAATCTACACCGAGCCTCCCACCTCCTAGATGTAGCCCTTAAACCAATCTACACCGAGCCTCCCATCTCCTAGATGTAACCCTTAAACCAATCTACACCGAGCCTCCAATCTCCTAGATCTAGCTCTTAAACCAACCTACATCGAGCCTCCCATCTCCTTGATGTAGCCCCTAAACCAACCTACACCGAGCCTCCCATCTCCTAGATGTTGCCCCTAAACCAATCTACACCGAGCCTCCCATCTCCTAGGTGTAGCCCCTAAACCAACCTACACCGAGCCTCCCATCTCCTAGATGTAGCCCGTAAAAAAACCTACACCGAGCCTCCCGTCTCCTAGATGTAGCCCCTAAACAAACCTACACCGAGCCTCCCATCTCCTAGATGTAACCCTTAAACCAATCTACACCGAGCCTCCAATCTCCTAGATCTAGCTCTTAAACCAACCTACATCGAGCCTCCCATCTCCTTGATGTAGCCCCTAAACCAACCTACACCGAGCCTCCCATCTCCTAGATGTTGCCCCTAAACCAATCTACACCGAGCCTCCCATCTCCTAGGTGTAGCCCCTAAACCAACCTACACCGAGCCTCCCATCTCCTAGATGTAGCCCGTAAAAAAACCTACACCGAGCCTCCCGTCTCCTAGATGTAGCCCCTAAACAAACCTACACCGAGCCTCCCATCTCCTAGATGTAGCCCCTAAACAAACCTACACCGAGCCTCCCGTATCCTAGATGTAGCCCCTAAACAAACCTACACCGAGCCTCCCGTCTCCTAGATGTAGCCCCTAAAACCAACCCACACCGAGGTCCCCCCCCCCCCCCCCATCTCTTCAATCAGGGGTCATCAAACGTTTTGCACTGCGGGCCGAATAACGAACGAAATGACGAGCTCGGGCCGAATGTTCATTCTATACAATACTTGCGCCGGTCTCCGTGACAAAGGTCTTACGGACGCGGTTTGTAATCCCTTATGCCCGCGTTCGAAACACAGCTGCGCACGATTTAGCAGCAGACAGCGATGTGCTGATTTTTAATGCTATGGTATGGGTGCCGATCATTCAGAAATCAATGGCAAGCTACTGAACGTAAACTTGCCAAGATATCATCAACAGAAAAAAAATGTTGGTGTTGACTGCAAACGTCCTGTAAAGGATATACAACTAACTTTAACAATACCTGTAAGCCAGAACGAAAGCTCTGGGAAAAAAGACGAAAAAATTAAGTTAACCAAGGACAAGTGGCGTGCAATGCACACACAAAAAGTCAATGAACATATTTATTTACTAAAAAAAAAGTTATTAAAGAAGGTGACGTTAGCAAAAAGATAGTTACATCAGACCTTGTGTGCACATATCCGAATCTCACAAACTAAGCACCAAAAAAGGTTAGTGAGATTTATTAACTGATATTTGGCTTTCAAGATATCATCAATATTTTGGTTTGGAATTGCTGCATCCAATCAAGAGAATTGCTTTCAAATGTTCATCAATCAATCTCGTTCGATGTGTTGACTTCACCTACTTCATTTTTGACAATGTTTGCTGACATACATAAGTGGTTCCAAACACTGATGCCATACCAGAGGAAAATGTTTTTCAGTTTCAGAAACTGAACATCAGGTAAGCAGCGGTAAAATTCAACAAGTTTTCCTTCTATGTGCTTCTCTTTCAACAAGTCATTTGCTTGCAAATCAATGAGCTCCAACAGTAGTTCAACTGGCACATCATCAAGGTTACAATCAAACGGATTCTGGAACATAAGAATGTCACTCTTAATTCTGTCAAGATATGAACCTCTGTCCAAAAAAAAATACATGCTCTTTAAGTCACGAATTCCCCCCCCCCCCCGGAAAATCGAGGTTGACATCGTCGGCGTACATCGTCGCACAGAGTTCCTTGAGCAACATAAACATTTGCGTAAGGATCTGCTCCTGCAGAAAGTTTGAAAAACACTGGCCTAGAAACCAGCTCGATTAACACCTTAACCGGGGAATTCGTCTGAGCTGGGGATAATATTTTCGTAATAACACGAGGCTTCTATGGCAATTGTATGCTATATTTGCTACTCTATTACTCTATTCACACTTGTAGTTCCCTTACCTATCACCGTCAAACAACGAAATCTTTGTTACATACCTATAAAATGGATGACTGGCAACAATAACTAAATATTTCAAGAGCATCGGACCTGTGTTGACAGCCGGACGCATCTGGGGGAGGGAAATATGCGCGTGTGTGTGTTGCCATGGAAACCATGTTAATGTCAGAGCATATGCGGCGGTACCACGAGTCGGGGAAGGACTTGGGATGGCGCGAAATAAGCGAAAATTACAATAAATATGAAAATCTAGATACAATAATTTATATTTGAAAATAGTAAATTTAAGACACATATCAGCCAGGAGGTCGCCGCACGTGTGAAGATCTCCTATTATTCTAAACATAATATTTTCATTTAAATAGTATCACAACGTCTAGTGTCCCATACGTTGTATCAAGCAAGTTCGAGTACCGTCGGCGGGCCGGATGAAATGGCATCGCGGGCAGGATCCGGCCCGCGCGCCGTAGTTTGGTGTCTTAAATGAATGTAGGCCCTAAACCAACCCACACAGAGCATCCAATCTCCTAGATGTAGCCCCTAAACCAGCTCACACCGATCCCCCCCCCCCCTCATCTCCGAAATGAATGTAGCCCCTAAACCAACCCACACCGAGGCCCCCCCCCACCCCCCCCCCCATCTCCTAGATGAATGTATTCCCTAAACCAACTCACACCGAGCCTCCCATCTCCTAGATCAGGGGTCACCAAACTACGGCCCGCGGGCCGGATCCGGCCGACGGTAGTCGAACTTGTGAGATATAACGTATGGAACATGAGAAGTTGTGATACAATTTACACGTAAATATTATGTTTAGAATTATAGGGGATCTTCACACGCGCGGAGACATCCTGGCTGCCATGTGTCTTCAATTTACTATTTTCAATTATAAATGATTGTACCTAAATTTTCTTGTTTATTGCAATATTTGCTTATTTCGCGGCATCCCAAGCCCTACCCCGGCTCGTGGTAGCGCTGCCTACGCTCTTACGTTACCATGGTTTCATAGCAACACACACACACACATACACACACACGCGCGCATCTTTCCCTCCCCGAGATGCGCCGGCTGTCAACATAAGTCCGATGCTCCAGAAATATTTACTTCTTTTTGCCAGTCATCCTTTTTATGTGTACGTAACGAGGATTTCTTTGTTTGACATTTATTTGTAAATGAGCTACAAGTATGAATAGAGGCAATAAAGTAGCAAACATGGCATAAAAATGCCATAGAAACCTCGTGTTATTACGAAAATATTATCCCCAGCTCAGAAGAATTCCCCGGTCAAGGTGTTAATCGAGATGGTCTCTAGACCAGTGTTTTTCAACCCTTTTGTTGGAGCAGATCCTTACGCAAATGGTTACAATGCTCAAGGAACTCTGTGCGATGATCCAAGTTTCTTTCCTACTTAATTTAATAAACCAGATAGACAGACATGTTGCGTTTAGGCGATTTCTGTCTGTTTCGGCGGAACCCCTGGCTGCCATCGCGGAATCCCGGTTGAATAACACTGCTCTAGGCTGTTTATTTAGGCCGGCCTTATTTATATATTTTGCAAACCTTATTATGTGATATATTCTATTAACAAAGGTACCTATAAACTTTATATGTACCTTCGGTGAGCCGTAGCTTCACCAGTGACCCCTAGTCCTCTGCTTTACCTGTGTTTAAATAGGATTCTAATTATGTTTCTAATTCAATGTCTTTTTCATTTTCAGATCCCGTGTACATCACCCTTCATTGTGGCTACTAAGAAAAGAAAAGTGGGCGCCGAGTCTTGCGTTTTTAATGAAGATTGAGGAGTAAAGTACTCCTTTGTTGAAAAAAGTACTAGACAAACCAATTGCGTAATATGCAGCGAAAGTGTTGCCATTTTGAAAGATTACAATCTTCGGCGTCACAACGAAACAAAGCATCTATCAACATATTCAACATTTTCTGGAATTTAAATATTGAGCACAACCCACTACTGGCAACGCCGATCGCATTCCGGTATGAACCTAAGGCCTATCCACGTCAATATGGAAGCACTATACTCGAGTTTCGCCCTTGTTTGAGCTCGTCAGTAGTGCATATCCCTGACCGGATCCGGAAACCGTCCCGGATCCGGTCAGGGATATGCACTACTGACGAGCTCAAACAAGGGCGAAACTCGAGTATAGTGCTTCCATAACGACGTTGAAAGCGAAATCTCACTAACATTTGTTGCTGGTTAGTTTGTGAGATTCGAATATGTGCACACCCGGTCGGATGCAACTATCTTTTCGCTAAAGTCGCCTTCATTGATAACTGTTGTTAGTAAATAAATATGTTGGTTGTCTTTGTGTTTTGTGCATTGCATGCCACTCACCCATGATCAACTTAGTTTTTCGTCTTTTCCCCAAGAGTTTTCGTTTGGGCTTGCAAGTATTGTTAAAGTTAGCTGAATATCCTTTACATGACATTTGCAGTCAACACCAGCATGTATTGCTGTTGTTGATGTCTTGGCAAGTTTGCGTTCAGTAGTTTGCCATTGCTTTTTGAATGACTGGCACCCATGCCATAGCGTAAAAAACCATCGCAACACGTTCTGCTGCCAAATCGCGTGCAGATGTGTTTCGAACGCATATATAAGGGATTAATAACCGCGTCCGTAAGACCTTTGCGATGGAGAACGGTGCAAGTATTGTACAGAATTAGTATGCGGCCCGCGCTCGTCATTATGTTAGTTACCCTGCACGCCGTGAAAAATAATTGGTGACCCCTGTCCTAGATGAATGTAGGCCCGAAACTAATCCACACCAAGCATCCCATCTCCTGGAGCAGGGGTCATCGAACTTTATCATCGGATAACTGACAAAATGACGACCGCGGGCTGCATACTCATTCTATACAATACTTGCGCCGAACTCCGTGGCGAAGGTCTTACGGACGCGGTTCGTAATCCAGTATACCCTCGTTCGAAACACAGCTATGCGCGAGTTGACAGCAGACCGCGTTGCACTGTTTTTTTTTAAGCTATGTTTTGGATGCCGGTCGTTGAGAAAGCAATGGCAAACTACTGAACGTAAACTTTCCAAGACATCAACAACAGCAAACAATGCTGGTGTTGACTGCAAACGTTCTGTAAAGGATATGCAACTAACTTTAACAATACTTGCAAGCCAGAACGAAAACTCTGGGAAAAAAGACGAAAAACTAAGTTAATCATAGGTTAGTGGCGTGCAATGAGCACCAAAAAAAAAAAAAAAAAAAAAAAAAAAAAAAAAAACCAGAGACAACCAACATATTTATGTACTAAAAAATTGTTCTCTCCAAGTTCTGCTGTTCTTCGCATAGCTGAACATGTCTACATGCTGATAGTTCCAAATAAATAGGCTTTCTCGGGACACGCGTCATTTGCTGCTTCTATCATACACTCTTTCATGAAGTTGCCATCGGTAAACGGGTCTCCCCGTTCTGCCATCTTATGCAATATTTTGTAACTTGTACGAGTGACAATACTTCAAGAGCTGAATATTGAAGAAGATTGGCTATTAATGATGATAAAACAAAGAAAATTGAAATATTTTGGTCACCTGAAACGTCACGAAAGTTTGAATAGAACAATAATGGAGGGGTATATGCCTGGGAATAGAGGAAGAGGAGGCCAAAGAGAAGATGGGTGCAGGATCTGGCGGATGATCTCCAGATGGGTGTATCGGACGCGGGACATCTTGCTTATGACCGAGAGTTTTTCCGGAAGGTTGTTGTGGGAGCGAGATTCTGCAAATGACATGCTACTGAATGAATGAACGAGTGACAGATTCATTTTCAGCAATCTTTCCTGTGAAGGGATATCAATGTGTTTCTAAACCACGTATCATGGACTCATATTTCTCAGAGAGTAACTTTCCAGAAAACTTTGAATTTTTAGATAGATGTTTTGTTTCATGGTGACGCCGAAGATTGTACTCTTTCAAAACGAAAACACTTTCGCTGCATATTACGCAACTAGATTTCTGGTCCTTTGTTTCCACAAAGAAGTAATTTACTCCCCATTCATTATTGAAAACGCGACACTCGGCATCCACTTTATTTTTTTTTTTAGTAGCCATAATGAAGTGTGAAGTACACGGGATCTGAGAATGAAAAAGACATTGAATTAGAAACATAATTAAAATCCTATTGAAACACAAGAAAAGCAGAGGACTAGGGGTCACTCATGAAGCTACGGCTCACCAAATGTACATATAAAGTTTATAGGTACCTTTGGTAATAGAATATATCTCATAATAAGGTTTGCAAAATATATAAATAGGGCCGGCCTAAATAAACAGTCTAGAGCAGAGTTTTTTTCAACCTGGGTTCCGCAAGTGGCAGCCAGGGGTTCCGCTGAAACAAACCGAAATCGCCTAAATGCAATATTTCTGCCCATCTGGTTTATTACATTAAGTAGAACATACATTTTGACCATCGCACAGAGTTCCTTGAGCAACGTAAACATTTGCGTAAGGATCTGCCCCAGCAGAAAGGTTGAAAAACACTGGCCTAGACACCAGCTTGACCGGGGAATTCTTCTGAGCTGGGGATACTATTTTCGTAATAACACGAGGCTTCTGTGGCATTTGTATGCTACGTTTGCTACTTTGTTGCTTCTATTCACACTTGCAGTTCACTTACCTATCACAGTCACACAAAGAAATTCTTGTTTCATACCTATAAAATAGCTGACTGGCAAAAAGAAGTAAATAATTCTGCAGCGTTGGATCTGTGTTTACAGCAGGACACATCCAGGGAAAGGAAAGATGTGTGTGTGTGTGGGGGGGGGGGGAGGGGGTGGGTGTGTGTGTGTGTGTGTGTGTGTGTGTTGCCACGGAAACCATGGTAAAGCCAGGGCGTAGGAAGCACTACCGCTAGCCGGGGAAAGACGTGAGATAATAATCAAATATTACAATAAACTAGAAAATCTAGATACAATAATTGATAATTGAAAATAGTAAATTTAAGATACATTGCAGCCAAGAGGTCTCCGCGCGTGTGAAGATCTCCTATTATTCTAAATATTATATTTCTATTTAAATCCGGAACCGGTCGGTGGGCCGGAGATTGGTGACTCCTGTCCTAGATGAATGTAGGCCCTAAACCATTCCTCACCGACCTCCAATGTCACACCAATCCCCCAATCTCACACCAAGCCTCCAATCTCACACCAAGCCTCCAAATCTCACACCAAGCCCCCAATCTCACACCAAGCCTCCAATCTCACACCAAGCCTCCAAATCTCACACTAGCTCCCCAATCTCACACCAAGCCTCCAATCTCACACCAAGCCTCCAAATCTCACACCAAGCCCCTTGTGGGCGTGTTCGCTGTTGGTTAGATGTAGCAGCCACAAATTTCTACAGGTCTAGATTTCCTACTCTGGCCGACCCTCATTAGTCGTCTTGTTTGACCTGCACGTAGTTACAGTACTATTGATTTTCTTTGATATCTATATGGGCCCAGTAACAATCTGGCAGCAGTAACAATAGTAGGCACCTTATACTACTCCCACGCTGTGCCTTAATACAATAACATCAGTAGACAGATGACATGTTTCGGTCTGTTGTGGTTTATTACAATAGCAGCAGTAGACAGATGACATGTTTCGGTCTGTGGTGGTTTATTACAATAGCAGCAGTAGACAGATGACATGTTTCGGTCTGTGGTGGTTTATTACAATAGCAGCAGTAGACAGATGACATTTTTCGTTCTGTGGTGGCTTATTACAATAGCAGCAGTTGACAGATGACATGTTTCGATCTGTGGTGGTTTATTACAATAGCAGCAATTGACAGATGTCATGTCTATAGTGGTTTATTACAATAGCAGCAGTAGAAATATGACATGTTGCCGGCTGTAGTGGGTTATTACAAGAACAGCAGTAGACAGATGACATGTTTCCTGCTGTAGTTGGTTATTACAATAACAGCAGTAGCCAGATCACATGTTTCGGTCTGCAGTGTTTTATTACAATAACATCGGTAGACAGATGACACATTGCCGGCTGTAGTGGGTTATTACAAGAACTGAAGAAAGCAGATTAAATGTTAGTGGCAGTAGTTGGTTATTATAATAACAGCAGTAGACAGATGACAAGTTAGTGGTTTATTGCAACGGCTGTAGTGGGTTATTACAATGCCTGTTGTGAGTTATTAAATAACGGCAGTAAATAGATTACATGTTTCTGGCCGTAGCGGGTAACTATAATTACACTAGTGGACAAGTTACAAGTTTCCGGTTGTAGCGGATTATTACAGCAGCTGAAGTTGGTTATTACAAAAGCTGTAGTATTACAAAGGCTGTAGTATGCTGTTACAACGGTGGAAGTCATACTAATTGACTGCTGTTGTGAGGGGAGGCGGGATATTATTATGTCCCAAGCTGAAGTGGATTAACACAATCACAGTCGTAGAAAGACTGCACGCTTCGGCTTGAGTGGATTAACCACCCGGAGTCAACACACATGGACGTGGAATGGATCAGCTGTGTAACACGAGCAGAATGGAAGCTACGGGGAGAATGCGAGGGTTTTTCGGGAGACTTCTAAATCCTAAAGTGCAACAATCAAACCATCAACAAATTGCCACGAGCTCCGTAGGTTAGCTGACAGGAAGTGATGCAATGGAAAAGGTAACATTACTGTTGGGGTAAGAAGTCGATCTCTAGAAGAAAGATATGGGTGGGATAGGAACGGGGCATAGCATGGAGAGCGTGCAAACACAGATACATGGGAATAATAGACGAGTGGGGGTTGGGAGTAGAAGATTGCTATGATTTAATTAAAATAGAAAACGTTTCATGAAACTGTCATGGAGATGGAGACCGTGCGGGAATAGAGAACCCGCATGAAATGTTAGGTAGCTGTCCAGTATCTTGCAATTTCCCTCGTAAGACGTGCAAGATTTACCAGCCCTCACTTGATGACGATAATGATGATGACGTTGGTGATGATGATGGCGACTGTAATGATGATGTTTATTGAGATGGTGATGATAATAATGACTATGATGATGATGATGATGATGATGATGATGATGATGATGATGATGATGATGATGATGATGATGATGATGATGATGATGATGATGATGGTGGTGTGATGATGAAGTGCCGCCCACGGGGCGCTGGAACGCAAATTATTCCTCCCCACGTCGCTTGACGGCAGAAGTGAAAGAAGAAGAAGAAGAAGATGATGATGATGATGATGATGATGATGATTATGATGATGATGATGATGATGATGATGATGATGATGATGATAATGTTGGTGATGTTGATGGTTATGATAATTATGATAACTGTGATGATGATGGTGGTGTCTGTGATGATGTTAGTGGTGATGGTGATGATGATGATGATGATGATGATGATGGTGATGATGATGGTGATGATGGTGGTGATGTTGATGATTATTATTATCATAATGACGATGATGATGATGATGGTGATGGTGATGATGATGATGACTGCGATGAAGATAGTGCTGATGGTGATGAAGTTGCTAATGAAAGAGATTATTATGGTGATAGTAATAATGATGTTGGTGATGATGATTATGACAACGACGACGATGCTGACCATTAACCATGTTCTTGAACTATATTTCTGTCTGCCTATAGGGAACTCCATAGCTCTGATAGTCCAGTCTGGTGACAGAGTCTCTGTGAAAGCTCACGAACCATCCAGCATCCACGGAACCGGTGTGGCCAGATACACTACCTTCACTGGCTACCTGGTTGATGTGGCAACAGGTGGGTAAATGTGGCTGGACAGAACATGTGTGTAAATGTTGCTGGACAGAACAACACTTGTGTAAATGTTGCTGAACAGAACAACATGTGTGTAAATGTTGCTGTACAGAACAACATGTGTGTAAATGTTGCATCACAGAACAACATGTGTGTAAATGTTGCTGTACAGAACAACATGTGTGTAAATGTTGCATCACAGAACACCATGTGTGTAAATGTTGCTGGACAGAACAACATGTGTGTAAATGTTGCTGGACAGAACACCATGTGTGTAAATGTTGCTGGACAGAACAACATGTGTGTAAATGTTGCTGGACAGAACAACATGTGTGTAAATGTTGCTGGACAGAACACCATGTGTGTAAATGTTGCTGGACAGAACAACATGTGTGTAAATGTTGCTGGACAGAACACCCTGTGTGTAAATGTTGCTGGACAGAACAAAATGTGTGTAAATATTGCTGGACAGAACACCATGTGTATAAATGTTGCTGGACAGAACAACATGTGTGTAAATGTTGCTGGACAGAACAACATGTGTGTAAATGTTGCCCGACAGAACTAAATGGGTGTAAATGTTGCTGGACAGAACTACATGTGTGTAAATGTTAAATGTCACAGTAACAAGTGATATATCTACCTTTTGGTCGTGGCTCATCGGGTCACACAAGGAAATGAAGATTCAAACCCGCCATCTATCTCTTAGATGGAACCTGGCACCTCATGCCATAGTAAACTGTAGCTCCACAATCAGTCAGTTTTGACTGGAAATAAGGATTGTGATCATTCTACCAGCAATTGGTGGACATTATGTCTTTGCCCAGTGTGCAAGAGATTGGTGGACATTAGGTCAGTTCCCATTGTACCAGGAATGGGTGGACATTATGTCTTTGCCCAGTGTGCCAGAGATTGGTGGACATTAGGTCAGTTCCCATTGTACCAGGAATGAGTGGACATTATGTCTTTGCCCAGTTTGCCAGAGATTGGTGGACATTAGGTCAGTTCCCATTGTACCAGGAATGGGTGGACATTATGTCTTTGCCCAGTGTGCCAGAGATTGGTGGACATTAGGTCAGTTCCCATTGTACCAGGAATGAGTGGACATTATGTCTTTGCCCAGTTTGCCAGAGATTGGTGGACATTAGGTCAGTTCCCATTGTACCAGGAATGGGTGGACATTATGTCTTTGCCCAGTGTGCCAGAGATTGGTGGACATTAGGTCAGTTCCCATTGTACCAGGAATGGGTGGACATTGCGTATGTGCCCAATGTACAAGGGATTGGTGGACATTAATTCTGTGTCCATTGTACCAGGTACTAGTGGACATTAGGTATGTGCTCATTGTTACAGAGATTATTGGACATAAGGGCAGTGAGCATTGTACCAGGGATTGGTGGAAATTAAAACTATTCCCATTGTACCTAGTATATTGGACATTAGGTATGTACCCTTTGTACCAAGGAATGGTCGACATTAAGTCTGTGCTCACTGTACCAGAGATTAGTGGACATTAGGTCTGTCCCCATTGTACCAGAGACTGGTGGAACGTGGTGTCACAGCCATCGTACAGAAGTGTTCTGATCATCATAAATGCGCCTATTATACCACTGTTTACTGGAAAGAAAGAGTGCGCATTTTTTATGAGAATGTGTTAAACTTTATGTATGTACACAGTGTACCATGCATTGCTGGACACACAGATTGTGTCTAATTTACCATGCATTGCAGGACACACATATTGTGTCTATTGTACCATGCAATGCTGGACACACAGATTGTGTCTGTTGTACCATGCAATGCTGGACACACAGATTGTGTCTATTGTACCATGCATTGCTGGACACAAAGGTCGCAAATGTTGTACAATGATTTTCTGGACACCTATAAGGTCACTTTTATTCTCCGTGTTGATGGATGCAGATGACATATTAAACCTAATGGAAATAAAAAGACATAACAAACATAACCATGACAGATATGAAGATATTCACAGGAACAAAATGAGATACTGTGCAAAGATGCAAAAGAAGTTTAGCTTGATGAAAACTGCAGGGGCATAATAAACCAACGCAACACCTGGAATACCAAATTAATGCACGGGTGAATTAATGACTTCGCTAACAAAAGAACACATACATCAACGGGTTACTTACAAACCAAACATGGCAAAATCATATAATAAAAAGATCAGATTTAATAAGCATGGTCTGATTATGTGAAAGACCTTGATGATGGAACAGCATAATATTTGGAATAATAATGAATGGCTAGCAATGTTGAAGATGGAAGTTCAGAATGCTCCTAACCACGTGAAAACTGGAAAGACCCCCAGGGTCCAGATAACATCACAACAGAAATAATAAATGCATTAGACGAATATGGAATAGACACAATAAAAGACCTTAGACTTGTGAAAACATGTATTTGAAAATTCAAGCTGCATAAAGATTGATAATGAAGTATGTCAATATAAGCTTATTAGAATGGTGTGCTTCAAGGATATGTAATGTCTACAGATGTGTTTTCCATATACACCTTTCAGAAATTTAGAAGGTATGAGAGGAATCACCATTGTGGGATGTAACATCAATAAAAGTAAATACGCGGATGATACAGTAGTGATTTCAGACAGTGAGCAGTATCTGCAATATTTAGTAGATGTGGTGGTTGGACATGATTGATTAATTGGTTGATTGATTGATTGATTTAGGAACCGACATTACAGCATTAGGGGCATTCCCATAAGTGCTCCGTCCCCATCCTTAGCAGCCAGCGAAGAGTTCCAAAACATAATAGTACCAGTAGCAATATGATTATATGTCCGTCTCGGCTTTCCTCTGAGCATCGAGCGTCGGCCAGATCCCCTCGACACCCCTTGCTGTCGCATTCTTCCTAGACCATGGTAATCCATTTGATCCTCCGAGGTGTGCACGTGCTCCCACAATGCCGCAACCACGTCTGCCTTGTCATGTATCATCCTGAATTAGTTGCTGGATTTCCAATTCCGTGGTCCCTGATGGCCACTCCCTGCACTCCCGGCTCAATGTGATTATAACTCTGCACAAGTCTGACTGCTCCGCAGACACTCTAACCCACTCCTCTCCTCGCCTAATTTTCTCCAAGATGCACACATGTTTGATTGTATCCTCCGCCTGAGCCATCCATGATTTCCCTCTTATCAGTCGCTGAGCCTTAACTGCGTCCAGCGCCTCATGCAACGGGTGATCTGTGTCTGCAGCTACTCTGAGGTATCCTTCGCCTGCATCATCTTGTGCCTACCTGCAACAGTAGGCAGACCAAGGATGTAACGCATACACACTACTGGAGTGTCTCTAGTGCATCCCAGAATGACCCGCATAGTTTCGTTCTGTATGCGCCCTAATTTCACCTGCTGACTCTTTGAGACAGTGAGCAGTCCTAGTCCATAATCAATCACTGAGAGGATCAAGTGCTGGTATAGTGTGAAAAGCATTCTCTGCTCTGTGTCCATTGCAGCCATAGTTTTAAGTGCGTTGAGTAAATTTTGAGACCTTGTCACAACCGTCTCCACATGGTCCTTGAAGGACAGGCTCCTGTCAAATGTTATTCTCAGATACGTCAGTTTGATGTCTCTGTTGACGCTTCTACCATCTATCGCGGGGCTTGGGACATCAGCTCTCACAATCCTATTGTCCAGAGAGCACCACAAAACAGCTGCCTTTTCTGGGTGGATGACAGCACTCATTTCAGTGCACCAGTCAATTACATTGTCTACTGTTGCCTGTAGCTCCTGGGCTGTTTGCTCCCTATCTCTCCCCTGCCTATAAACAAGAATACCATCTGCAAAAGTCAGTATCCTTCCAACTCCTGGTGCTTCTAGGTTTGAAATCTTGCTCATATACACATTAAAGAGCACCGGTGAGATTGCTGATCCCCGTAGCAGTCCCGGGGTTAATATATGTGGCTCTGAGGTCCATGCACCCAGACGGAGTGCAACCCAACGAGAATGCAGGACAGCTGCTATCCAGTTCACCAACCAGGGATTTACCGCCTTCTCTATCAGTGCGGTCATCAAAATATCATATCGAACTCTATTGTACGCATCCTCGAGATAAAGCGCTGCCGCCATCGTTTCCTGTCTACTCTGGAACCCCTCATAAACGTCAAAGGCAAAAGTGGCTGCATTTGACCAGGCATCATTTCCTGGCCTGTAGCTTCCCAGGCCTCTTGGAAGAAGCTTCCCGCTTTCCAAAAACTCTTGCAGCTTGACAGCGACTATCTTTACTAGAACCTTCCCAAATGTATTTTGAAGGGTGATGATCCTAAAGCGCTAAGTTTGACTGATCCTTGAATGGTTTTGGGAGAGGGATGAGATAGCTGTGCACCCAATCCTGCGGTACTGATGCTGTCCTAATGCTCTGGTTAAAGCAGTCGGTCATCTCCTCCAGGTTTGCACCGCTCAAACCCTTCATGTGGCCATACCTGACCCCATCGGGCCCTGGTGCCGTGTCTTTTGCCTTTTTTCAAAATATGTTTTACATCTTCAACCCGTATGATGTCTTCATATGCACATTCTTCATGGTGGCAGATAATTCCTCTCTAACTGCATCCTTGATGTCCGCATCATTATGATTAGTCTGCTCTAAAAATCTCTGGAGAAACGCCTCCCCTTTCTCTTTGTCTGTTGTCACGCGCACACCACCATCTCTATAAATTGTTCCCACTGTCAAAGACCGATCTCTACTTTGCATTTGTCTGTGCAGTTTCCAGAATTTACGCAGTGTTTAATCACCTCCAATCTCCTTTATGAAACATTCCCATTTTGCGTTTTTGGCTTCTGCAGCACAGCGCTTGAAAACCTCTACCATTACTGTCTTGACATTTTCCGCTGTGTCCACTTCCTCTCGTGAGCTTCGAGGTGTCTGTCGCACTTTCTTTAGCTGCTTCACTGCAGCTCTCTTTGCTTTCCAAGCATGGTCTATTTCTGGGGTCCACCATGGGGGATGCAAAAAAAAGGAGTTTTAACAGTTCTGTTGCAAGCCCCCTGTCTGAGGTGTCCAAGAAGGCTATCGGTCCATTCATATCGGAAGGTCTTGCACTCTCTCCCAGCCTTAACCTTCCTGGATTTAGAGATCGGAACTGAGCATGGCATGTGATCACTCCCATGGTCATTCAAAACAGTCCACTTTACATCAAGGACTGATGACTGGGAGACCAGTGCCAAGTCAATAGTTGTGTCCGCATCGCCAGGCCTCATTGCCATTCTAGTCGGCCTACCATCATTTTGCAGACCACATCGGAGTCCACCATGGCATCCTTATGGGCAATTCCCTGTCGGTTTTCTCCACTACTGTCCCAATCTCTGTTCCTCACATTGAAGTCTCCACATATCAGTAGCCTATCACCTGGTAATTCCTCCAACTCCTTAAGCCAGTCCCAGTGGTCCACCTTGATCTTGGGGGTTTATATTTGGAGTTTTCCGTCTCCTAGATGGAGTACTGTCCAAAGCTAACGGGTTCCACCTACCCGAGGGAGGGGTTAGAGCGCCTCTGACTGGCTTGGCAGGCACGTCTCCGAGCATATGAGTTTTTTTCTATGGAACTCACGTCCCACACTGAGATCCCGCCTCGCCCTCTGTGCCCACAGCAAGTTGGTCCGCGGCTGCTTATTGGGTATTCGCAGCTAACCTCTATATCTAGAGGCCGTTCCACGATCCGCCATCTGTGGACGCGCTGGGTTGGGGATGGTCGCCCCAGCTTTACCCAGACACCAGGTTGTTGGACATGTCAAGAGCAACAGTAAGAATTAAATTGCAAAAAAACCACAGATTTTGGTCGTCACTAGGAAGATACCACAAGGTAATATACAAGTAAATGGGAATGTTCTTACACAAGTGAATCAGCACAATTATTTCAGAACTGTCATAATCATATTGAACAAAATGTGCTTGGCACCAGGGCTATATCTATTGTACCAGGTTTTGTTGAAAACCAGGGCTATATCTATTGTGCCGGTCTCTCTGGCCGAGGGGTTACACACTTTCTCCGTAATCCCGTTTATCACGCAGAGTCTCGTAACAGGCGAGAGCTGGGAGCCGTTCGACCCCCGCTGGTGACTTGCGGGATAATTGAGCCGGCCGCTCAGAAAGCAATGGCAAACTACTGAGCGTAATCTTGCCAAGAAATCAACAGACAGCTAAAAGATGCTGATGTTGTCAGCGATGTCCTGTAAAGGATATGCGAATTTAAAAAAAAATATCTATTGTATCAGGGTGTTCTTAACTCCGGGGATACAACTATCGGGCATGTCCAGTTGTGCCAATAGTTGTGGTTATGGTGTCAGGCCATGGCAAACATGTTCCCACAGAAACATATCAGTGAGATTTACAAAGATAGAGGCAAATCTGAACAGATGAAACGATGTTAAGATAAACACCACCAAACTTAATCCCTTGCAGTAACATGTAGGGCGTGTGAAGTGTTGGGCTCCTCATGTGTGTCAGGGTTAAGTCTAAAAGGGGATACGTGGACAGTAGGGAACGACGAGACCGGGTATCTAATCCCCGCCCGACCTCGCACACGCCATTGCCAGTGACGATTAGGTCGGGTCCCACCAATACCAGAATATATGACAGCTGCTGTCAGTGACGATTAGGTCAGGTCCCACCAATACCAGAATATATGACAGCCGCTGTCAGTGACGATTAGGTCAGGTCCCACCAATACCAGAATATATGACAGCCGCTGTCAGTGACGATTAGGTCAGGTCCCACCAATACCAGAATATATGACAGCCGCTGTCAGTGACGATTAGGTCAGGTCCCACCAATACCAGAATATATGACAGCCGCTGTCAGTGACGATTAGGTCAGGTCCCACCAATACCAGAATATATGACAGCTGCTGTCAGTGACGATTAGGTCAGGTCCCACCAATACCAGAATATATGACAGCCGCTGTCAGTGACGATTAGGTCAGGTCCCACCAATACCAGAATATATGACAGCCGCTGTCAGTGACGATTAGGTCAGGTCCCACCAATACCAGAATATATGACAGCCGCTGTCAGTGACGATTAGGTCAGGTCCCACCAATACCAGAATATATGACAGCCGCTGTCAGTGACGATTAGGTCAGGTCCCACCAATACCAGAATATATGACAGCCGCTGTCAGTGACGATTAGGTCAGGTCCCACCAATACCAGAATATATGACAGCCGCTGTCAGTGACGATTAGGTCAGGTCCCACCAATACCAGAATATATGACAGCCGCTGTCAGTGACGATTAGGTCAGGTCCCACCAATACCAGAATATATGACAGCCGCTGTCAGTGACGATTAGGTCAGGCCCCACCAATACCAGAATATATGACAGCTGCTGTCAGTGACGATTAGGTTAGGTCCCACCAATACCAGAATATATGACAGCCGCTGTCAGTGACGATTAGGTCAGGTCCCACCAATACCAGAATATATGACAGCCGCTGTCAGTGACGATTAGGTCAGGTCCCACCAATACCAGAATATATGACAGCCGCTGTCAGTGACGATTAGGTCAGGTCCCACCAATACCAGAATATATGACAGCCGCTGTCAGTGACGATTAGGTCAGGTCCCACCAATACCAGAATATATGACAGCCGCTGTCAGTGACGATTAGGTCAGGTCCCACCAATACCAGAAAATAGGGCAACCTTTGTCAATCACGATTAGGTCAGGTCCGACCAATACAAGAATATAGGGCAACCTTTGTTCACATTTCTGAATGGCTTCTATTCCCGCAAATACCAGAATGTAGGGCAACACTTGTTCACATTTTTGACTGACTTCTATCCCCAGGAAATGTCGGCTTCTCTGCGGTGGTTAGTGACGACAGGAAGTATCAAACTAATAATATTGTGAAGTTCGACAATGTTTACGTAAACTATGGCGAGGCCTACAACAAGGATACCGGCATCTTCACCGCCCCCAAGGTAAGCCTACACTTGTTCTTCACCGCCCCCAAGGTAAGCTCCCGTGTCTTCTCCGACATCAAGGTAGGCACACGTTCCAGTGTTTCTTAAGATACAGTTATGTTAATTAAATTGTTTGTTCCACGTTTCCATTGGACATGTTCTTCATGTTATTAAGTGCTAGCTTTACTTTGTTGTTTGTGCATCAAGAATGATTATGACCATTCATTTCATCCAGTGAGGTTGAAAGTGTAGAACCGTGAGTTCTAAGATGGCTGGTCAGGCCTATTTTGGCTCGAAATGTTCTTTGAAAATATGGACAAAGAATGCTTGACGTTTCTGGAGGAGGATTTCCTGCAGTGGTTTTTCTGTCCTGCCTTTTCTTCACAGCTCTTGCCGTCCTGGTTGCCTCACACGTGACTGCACCCTTGCGAACTGATGCACGCCACGAATTTCAGTCTTTGGCCAGTCTCCCGGGTGTCCTGATGAATTCAAAATGCCGAAGTTCGCCGTAAAAAAATTCGTTTATGGAGCCTATGATCTGGCATGTGAGTCAAGTGACCTGCCCAGCGAATCTGATTCTTCATTAGTAGAGTATGGATACTGGGCATGGACGCTCTTTCTAGGACTTCAGTGTCTGGGATCTTGTCTGGCCATTTATTCTTCAATAGCTTCCTAAGGCAGACTGTGTGGAAGTGGTTTAATGTAATAGCGTGTCACTGATTCAAAGTCCAGGTTTCACAAGCATATAGCAGTGTGGATAATACAACTGATTTGTAGAATTTCAGCTTTGGGTGCAGGTTTATTCTATTTCCGTTCCACACATTCTTGTACAGTCTGCCAAAGGCCGCGCTGGCCTTGAAGATTCTTGATTTCACTTCGTTATCAATTTTCGCAGCTTGTGACACAGTGCTGCCAAAATTAGTGAATTTGTCCACAACACTTAGTCTATGATCATTCACTTTGATATTCGGCACAGTGTGATTATTCCCTGGAGCTGGCTGGTATATAACTGCAGTCTTCTCCAAGTTGATATTGAGCCCAAAGTTGGCACAGGCATGTGAGAAAGCTGAAACATTGTGTTGCATGTCTGCCTCTGCCTTGGCATATTGTGCGTAATCCTCAGCAAACATGAGCTCTCTGACGGTGTCGATGGTTGGTGTGCTTTACTTAGTTTGTTATAGTATTTCCAGAAATGAATGCCTTCATTCACGATCAATTATTTTGAAAACTGTCTGTTGCATCGTTATGAAATTTTGCCTGCCGTCTTATATTTACAGCCACCCAAGGAATATGTCTTTGATAGGTCCAAAAGCAACTTAAATCATCGAAAGCGGCGACATTTCTTTGAAGTTTTGCTGAAAGACTAGTGATTTCTCGCTAACAAACTTAATTTTACAGTAATGAATGCCCCGCCAATTCACATGACGACACAAGGCGTATCCGGATTCGTATGGGAGTGGGTGCAATAAAAGAAGTAGCTTAAAAGTCGACAGGGTCGGCTGCATTGCACCGGGTTTTTATCCCATATGGTTCAGTTTCTTTCTGCAGCGTGGAAAGCGTCGCACAAAGCATGAACTCCGTAGCTCCAGCGACGACCCTCGGGAGTCTCCGAAAAAATGCACTCGTGAAATGAAGGACGCGGCCCGGATTCGAACATACAAACTTCGGAGCCCGAGTCAGACGGCTTGACCACTTCACCACGGAGAATCCCGAGAGGGGTGCAATGTGTAATATTAGTAAACACAGAGAATTTACAGAGGCATGGGGTAAATAATTTGTAAATTGACAGGAAAGTAGAAGGAATATATTTCTTATCTTATTTTTCATTTCCTTCTTGTTTCTTCAGCTGCTGGTTAATAATGTGTACACAAGTATTCATGTTAGCTTTTTATATTGAGTTCATGAAAGCTTCCAAATAGCAGTGCGTTAATGTGCGTATCGAGTGACAAGAAATGATACCGCAATTTAGTCATCATGTTTCCATTTTTAAGGATCTGTTCAGCTGTCTGTGTAGTTTGTTCACACGTACACATGTGTGACAGACCCGCTTTGAGTCTTCGTGAAAGATTGTCTACTCTGCTGTTTACCGTTCAGAGACGGAACATGATTACCTGTTGTGCACTATGAAAATAGTTGTCAGTGTCTCTGTAGTGAGCTTTCTTCTTAACGAACAAGATGTTGGTCCTCTTTTCATTGAAGTTTATAGATTGATTCGTATGCACGTGAGTTGTCCCCTAATTTGACAACGTGTTTGCTCTCACGTTTCTTGTTATGCCACAATATGTCAGTTTCCACCGCAATATTACTCTTCTGTTAGTATTCAATGCGTTTAGTGTGTGTGCGTGCGTGTGTGTGTGTGTGTGCGTGCGTGTGTGTGTGTGTGTGTGTGTGTGTGTGTGTGTTTGTGTGTGTGTGTGTGTTTAATACAGTTGTTTGTCACCGCTAAGGGCTTGCGGAATTGAAAATTCATCAGTGTGGAATACAAACTGTTTCCATTGATGCTGTAATGTTTAGGGCCTGCAATTCGTCTGAATATTTGGAGCAAAATATACCAGTAAGTGTGTACGTAGATTAAGGTCTACGATTTGCTCAAACCTTAATCTGTGTCGGACGATTCCAGTAGGTTGATGATTGCTCTCGGTTGCATAAAATTCAATCCATCCTTTCTCCATTAGTCCCCTTCCTCTTTCAACACATGGTCCTCACATTTTTTCCAGTAACTTTTATGAATATTTAATAGCGCAGAAGGGTTAGTATCTTGACGTCAGAAAATTTGAATGCAGTTCTGGCAGCTGCCACCTGTCCTTTAATTTTAGGCCACACAAGTTCTATAGGGTTTAAATGAGAATGATACGGCGGAAGTCTCAAGCACCTATGGCCATGCTCTTCTATCAAATTGTCGATTTCATATTTCTTGCTTTTTTGCGCCTGTTTTACAAGGGACAACAACTGTAGCTTGAAATATGTTTCTGGAAATGGTATATTTTCCCTTCGAAGCCATATCATTATTGCTTCCTGTGTGCTCGATGCCGTAGGTACTTTGTCTTTTTGGGCAACAACATTGTGATATGATGCATTGTCCATGATTAGACAAGACGGTCTATCAAGGGATGGGAGTACTCTATTCTCGAGCCAATCTCTAAATACATTACCATTCATCTCATTATGATAATCCCTATTGCCTGTATGCTTTGATACGAACACGAGCCCAACATTCTGTAGTAAGCCATGATGAGTACTACCAGCATAGGATATGACCAAACACTGGGCACATAACGCTGGGCACATAACGCTTTATCTTTCCATATATTGATTGCCATTCCTTTTCACTTGTGTGGTGCGCATTGATCCACGTCTCATCCAGATACACTGTCATAATTTTATTTGCGCATTGTCATATATTTTTGAAGGGAGTGGGAGATCACTGTAGTGCATGCCCCATCTCTAACAAAAGAAGTAGAGCCCCATCCTCTTCTATCTTCAATAACCCCAGAATATGAACCTTGAGTTATCTGCAGGCCTCGTTCTATTAAGTATTGTCTAGGAGATATAGATTATGGCCCTGGTAAGAATGGTAATTTACTAACTGGGAATCTGCCCCTTCTCCAATGATTCTGATAGCTCTGGAGCCCCCTTATTGTTTATCAAATCTGAGGAAAGTCTGGAGAAGTTTCTCAGCCTGATTTAGATGAAGAAAACATGGATGTTGAGCAGTTGATAGATCTAGAGTCTTTTTATTTCCCCATTCAGTAAGTCATTATGAGTTAATTTATCTTTAAACAATCAAACACATAAACAATCACATCAGATTCTGACAACATGATGTACAAAGAAGTTGTTGACACAGATAGGTTGGAACTGACAAATTAACAGAAGGTCAATTCATGTTAATCATTTATTGACTGGCCTGAGCCTTCTGGTCAGTACATACATCTCTATTGTGATTTACACAAAGTAATAGAACAGTTGCACGTTGGACCATTGTCCCAGACAATCAATAACAAGCATCAATATATGAGATGTCAACAAGTGTGAAAACATAGTAAACATTTTGATGTTGTACATATTAAGTATGATGGTGATGTCTCAACCATTAAATGTCAGTTTTCCTGAAATTGGGTGTGGTGTCTACCAATGAGAAAAGTAACCTGGTGACTGGAGGATTAGGTAAGCCAGGGTCCATTGACTGATGGATCCACTTCAGGTCTGCCCGTATAGCTCCTCTGAAGGCCTCCCCATGCTCTGCTCATAGCTAAGTCATCCTCCATCTCACTTGTGGTTCATCTCTTTCTCTCGGCTTCCCTCTCTCAGGTCTGATTTAGGTGGTTAATTTGCTGATGTGTTGGGTGGTTGTTGGTATGTAGCCACCAAGATCACTGATGAATATTCGCATAAATATATACATTCCTACCAATACAATAATAAGAAGTAGGTCGGAAGAAATCTAAATTCCTGAAGTAGGAACTAGTTCCCCTCCCCTCCTTTTCTCTCTAAGCTAGTGTTGGGTTAAGCTGGGGTGGTCAGAGTTTGTCACACGGTGTACGCCTTGTATCAACTTGTTCCTGCTGTATGTAAGTCCTCATTTGACCGGGGTCAGTGAACGTGTACAGTAAGACATTGACAAGAGTGAGAATATGTCAAGATGCATGTAAATAAATGACATACATTTAGAACATTTCTTCCACTAAATGGTGTTTACAATGTGTATAAATAATTCTCTGTGTTTTCCCAATTAACTACTTCTTCTTCTTGTGTCCAATAACTCTCTTCCATTACCTGTTGTTGTTGTGATGTTGAGTGTTGGGTTGTGTGGTGATGAGTGGTGTGGAGTGGTGTTGTGTTTTAAGTTATGTTGAGTAATGAGTTAAGTTCACTGCGCGTGATGGTGTTCCGCGAAGCACAACTTTCTCATGTGTTGCAGTTCATAAGTGCTCTTATCTAATTAAAATTTGACATAAATATAAATATTTATTCCGCCAAACCCTATTAATTCAATAGATGAAGGAGAAAGGAAAGATTGATTTCTCTTTCAGCTTTCTAAATTGTAAATAGGCATAGATAAGTCTGTTTTAGAACAAGGCACTTATTCTAGTACACGAACTGTCATTTCAGCTGTAGATAGTGATAGCATCTTTTACAATGTTTCTGGTGAAATGCACAAGATTGCTTTAGAATCATCACTTCTCACAGTTGTTTAGAATAGAATGTAGTAGTGGAATGCACTTCTTAAAGTTAATAATTATCTTTAAGAATATCAGAGATGGCAGTTCTATCTAAGAGAATATTAGAGAGTCATTTTGCCCGGGAATGGCTTTGCGTCGTTAGAATCTACAGTCGAGCATTTTTACATTTCAGAGGTTTTAATTAATAATAATACATTTCAATTGACATCACAAACGCGGGTTTACATTACTTGATACTTGATACATCGGGTTCTTAGTTTAATCACGGGACTAACAAACGTACCTCGGATCCAGACTTCTGCCTTGCCCATTGAATTTTTGGTCACACAATTTCTGACGTCTTTTCGCCAGGCATGTTTTTGCAAGAGTGGGCTGCTTATCATAATTTATACCGGCGTTGGCGCGAAAGCGGTGTCACATGTCTCTCCCAACCAATGGGGTTCCGAGCTTTGTCTGATGCAATCTTTCTAAGAATCCACGTCATTTGTCACTTGTTCAGTTCCAGTTTCGATGTTAAGTTTTAAGTCCTAGTCTCCATTTGTGGTTGTGAAGTCAATTTCTTTTAATGTTGTTTCCTCTTTTTGCGGCAGTTGTTGGTAAATGAATAATGTTGGTTGCGTTATGCCACATGGCCCCACTCCAGATTGTTCTATGGTATGGAACTATGTTTCCAACATTTTCAGTTATCAAGCTGTTCCCATTTTCCTCCTTTGTATTATCTTCTGCATCTGATTGACCTGGTTCATCAGGCACTGGGTGTCGACTCAGGAAGTCCGCTCCCACATTCATTTTCCCAGGAACATACTCAACCTGGAACGAGTAAGGTTGAAGAAGCAGCGACCACCTCATAAGTCGGGCATTCAGAGTCTTAGATGCTGCGAGAAACATGAGTGGTTGATGGTCACATTGCACTGTGAAGTGTCTGCCATATAGGTATGCCTGAAATTTCTGTACACTCCATACGAGCGCAAGACATTCTCTCTCGATAGTACTGTAATTTCTCTCTGCTGCATTCAATTTCCTGCTAGCATAAGCTACAGGGAATAGCTCTGATGGTACATCTCCCTTTCTCTGCAACAGCGTTGCCCCAATTCCTATGTTACTGGCATCGGTGCGCAGCACGAATGGTTGGTCGAGGTCTGGTAGATGTAAGACTGGATGAGCAGTTAATGCCTGCCTTAGTGCTGTGAAAGCTCTCTCACAGTCAGCTGACCAAGTGACTTTCTCTGGTTTCCCCTTTTTGGTAAGATCCGTTAAAGGTGCTGACAGAGTATTGAAGTCCTTGATGTATTTTTGATAGAATCCACATAAGGATACAAATGATCTTACATCCTTCTTTGTTTTTGGACGAGGTGCTCTCTGGAGTTTGTCCACATTTCCCTCTTGTGGAGTTATCAGTCCATGAGATATCTTATGACCTAGAAAGTCCAATTCTTGGAATCCTATCTGACACTTCTTTGGTCTAGCCGTCAATCCAGTTTCTCTGAGGCGCCTGAACAAAAGATGCAGGGTTTCTACATGCTCTTCAAATGTTTCAGTGGCGATCAGGATGTCATCCATGAAGTGACTGATGTCTGGATGCTGTAGTGGGTCAAGTAATTTTCTCATCATACGTGTAAAGACGCTGGGAGCATTACTTAATCCGAATGGAAGAACGTTGAACTCATAGTGTCCTCCAGGCGTGCTGAAAGCTAACCATGGTCTAACTTCCGGTTTTACAGGAATCTGGTAATATCCCTTACTGAGATCAATCCTAGTAAAGTACTTAGCTCGGTTGAGTGCTGTGAAGAGTTTATTCTGATCAGGCAGAGGTTCTGCTTGGAATTCAGTTATAGCATTGAGCTGTCGATAATCGATGCACAATCTATGTTCTCCACTTGGCTTTCTCAATAAGACGACGCTAGCACTGTAAGGTGATTCAGATGGTGAGATTATTGCTGCGGTGAGCAGCTGTTGTATTTCTTCCTCTAAAGTCTTTTGCTTTGCATAATGAACTGGGTAAGTCTTGACTCGCACAGGCACTGTGTCATTCAACTTCATGTCAAATTCCTCCAAATCAGTTCTTCCTGGCTTATCAGTAAGTACTTCTGCATATTTTGCCATAAGTTCCCTAATCTGCTTTTGCTGATCCTTTGTTAAGTTGGGATTGATTTCCACATCCTTAAAGGTCTCTTTGGCTTGCAGTTGGCACTCGACTCCCATTGTTGATCCTTCTTCGACTTCAGTAGCCACACTCATGGCCATCAGATGTGCAGGTTCGGTGGTTGAGGGTCTTTCATGATATTTCTTCAAGAGGTTTATGTGAAATACTTTTATCTTGCCTTTGACTGAAATTCTGTAGTTGGTACGTGAGATCTTCTCCGTCACTACATAAGGTCCTCTCCATCCTATTTGCAGCTTATTCTGACTGGTTGGAAGCAGCAACATCACCTTCTCTCCTACCTCTAACTCTCTATCCTTTGCCTTGCGGTTGAAGTTACGAGCAATTCTTCGTCTGGCTTGACGTAGATTGACATTCGCTTGTTTCCAACTGTGTTGTAAACGATTTTTCAACTCGGCAACATATGTAGATGCAGTCACGACTGTATCATCTGTAGTATTATCAGTCCATGTTCGCATTAACGCTTCAAGGGGTCCTTTGATCGGTCGTCCAAACAACAGTGTGGCTGGAGCAAAACCTGTTGAGTGATGGGGTACTTCCCTGTAAGCAAATAAAGCTGCAGGTAAATACAAGTCCCAATCCTCTGTCTTCTCCTGGGCAATTTTACGCAGGATACTAATCAATGTCCCGTTCCACCTTTCCACAAGTCCATTTGACTGAGGGTGATATGGTGAACTGAAGATATGGCGTGCATGAAAAAGTCTGAAGGTCTCTTCCATGAGCTTACCACGAAACTGTGAACCGTTGTCCGTCAAGATCCTTTGTGGGAATCCTAGACGTTTGACTATTCCTAATAATGCATCAGCGACGTGTTTGGAGTCACAGCTGGGCATAGGAACTGCTTCGGCCCACATGGTTGTTGTGTCCACAAGCGTTAATATGAATCGGTTTCGCCTCTTCGTTGCTGAGAGAGGTCCGATTATGTCTACTGCCACTTTCTCAAATGGAATTCCAGTGATTGGCGATTCACCCAACATTGCCGGTGGTGTCCGGTGTTTTGGTGATACTTTCTGACACTGTGGGCATGATTTTACAAACCGTTGTATGTCTGAATTCATCCCTGGCCAAAAGTAGTGAGTGGTAATCCGCTGTGTAGTAGCGTTGATACCCATGTGCCCACTGAATGGTAGACTGTGACCCATCTCTAAGATCTGAGTCCTGTATTGAGTTGGTACAACAAGTTGATTAAACATTTTCTGTAAAGAAGTGCTGACTTCATGAACAGATCACCTTTACGTAGAGGTAAATGTGATTTTGGCAGTTTTCTGAAGCAGGGTTCCAAGGTGCTGTCGGCCTCTTGTGCCCTCTTCAGTTCCTCCGTTCGAGGGATTGGCGTAGTTGTTTCTGGAGTTTTTGTTGCCTGTGATCGAGTGGTCATGGTCGCCATCGCCACAGGTTGAACAGGTTCTCCTAGAACGATAAATCTACAGCCGAGGATTACAGGATATATCGGATCGTCCAAGATTGCTGCCTTGATCGTCCCAGTGACATACCGCGAGGCTATGTTCACTTTTGCCACTGGAAGAGACATATTTGTTGAACTCTTCAGTGGTCCCTGTAATTCCACTATTTCCTCTGTCACCTGTTCAGGGTGAACTAAGGATGATGAAACAACACAGTCATATGATAATCCAGTATCATATAAACAGGTCGTTTGGAATCCATTTAGCAAGATGGATTCTACAACCGGAATACGAGATGATGTGTCTTGATGAGGTGTCTGTTTGGACGTTTCACCAGTGCTCACTTTTCTCTCTTTTCGGTTGGCCAAACATGCCGCTGTGTGTGGAGGTGGCTTCTTCCTGCAACTCTGAAATGTGTGACCTCTAATCTTGCAATGGGTACAGAATGGTTTGTCCTCCCTCGGCGCTGTTTGGACTGAATTTTGAGTGTTTTTCTGGGATTTCCCCTTTTTCCCGGTGGCTACAGTGTTTTCACCCTCTTTTGGCTGTGGAGTTTTGTTTTGAGAGGGGGTGTTGTTCGAACGTCCCTTTCCTCCCATCTCCTTTTGAGATTTCTCAAATCTCTCTGCCAGGATGATTATAGTTTCCAGGCGGTCAGCCCCGTTTTGGGTTAAGAATGCCTTCATTTCGTTCTGCATTTTCCCCTTGATCTGATCAATGATAATCATTTCACGGTGTCCTTCATAATTTTCCTCAAATCCTCCCAAG
This sequence comes from Cepaea hortensis, assembly GCA_963921405.1. Lineage (NCBI taxonomy): Eukaryota > Metazoa > Mollusca > Gastropoda > Stylommatophora > Helicidae > Cepaea > Cepaea hortensis. Next base: position 2,373,860 of record OY992888.1, on the reverse strand, counting down.
CAAGTCCATCTTTGTATGTATGACTTCAGTCTTTCCACTAGTTGTGCGTAGCTCTCACCCGGTTCCTTCCTTGCGGTTTTTAACCTGAGTTTATAAGATTCGGCGTCCACTTCGAATCGGCTCAAGAGTGCCGTCTTGAGTGTTGTGTAGTTCTGTTGTTCCTCTCTAGTGAGTCTTGAGAACACTTCATACGCCGTGGATCTTAAGGCCTGCGCCAACTTCGTCGCCCATCTACTTTCTTCAAGCCCACAGCTGACAGCCATTGCCTCGAAGCGTGATAAAAATCCTTCGATGTGGTCAGTCTGTTCATTAAAGGGGTCCAGAGGAAATGACATAGCTCCTGAATTAAGTTGAGAGACGTGAGGTGGTTCTGTCACTGGCGATCCTGATGAGGTTGAGGGTGTAGGACCACTCCCTTTCTCTATTCTCCGGATCTCCACTTCAATCTCCATTCTCCTCAACTCCAGTTGGTGTTGACGCTCTCTCTCTCCTTATCTTCCATTTCAGCCTGTAGTCGTTTCTCTTTCTCCTCCAATTCTGCTTGAAACTGTTTTTCTTTGAGAGTCAATTCAGCCTGCAGTCTTTCTCTTTTGTCGAATGCATCCGAAACATAGTTAGCTAGCTCAAGGCCATCTAACCCGCATTCCCTACCTGTTTCTGTTATTTGGGCTCTAAACTTTGCAGTTTCCGCCATGTCTATAATTTATTGCTTTGCTCTGCCTAACAATATAATTGCAGTTAGTCTGATCCGCGTAAGCCTGTCAGTCCCTGATCTGCAAAGATACAACAGAGCATGTGCAATATTAGAAACACCCTATGTTATGTCTGTCTGTCAATGCTGGAAAAGCCAAAGGCAGCAGGCACTGAAATAACCAGATTTAATTCCTAGTAAAGAAAAGAATCTGAAATTAGACAGAGTTTTCCCAACGGATAAGATTTTCCGGTGGTTGATGAAATGCTGTTAAGTTCAGACTCCACAGGAAAAGAACACCTTCTCTGGAAGAGAAGTAGTGTTGGTAGAGTAGATACACACTATATATTTCACCTGGAGCACCTCTTTCTGAAGTATAAGCCTATTGGAACATGGCCCCCTTCTCCAGGAGTAAAAATCAGTCACCTACTCTTATTTATCTATAAATGTCATTCATATCATGTGGCTGTCAATCAATACCCCATATGGTATCTGTTAAACATTCTAGAAAATGACAATGTTCAAAATCCAAAGATATCTGTGTTAATGTAATTGTTTAAAGGTTAATATATGGGAACCATCCAGGACTTAGCCCACAATATGTCATATATTTTTGAAGGGAGTGGGAGATCACTGTAGTGCATGCCCCATCTCTAACAAAAGAAGTAGAGCCCCATCCTCTTCTATCTTCAATAACCCCAGAATATGAACCTTGAGTTATCTGCAGGCCTCGTTCTATTAAGTATTGTCTAGGAGATATAGATTATGGCCCTGGTAAGAATGGTAATTTACTAACTGGGAATCTGCCCCTTCTCCAATGATTCTGATAGCTCTGGAGCCCCCTTATTGTTTATCAAATCTGAGGAAAGTCTGGAGAAGTTTCTCAGCCTGATTTAGATGAAGAAAACATGGATGTTGAGCAGTTGATAGATCTAGAGTCTTTTTATTTCCCCATTCAGTAAGTCATTATGAGTTAATTTATCTTTAAACAATCAAACACATAAACAATCACATCAGATTCTGACAACATGATGTACAAAGAAGTTGTTGACACAGATAGGTTGGAACTGACAAATTAACAGAAGGTCAATTCATGTTAATCATTTATTGACTGGCCTGAGCCTTCTGGTCAGTACATACATCTCTATTGTGATTTACACAAAGTAATAGAACAGTTGCACGTTGGACCATTGTCCCAGACAATCAATAACAAGCATCAATATATGAGATGTCAACAAGTGTGAAAACATAGTAAACATTTTGATGTTGTACATATTAAGTATGATGGTGATGTCTCAACCATTAAATGTCAGTTTTCCTGAAATTGGGTGTGGTGTCTACCAATGAGAAAAGTAACCTGGTGACTGGAGGATTAGGTAAGCCAGGGTCCATTGACTGATGGATCCACTTCAGGTCTGCCCGTATAGCTCCTCTGAAGGCCTCCCCATGCTCTGCTCATAGCTAAGTCATCCTCCATCTCACTTGTGGTTCATCTCTTTCTCTCGGCTTCCCTCTCTCAGGTCTGATTTAGGTGGTTAATTTGCTGATGTGTTGGGTGGTTGTTGGTATGTAGCCACCAAGATCACTGATGAATATTCGCATAAATATATACATTCCTACCAATACAATAATAAGAAGTAGGTCGGAAGAAATCTAAATTCCTGAAGTAGGAACTAGGTCCCCTCCCCTCCTTTTCTCTCTAAGCTAGTGTTGGGTTAAGTTGGGGTGGTCAGAGTTTGTCACACGGTGTACGCCTTGTATCAACTTGTTCCTGCTGTATGTAAGTTCTCATTTGACCGGGGTCAGTGAACGTGTACAGTAAGACATTGACAAGAGTGAGAATATGTCAAGATGCATGTAAATAAATGACATACATTTAGAACATTTCTTCCACTAAATGGTGTTTACAATGTGTATAAAAAATTCTCTGTGTTTTCCCAATTAACTACTTCTTCTTCTTGTGTCCAATAACTCTCTTCCATTACCTGTTGTTGTTGTGATGTTGAGTGTTGGGTTGTGTGGTGATGAGTGGTGTGGAGTGGTGTTGTGTTTTAAGTTATGTTGAGTAATGAGTTAAGTTCACTGCGCGTGATGGTGTTCCGCGAAGCACAACTTTCTCATGTGTTGCAGTTCATAAGTGCTCTTATCTAATTAAAATTTGACATAAATATAAATATTTATTCCGCCAAACCCTATTTATTCAATAGATGAAGGAGAAAGGAAAGATTGATTTCTCTTTCAGCTTTCTAAATTGTAAATAGGCATAGATAAGTCTGTTTTAGAACAAGGCACTTATTCTAGTACACGAACTGTCATTTCAGCTGTAGATAGTGATAGCATCTTTTACAATGTTTCTGGTGAAATGCACAAGATTGCTTTAGAATCATCACTTCTCACAGTTGTTTAGAATAGAATGTAGTAGTGGAATGCACTTCTTAAAGTTAATAATTATCTTTAAGAATATCAGAGATGGCAGTTCTATCTAAGAGAATATTAGAGAGTCATTTTGCCCGGGAATGGCTTTGCGTCGTTAGAATCTTCAGCCGAACATTTTTACATTTCAGAGGTTTTAATTAATAATAATACATTTCAATTGACATCACAAACACGGGTTTACATTACTTGATACTTGATACATCGGGTTCTTAGTTTAATCACGGGACTAACAAACGTACCTCGGATACAGACTTCTGCCTTGCCCATTGAATTTTTGGTCACACAATTTCTGACGTCTTTTCGCCAGGCATGTTTTTGCAAGAGTGGGCTGCTTATCATAATTTATACCGGCGTTGGCGCGAAAGCGGTGTCACATGTCTCTCCCAACCAATGGGGTTCCGAACTTTGTCTGATGCAATCTTTCTAAGAATCCACGTCATTTGTCACTTGTTCAGTTCCAGTTTCGATGTTAAGTTTTAAGTCCTAGTCTCCATTTGTGGTTGTGAAGTCAATTTCTGTTAATGTTGTTTCCTCTTTTTGCGGCAGTTGTTGGTAAATGAATAATGTTGGTTGCGTTATGCCACACGCATTTCCCTTATTTCACGTAGGTATCTGCTTCTTATGGCTCCTAAATGCGGTTGCTCGCAAAGGATATTTCTACCTCTCTTGTACTTTCTAAAAGTGAAGCCTAATGTCCTTATAATTTTCCACAAAGTTGTTTTGGATAGCTCTATGTTATTGTTCTTTCTCAACAAAACCCTCAGTCTTCTTACAGTCACTGTTTCTTTGGCATCCATCATTTTTATAATAACTCGCCTGATGACATCCTTTTCGAGGCTGTCTACAATTGCATTTCTACCTACCGTTTGCTTATCGCGTGTTGGTTTCATTCCAGATTCTAACACCCATCGACGAAATGACCGTTTACTCAAACCCAATGCATGCTCTGTTCTTTTTTTTTCGGGATTTGTAACAGTATGAAACAGTTTCCTGCGATCAGCTTCTTGACAAAAATATGTGTACAACTTCATAGCGATCCTACACCTCTGAACAATCCCATAGAAATGCGCGCTGTTTGTGCCAAAACGAAAACCGCGAGACAATTTTAAAAAAAGCGCGGACGTGTCTTGGTGAAGATACAATACTTGTGAAATGATGGACTTAATATCTGAACCGTAAATTATATACCGCATATAAACAAACATTGAAATCTGCAGTACAATCTCCAGAACAAAAATTGCTTTGTTGGGTGGACATAATGATAAGGTTATTTGCTAAATATCATAATTTTCCCTCAGTTGGTTACTGAGATATTGAATTTTATATTGGGGCACAAAAAAGTAAACACACTATAGCAGAATGTCTCCACATTAACTTTCGCGAAAGGGAGGCAACGATTGAGGTCAATATATATATATTCAAGAGAGGTTGGCTCCCTTTGTCCGTCTTGCTGTCTAATTGTTTGCTCTTCATGTAGGGGTTTTGTGAATATGGATCAGCCGGTCCGAGTGTGCGTTTGTCGCACGTGCATGCGTACTTACATAAGTAGTAGTAGTAGGCCTCTTTCAGTCCTGTAAGACTATACAGTTGTGCCGCTGGGAAGGCGCATGACAGCCCCGCAGGTGTCTGTATGGTCCAGTGCGAGAGTGACAATCTCTGTTACAGTTTCCGCATCTATAAGATGAGGCAGGCCCAGCTGTTAGTGGCTGCATTTTATGACTCTGCCTCCTGTCCTCAGTTTGAGCACCCGTCCGTTTCGTACATCTCTTCTCTAGGAACATCTGTCTGTTGCAATTCTTTCCCACGTGTCTGGATCTATGCCCAGGGTTTTGATATCTTGTTTACACACATGCCTATGTCGCATGTGGGGTCTTCCGGTTGGCCTCTTTCCTGTGGCTAGTTCTCTGTATAGGAGATCTTTTGGAATACGTTCATCCTCCATTCGAGATACGTCGCCCAGTCACCGGTGGCGTCTCTACTTAAGGAGGAAGTGCGCTGAGGTAATATCCGCTCTTTCAAGCACGTGTTTGGGATGTGGTCTTTCCACGAATTGCTTAGGATACGTATCAGACATCTCATATGGAAGGAATTCAACTTCCTAATCCTGTCGTGAGTACTAAGTCCAGGATTCAGACCCACAGAGTAGTTTGCTAACAATTCACATATGTACTCTTGCCTATATACATGAGTTTAAAATGTTTTGCATATCCTTTACAGGACATCGCTGTCAACATCAGCATCTTTCAGCTGTATGTTGATTTATTGGCAAGATTACGCTCAGTAGTTTGCCATTGCATATGCATGAGTATATATATGTATATGTGTGTGTGTGTGTGTGTGTGTGTGTGTATGTATGTATGTGTGTGCGAGTGTGTTTGTCTATGTGTGTGTGTATGTGTGTAAGTACTCATGCATATATGTAAGCACCCGGGTATATATATATATATAAGTATTCATGTATATTTGCAAGTACTCATCATTGGCACCTTGCCGTCTTGACAGACGATAGTTTGTGCTTTAAAAAGGCATAATAACTTTTAACTATGGCGGTAGCGAGTGTGACTGATAAGGCCAATTTGCGCTGTAAATGTCCGTTCACAGTGGGTGCATGTGAACACGTGGTCATTTCCACCATCATGCACCATCTTATGTCTCAAACGCTTGGTGTGTGACTTTTCTGCAATAATTTTCTCCTTTGACTTTATTCCATTTCTGATATTTGCCCTCCATGCAACACGTTCAGCGGCGACTTGCTCCCAATGTGCATTATCAATGCCTGTATCAATCATGTCCCGCTTACACACATCTTTGTATCGTAGTAGAGGCCGACCCTGAGATCTCTTACCCATCTGTAATTCACCAAAAAAGATATCCTTTGGTATTCTACCATCATCCATCCTCCTAAGATGTCCTATCAATCTAAGTCTACGAAGACTGAGCATGGAATAAACTGTCACACAACCTGATCTTTCCAATACTTCAGTATTTGTGATTTTGTCTTGCCACTTAATACCAAGAATTCTTCGCAGACACCGCATATGAAAGCTGTTTAAATTGTTCTCTTGGTGTGAGTAAGTTGTCCAGGTTTCACTGCCATAGAGAAGAGTACTAAGGACACAGGCTTGATAGACAAGGACTTTTGTTTTGGCAGTAAGCTTCCTGTTCTCCCAGACTCTTTTTCTTAACCTGTTCATTGTTGTTGCTGCCTTACCAATCCGGATGTTGATTTCCTGATCTAGGGATAATTTGCTCATGTATAATAAGTACTCATGTATATATGCAAGTACTCATGTGTATATGAGTATGAGAGTCATGTCATAGTCAGATATGACTGAGCTACCGTATGACAGTAGACGGTACTACCTGCTTTCTGTTAGCACCGAGCGTTGGCGGCGCATACCAAACTCGACACCCCACATTATGCCAACGGCTTCGGGCGGAAGAGCGCAATTGGGAGGGTACAAGCCTTATCCTGGTGCGAGGAAATGCAACCTTAAGACAAAATGTCACGGCAGGGCAGACCAGGCCCTAAGCCTTGGTTGGCGGCTGGTCTAGGATCGAAGCTCCGACAGGCGGACAGTTAGAGCATTGCTGTGCTGATCTGGCAGCTTCTGCAGCTTGTCTTGTTCCAGATGTAGAGGTGTTACCTTTCCTCTGGAGTGAACTAGGCAGGCCGAGAGAGGGATCATGCTGCATGGGCATCTCATGACCTCTATATTTTAGCCCAGACTTTGTGCTATGGAAAGGCAATAACTCCATCCCTGGTCTTAACTGGTCTCGGAATCAAAGCGAAAGGCAACTGTTACGGGTTATAAGTCCTTGTCAGTTGGCGTAGACATGGGGCGCCACGCGTTGACCCTGACGGTGGGAGACACCTACAGGTGTCAGTGATCAGCTATCGCCCGCCTCAAGCTGGGCAGCCCCCGGCCAATTGGGTGCTGATCCGCCACAGCCTGCCTGCTTCAATGGGTGTTTGGAGCTAGGAGAAAATCTGATCGCAGACTGTAAAACCAATGCACCACGTACTAATAAAAATAGAAACCTCAAGCTACGGCTTGCAACCTGGAACGTGAGAACCATGTTTCCAGGATTTTCCACTGACTTGACCAATATTGACGATGTGAGAAAAACGGCTGTGATTGATGCCGAACTTAATCGTCTTAACATTGATATTGCTGGCCTGCAGGAGACTCGCCTCGCTGAGGAAGGGTCACTTAGGGAAAACAATTACACCTTTTTTTGGAAGGGTAGAGGGCAGGCAAAAAAAGGCAACACGGTGTGGGCTATGCAGTGAAGAATTCGCTACTGGGAATGATTGAAATTCCAGCAGGAGGAAATGAAAGACTATTATCCCTGCGCTTGGCAACCTCTTGTGGTTTTGCCGCTATTATTACTGCATTTGCACCGACACTCGATTCCTCTGATGATGTGAAGGATTTGTTCTATGAGGAGTTAGACTCCGTGATCAAGGCAGTTCCAAAATCTGACTACATATATATGCTCGGTGATTTCAATGCTCGTGTGGGCAAGGACTCGAGTTCATGGCCAGTGTGCCTTGGAAAATACAACATCGGTCGCATGAAAGAAAATGGGCAAAGGCTGCTGGAGCATTGCACCAGTAATAACCTATGTATTACAAACTCCTTTTTTAAAACAAAAGAGATGCATAAGGTTACATGGAAACATCCAAGATCCGGCCATTGGCACCAGCTGGACTTCATCATCACACAGAGACAACATCTGAACCATATATCATTGGCTCGAAGTTACCACAGTGCTGACTGTGATACGGATCACTCTTTGGTTGTTGCAAGGGTTAGACTGAGACCAAAGAGAATCTACAAAGCTAAACACAAATCTAGCCCCAGGATTAATATTATTAACACTCACGATCCTGAAAAGTGCTTTCAGTTTCAACAGCAACTTGAAGACGCTTTCACCGAGACACCAGAAAATTATACATTAAATGAAAACTGGGGTCAACTTAAGGAAACACTTTATAAAACTGCCGTAGGGGTTTACGGCACTGTGGATCATAAGACGCAGGACTGGCTTGCGGCATACAGCGAGATTCTGCAGCTCTTGATTGTTAAGAAGAAGATAGCTCTCTTAAGAAACAGGACATACCAACGCTTAACACTCTGAGTGAGCTATGGCAAGCTAGGAAGGATGTGCAAAAGGCTGCCAGGCAGTGTGCAAGTGATTATTGGATCACGTTATGTGAGTCCATTCAAATCGCAAGTGATAAGGGAAACATAAGAAGCATGTATGAAGGAATAAAGAAAGCCTGTGGTTCAGTGATCAAAAGAAGTGTACCATTGAAAACCTTGACTGGAGAAATCATCACTGATAAGAAACAGCAGATGAACAGATGGGTAGAGCACTATTTGGAGCTTTACTCAAGTGAGACCAAACTAGCGGATGATACCCTCAAAGCCATAGAGGCGCTACCAACTCTTGACCACCTGGACACACTTCCCACCATAACAGAAGTTAAGTGTGCTATAAATGAACTTGCATCTGGCAAGGCTCCAGGTAAGGATGGAATTCCAATAGAGGTTATCAGGAGTGGGCAAGACACACTCACTCTACAGATCCACCAGCTAATAGAGCTATGCTAGCGAGAAGGACAAGTCCCACGTGATTTCAAAGATTCAAGCATCATAACACTGTACAAGAACAAGGGTGATCGGTGCGACTGCAACAACTATAGGGGTATCTCACTTCTGTGTATTGTTGGAAAAGTATTTGCCAGAATTGTTCTGCACAGACTTCAAGTCCAAGGAGATCAAGTCTACCCCGAATCACAGTGTGGCTTTCGACAGAACCGATCTACCATTGATATGATATTCTCATTGCGACAAATGCAAGAATAATGCCGTGAACAGAATCAACCATTGTTTTTTGCCTTCATCGACCTCACAAAGGCATTTGATTTGGACAGTCGTGAGGGTCTGTTCAAGGCACTAAAGAAGATTGGCTGCACACCAACTCTTCTGTCCATTGTGGAATCGTTCCACACAGGCATGAAGGGTATAATCAAGTTTGATGGTGCAACTTCTGAAGAGTTTGAAATCAAGAGTGAAGTTAAGCAAGGTTGTGTACTAGCCCCACCCTCTTTGGAATATACTTTTCACTTCTACTGAAATATGCCTTTCGTGATCAGGGTGGTGGTATATACATTCACTCATGCTCAGATGGCGGCCTCTACAATGCTCAGAGATTGAAGGCCAAGACCAAAATTAGGAGGGTACTGATCAGAGAGTTGCTTTTTGCAGATGATGCTGCAGTAACGACCCACTCTGAGGAAGTATTGCAATGTCTACTATCTGCATTCTCTAATGCTTGTTCTGAATTTGGTTTAACAATTATGTCACAAGGTGCACATGGGGTAACATCAATCTTTATTGACGACGCCGAACTAGAGATGGTAGACCATTTTACATATCTAGGATCAGTGGTAAATAGCAAATTATCCCTAGATCAGGAAATCAACATCCGGATCGGTAAGGCAGCAACAACATGAACAGGTTAAGAAAAAGAGTCTGGGAGAACAGGAAGCTTACTGCCAAAACAAAAGTCCTTGTCTATCAAGCCTGTGTCCTTAGTACTCTTCTTTATGGAAGTGAAACCTGGACAACTTACTCACACCAAGAGAAACATTTAAACAGCTTTCATATGCGGTGTCTGCGAAGAATTCTTGGTATTAAGTGGCAAGACAAAATCGCAAATACTGAAGTATTGGAAAGATCAGGTTGTGTGACGGTTTATTCCATGCTCAGCCTTCGTAGACTTAGATGGATAGGACATCTTAGGTGGATGGATGATGGTAGAATACCAAAGGACATCTTTTTTGGTTAATTACAGATGGGTAAGAGATCTCAGTGTCGGCCTCTACTACGATACAAAGATGTATGTAAGCGGGACATGATTGATACAGGCATTGATAATGCACACTGGGAGCAAGTCGCCGCTGAACGTGTTGCATGGAAGGCAAGCATCAGAAATGGAATAAAGACAAAGGAGAAAACTATTGCAGATAAGTCACACACCGAGTCTGTGAGACGTAAGATGGTGCATGATTGTGGAAATTACTACGTGTTCATGCACCCACTGTGAACGGACATTTACAGCTAAATTGGCCTTATCAGTCACATTCGCCATAGGCAAAAGTTATTATGCCTTTTTAAAGCACAAACTATCGTCTGTCAAGACGGCAAGGTGCCAATTCAATTTTGCCAATTCATGTATATAAGCAAGTACTCATGTATATATGCAAGTACTCATGTGTATTTGCAAGTACTCATGTATATATGAAAGTACTCATGTGTATGCAAGTACCCTCAACAAGCTGCCATAAGGATTGATAATTAAGTAGATCAATATCAACCTATTGAAAGAGGTGTGCGACAGGAATTGTATGTCTCCAGATCTGTTTTCCATATACAGTGAAAAATGTGTTTTAAGTTAGAAGATATGAAAGGAATCACCTTTGGGAAACGTAACAGCAATAACATTAGATATGAGGTTGATACAGTATTGATTGCACATAATTAACTGAATGTGCAACATTTAGCAGATGCATTTATTATACACATTGAACAAGAGGGGTTAGAGTTACATTGTAAGAAGACAGAGCTTATCGTAGTATCCAAGAAAGAAAGACAAACCAAAATGGTATGTATGGATAAACGGGAATGTTCTTAAATAATTGAATCGGTACAACTGTCTTGGAAAAACCATAACATCTGATGGGAGGTGTCCTAAGGAGATTAGAACAATAATGTCCATGGCAAAGGTAGCCTAAAGGAAAACACACTGGGTAATAAAAATAATGACACTTGCAACGACACTTATAGGGTTGAGGTGCTACATAGAGCCTATTCTTTTGCATGGATGTGAAACGTGGATGATGAGCAGACAAGCTGAAGAACATCTGATGGCTGTGGAAATGTGGATTCTAAAGAAAATGCAAAGAATACCATGGACAGATAGAAACACACATGAGCAAGTCCTACAAGAGGCATATGATCATCATGAACTAAGTAGAGGTATTATACGTTTATAATACATTTTGTTTGGAAACACTATGAGAAGAAATACATCGGAGTACTTGGAGACACCAATGAATACTATCTGTGGAGAGACATGAGTTGATCCAGAACACCAAGGTACAAGATCTGTGGAGAGACATGAGTTGATCCAGAACACCAAGAACTAAGATCTGTGGAGAGATATGAGTTGATGGAGGAAACCCAGGACCGAGATCTGTGGAGAGATATGAGTTGATGGAGGATACCCAGGACCGAGATCTGTGGAGAGACATGAGTTGATCCAGGACAGTAAGGACCGAGATCTGTGGAGTGACATGTGTTGATCGAGGAAAATAAGGACCGAGATCTGTGGAGAGAAATCAGTTGATAGAGGAAACCCAGGACCGAGATCTGTGGAGAGATGAGGTGATGGAGGAAACCCAGGACCGAGATATGTGGAGAGATATTGAGTTGATGGAGGATACCCATGACCGAGATATGTGGAGAGACATGAGTTGATCCAGGACAGTAAGGACCGAGATCTGTGGAGAGACATGAGTTGATAGAGGAAACCCAGGACCGAGATCTGTGGAGAGATATTGAGTTGATGGAGGATACCCAGGACCGAGATCTGTGGAGAGACATGAGTTGATGAAGGAAACCCAGGACCGAGATCTGTGGAGAGACATGAGTTGATGGAGGAAACCCAGGACTGAGATCTGTGGAGAGATATTGAGTTGATGGAGGATACCCAGGACCGAGATATGTGGAGAGATATTGAGTTGATGGAGGATACCCAGGACCGAGATCTGTGGAGAGACATGAGTTGATAGAGGAAACCCAGGACCGAGATCTGTGGAGAGACATGAGTTGATAGAGGAAACCCAGGACCGAGATCTGTGGAAAGACATGAGTTGATGGAGGATACCCAGGACCGAGATCTGTGGAGAGATATTGAGTTGATGGAGGAAACCCAGGACCGAGATATGTGGAGAGATATTGAGTTGATGGAGGATACTCAGGACCGAGATCTGTGGAGAGACATGAGTTGATAGAGGAAACCCAGGACCGAGATCTGTGGAGAGATATTGAGTTGATAGAGGAAACCCAGGACCGAGATCTGTGGAGAGACATGAGTTGATGGAGGATACCCAGGACCGAGATCTGTGGAGAGACATGAGTTGATGGAGGAAACCCAGGACCGAGATCTGTTGAGAGATATTGAGTTGATAGAGGATACCCAGGACCGAGATCTGTGGAGAGACATGAGTTGATGGAGGAAACCCATGACCGAGATCTGTGGAGAGACATGAGTTGATAGAGGAAACCCAGGACCGAGATCTGTGGAGAGACATGAGTTGATAGAGGAAACCCAGGACCGAGATCTGTGGAGAGACATGAGTTGATAGAGGAAACCCAGGACCGAGATCTGTGGAAAGACATGAGTTGATGGAGGATACCCAGGACCGAGATCTGTGGAGAGATATTGAGTTGATGGAGGAAACCCAGGACCGAGATATGTGGAGAGATATTGAGTTGATGGAGGATACTCAGGACCGAGATCTGTGGAGAGACATGAGTTGATAGAGGAAACCCAGGACCGAGATCTGTGGAGAGATATTGAGTTGATAGAGGAAACCCAGGACCGAGATCTGTGGAGAGACATGAGTTGATGGAGGATACCCAGGACCGAGATCTGTGGAGAGACATGAGTTGATGGAGGAAACCCAGGACCGAGATCTGTGGAGAGATATTGAGTTGATAGAGGATACCCAGGACCGAGATCTGTGGAGAGACATGAGTTGATGGAGGAAACCCATGACCGAGATCTGTGGAGAGATATTGAGTTGATAGAAGATACCCAGGACCGAGATATGTGGAGAGATATTGAGTTGATGGAGGATACCCAGGACCGAGATCTGTGGAGAGACATGAGTTGATGGAGGATACCCAGGACCGAGATCTGTAGAGAGACATGAGTTGATGGAGGAAACCCAGGACCGAGATCTGTGGAGAGATATTGAGTTGATAGAGGATACCCAGGACCGAGATCTGTGGAGAGACATGAGTTGATGGAGGATACCCAGGACCGAGATCTGTGGAGAGATATTGAGTTGATGGAGGATACCCAGGACCGAGATCTGTGGAGAGACATGAGTTGATGGAGGAAACCCAGGACCGAGATCTGTGGAGAGATATTGAGTTGATGGAGGATACCCAGGACCGAGATATGTGGAGAGATATTGAGTTGATGGAGGATACCCAGGACCGAGATCTGTGGAGAGACATGAGTTGATGGAGGATACCCAGGACCGAGATCTGTAGAGAGATATTGAGTTGATGGAGGATACCCAGGACCGAGATCTGTGGAGAGATATTGAGTTGATGGAGGATACCCAGGACCGAGATCTGTGGAGAGAAATGAGTTGATGGAGGATACCCAGGACCGAGATCTGTGGAGAGATATTGAGTTGATGGAGGATACCCAGGACCGAGATATGTGGAGAGATATTGAGTTGATGGAGGATACCCAGGACCGAGATCTGTGGAGAGACATGAGTTGATGGAGGATACCCAGGACCGAGATCTGTGGAGAGACATGAGTTGATGGAGGATACCCAGGACCGAGATCTGTGGAGAGACATGAGTTGATGGAGGATAACCAGGACCGAGATCTGTGGAGAGACATCAGTTGATCCAGGACAATAAGGACCGAGATCTGTGGAGAGACATCAGTTGATAGAGGAAACACAGAACTGAGATATGTGAGAGACATGAGGTGATGGAGGAAACACAGAACTGAGATATGTGGAGAGACATGAGGTGATGGAGGAAACCCAGGACAGAGATCTGTGGAGAGACATGAGGTGATGGAGGAAACACAGAACTGAGATATGTGGAGAGACATGAGTTGATACAAAATACTAAGAACCGAGATATGTGGAGAGACATGAGGTGATGGAGGAAACACAGAACTGAGATATGTGGAGAGACATGAGTTGATACAAAACACCAAGAACCGAGATATGTGGAGAGACATGAGGTGATGGAGGAAACACAGAACTGAGATATGTGGAGAGACATGATTTGATACAAAACACCAAGAACCGAGATAAGTGGAGAGACATGAGGTGATGGAGGAAACACAGAACCGAGATATGTGGAGAGACATGAGGTGATGGAGGAAACACAGAACTTAGATATGTGGAGAGACATGAGGTGATGGAGGAAACACAGAACTGAGATATGTGGAGAGACATGTGGTGATGGAGGAAACACAGAACTGAGATATGTGGAGAGACATGAGTTGATACAAAACACCAAGAACCGAGATATGTGGAGAGACATGAGGTGATGGAGGAAACACAGAACCGAGATATGTGGAGAGACATGAGGTGATGGAGGAAACACAGAACTGAGATATGTGGAGAGACATGAGGTGATGGAGGAAACACAGAACTGAGATATGTGGAGAGACATGAGGTGATGGAGGAAACACAGAACTGAGATATGTGGAGAGACATGAGGTGATGGAGGAAACACAGAACTGAGATATGTGGAGAGACATGAGTTGATACAAAAGACCAAGAACCGAGATATGTGGAGAGACATGAGGTGATGGAGGAAACACAAAACCGAGATATGTGGAGAGACATGAGGTGATGGAGGAAACACAGAACTGAGATATGTGGAGAGACATGAGGTGATGGAGGAAACACAGAACTGAGATATGTGGAGAGACATGAGGTGATGGAGGAAACACAGAACTGAGATATGTGGAGAGACATGAGTTGATACAAAAGACCAAGAACCGAGATATGTGGAGAGACATGAGGTGATGGAGGAAACACAAAACCGAGATATGTGGACAGACATGAGGTGATGGAGGAAACACAGAACTGAGATATGTGGAGAGACATGAGGTGATGGAGGAAACACAGAACTGAGATATGTGGACAGACATGAGGTGATGGAGGAAACACAGAACTGAGATATGTGGAGAGACATGAGTTGATACAAAACACCAAGAACCGAGATATGTGGAGAGACATGAGGTGATCCAGGACAGTAAGGAACGAGATCTGCGGAGAGACATGAGTTGATCCAGGACAGTAAGGACCGAGATCTGTGGAGAGACATGAGTTGATACAGAAAACCAAGGAACAAGATCTGTGAAGAGACATGAGTTGATACAAAAACCAAGGAACAAGATCTGTGGAGAGACATGAGTTGATACAAAACACCAAGGAACAAGATCTATGGAGAGACATGAGTTGATACAGGATACTAAGAACCGAGATATGTGGAGAGACATGAGTTTATACAAAACACCAAGGAACAAGATCTGTGGAGAGACATGAGTTGATACAAAATACCAAGGAACAAGATCTGTGGAGAGACATGAGTTGATACAGGATACTAAGAACCGAGATATGTGGAGAGACATGAGTTGATACAAAACACCAAAGAACAAGATCTGTGGAGAGACATGAGTTGATACAAAACACCAAGAAACAAGATCTGTGGAGAGACATGAGCTGATACAAAACACCAAGGAACAAGATCTGTGGAGAGACATGAGTTTATACAAAACACCAAGGAACAAGATCTGTGGAGAGACATGAGTTGATACAAAACACCAAGTAACAAGATCTGTGGAGAGACATGAGTTGATGAAGGACACCAAGGACCAAGATGTCTGGAGTGGCAAGAGGTGATCCTCCCGTGTGTTGCCGGGGTCCATAAGGGAAGCAAAGAATACTAACACTGTTGCCTACCATGCATGTCATAAGAGGCGACTAAGGAGGCTTGATGGTTTCGTCGCCCTGCTACTGAGTGAGTGCGTGGCGCGACACTGTGATCTGTGAGTTTCGTGAAAATGCTTTTGAATCTGCCCGATGTTTTCTGGAACGTGACTGCATGTTCAGAGCGATGGCAGATGGCTATGTGGCTGCTGGGCTTCTGGTTGACTGCGACTGCCATCGACGATGAACTATATTTCGTGGACTGTGTGGGTGAACATCTAGGAAACATCCAGATGGGAAAATGACTGCCGATTCCATCAGAGATGAACTGGGTGTATCGTGGGGGACTATTCTGGCGTATTGACATTCTGGCGGTGGCATTATGTAAAGTGTATCTGTGCTGGCTGTTGTTTGTCGAGACTCCTGTCTTTTCCACTTTTCGCATTGGGCATTGTGGAGCATTTTGTGTGATATTAACTGGCACAGGAACGGAGCAAAACGGGGATGACCCGTTGCTGTGAAGTTGGAACTGAGACTAACTAACTAACTAACTAACTAACTAACTAACTAACGAACTAACTAACTAACTAACTAACTAACTAACTAACTAACTAAGAGGTGATCCAGGACACCTAGGACCAAGATCTGTGGAAAGATGAGTGTCTCCCATTTGGAAGCATTCTCACAACAGATTTCTCTGCGGACACGAGTCTCTCACCCTTGGAAGAATACCCACAACAGATAGTTTGTGGACATGAATCTCTCACCCTTGGAAAAATACCCACAACAGACCCCTCTGTGGACATGAATCTCTCAGCACTTGATCCTCTCAGTGATTTATTATGGACTAGGACTGCTCACTGTCTCAAAGAGTCAGCTGGTGAAATTAGAGCACATACAGAACGAAGCTATGCGGGTCATTCGGGGATGCACCAGAGACACCCCAGTAGTGTGTATGCGTTACATCCTTGGTCTGCCGACTGTTGCTGGTAGGCTCAAGATGATGCAGGCGAAGGCACCTCAGGTAACTCTGTCATCGACAGTGAGGGCCCTACGGGCCCAAAAACTTAAAAACATCCATCGATCGGTCTAGCAGTCCACTGAACACTAAACCGGAAAATGATTGCCGGACCGATGCAAATGAGGCTCGAAGGGATTCTTCTTTGTTTGCGGTTGTTTGCGGTGAATTAAAATTGAAGTACCTTTTCTTTAATCAAGATATTCTTAGAACTCGTCTATAACATTTATATTCAAAGGCGTTTATGCGCTGTTCAGCTTGTTTAGTAAGTGTCCATGTCTCACAGGCGTATGTTGCAATGGGAAAGATGCATGCTCTTAAAAATCTAATTTTTGTAGTTCTGTCTGTCCCACTCCATAATTTATTCAGCTGTTTTAGTCTTTGAAGAGCAATTGATAGTCGCCGTTTAATTTCTTTCATTGTGTCACCGTTGTTGGTAATCAATGACCCAAGATATTCAAAATTGTCTACCACCTCCAATTTTTCCCCATTAAAGTATATTTCTTTCTCCATAGTAGTTTTATTACATTTGCACCTTTCCGTCTTGACAGACGATAGTTTGGTACATTGTGCTTCAAAAAGGCTTAATAACTACGATCCTTGGCGGTGGCGAGTGTGGCTGGTAAGGCCAATTCTTGCTGCAAATGTTTGCCCACAGTAGGTGCATGTGAAAACATAGTCAATTCCACCATTTTGCACCATCTTACGTCTCTCACGCTCTGTGTGTGCTTTATCTGCAATCATTTTCGCCTTTGTCTTTATTCCATTTCTGATAGTTGCCCTCCATGCAACACGTTCAGCGGCGACGTGCTCCCAATGTGCATTATCAATGCCTGTATCAATCATGTCCCGCTTACACACATCTTTGTATCGTAGTAGAGGCCGACCCTGAGATCTCCTACCCGTCTGTAATTCACCAAAAAATATGTCTTTTGGTATTCTACCATCATCCATCCTCCTAACGTGTCCTATCCATCTAAGTCTACGAAGACTGAGTGTGGAATACACCGTCACACAATCTGATCTTTCTAATACTTCAGTATTTGTGATTTTGTCTTGCCACTTAATACCAAGTATTCTTTGCAGACACCGCATATGAAAGCTGTTTAAACGTTTCTCTTGGCGTGAGTAAGTTGTCCAGGTTTCACTGCCATAAAGAAGAGTACTAAGGACACAGGCTTGGTAGAAGAGGACTTTTGTTTTGGCAGTAAGCTTCCTGTTCTCCCAGACTCTTTTTGCTAACATGTTCATTGTTGTTGCTGCCTTGCCAAGCCTGATGTTGATTTCCTGATCGAGGGATAATTTGCTATTTACCTCTGATCCTAGATATGTAAAATGGTCTACTATCTCCAGTTCGGCGTCGTCAATAAAGATTGATGTTACACCATGTGCACCTTGTGACATAATCTGTGTCTTCTTTTTGTTAATTGTTAAACCAAATTCAGAACAAGCATTGGAGAATGCAGATAGTAGCTGTTGTAATTCTTCCTCAGAGTGGGTCGTAATCGCAGCATCATCCGCAAAAAGCAACTCTCTGATTAGTACCCTGCTAATTTTGGTCTTGGCCTTCAATCTCTGAGCATTGTAGAGGATGCCATCTGAGCGTGAGTGAATGTATACACCGTCATTATGATCACGAAAGGCATATTTCAGTAGAAGTGAAAAGTATATCCCAAAGAGGGTGGGGGTTAGTACACAACCTTGCTTAACTCCACTCTTGATTTCAAACTCTTCTGAAGTTCAGCCATCAAACTTGATTATACCCTTCATGCCTATGTGGAACGATTCCACAATGGACAGAAGAGATGGTGGGCAGTCAATCTTCTTTAGTGCTTTGAACAGACCCTCACGACTGACCAAATCGAATTCCTTTGTGAGGTCGATGAAGGCAATAAACAGTGGCTGATTTTGTTCCCGGCATTTTTCTTGCATCTGTCGCAATGAGAATATCATATCAATGGTAGACCGGTTCTGACGGAAGCCGCACTGTGATTCGGGGTAGACTTGATCTCCCAGGATATAAAGTCTGCGCAGGACAATTCTGGCAAATACTTTCCCAACAATACACAGAAGTGAGATACCCCTATAGTTGTTACAGTCGCTCCGATCTCCCGTGTTCTTGTACAGCGTTATGATGTTTGAATCTTTGAAATCCTGTGGGACTTGTCCTTCTCGCCAGCAGAGCTCTATTAGCTGGTGGGTCTGTAGAGCGAGTGTGTCTTGCCCACTCCTGATTACCTCTATTGGAATCCCATCCTTACCTGGAGCCTTGCCAGATGCAAGTTCATTTATAGCACACTTAACTTCTGTTATAGTGGGAAGTGTGTCCAGGTGGTCAAGAGTGTGTAGGGCCTCTATGGCGTTGAGGGCATCATCCGCTAGCTTGGTCTCACTTGAGTAAAGCTCTAAATAGTGCTCGACCCATCTATCCATCTGCTGTTTCTTATCAGTGATGATTTCTCCAGTCAAGGTTTTCAGCGGTGCGCTTCTTTTGATCATTGGACCACAGGCTTTCTTTATCCCTTCATACATGCTTCTGATGTTTCCCTTATCACTTGCGATTTGAATGGACTCACATAACTTGATCCAATAGTCATTCGCACACTGCCTGGCAGCCTTTTCTACATCCTTCCTCGCTTGCTTCAGCTCACTCAGAGTGTTACGCGTTGGTCTTTCCTTGTTTCTTAAGAGAGCTATCTTCTTTTTATCAATCAAGGGCTGCAGTATCTGGCTGTTTGCCGCAAACCAGTCCTGCCTCTTATGATCCACAGTGCCGTAAACCCCTACCGCTGTTTTATAAATAGTTTCCTTAAGTTTACTCCATTTATCATTTACTATACAATTTTCTGATGTATCAGCGAAAGCGTCTTCAAGTTGCTGTTGAAATTCAAAGCACTTTCCAGGATCTTGAGTGTTGATAATATTAATCCTGTGGCTAGACGTGTGTTTAGCTGTGTAGATTCTCTTTGGTCTCAGTCTAACCCTTGCAACAACCAAAGAATGATCTGTATCACAGTCAGCACTGTGGTAACTTCGAGTTAATGATGTATGGTTCAGATGTTGTCTCCGTGTGATAATGAAGTCCAGCTGATGCCAATGGCCGGATCTTGGATGTTTCCATGTGACCTTATGCAACTCTTTTGTATTAAAAAAGGAGTTTGTAATACATAGGTCATTTCTAGCGCAATGCTCCAGCAGCCTTTGCCCATTATCATTCATGCGACCGATGTTGTATTTTTCAAGGCACACTGGCCATGAACTCGAATCCTTGCCCACGCGAGCATTGAAATCACCGAGCATATCAATGTAGTCGGATTTTGGAACTGCTTTGGTCACAGAGTCTAGCTGCTCATAGAACGTATCCTTCACATCATCAGAGGAAACGAGTGTCGGTGCATATGCAGTGATAATGGTGGCAAATCCACAAGAGGTTGCCAAGCGCAGAGATAATAATCTTTCATTACCTCCAGCTGGGATATCAATCATTCCCAGTAGCGAATTCTTCACTGCAAAGCCCACACCATGTTGTCTTTTTTCTGCCTGCCCTCTACCCTTCCAAAAAAAAGATGTAATTGTTTTCCCTGAGTGACCCTTCCTCAGCGAGGCGAGTCTCCTGCAGGCCAGCAATATCAATGTTAAGACGATTGAGTTCGGCATCAATCACAGCCGTTTTTCTCACATCGTCAATATTGGTCAAGTCAGTGGAAAATCCTGGACACATGGTTCTCACGTTCCAGGTTGCAAGCCGTAGCTTGAGGTTTCTATTATTCTTTTCATTATTACCTGGTGCATTGGTTTTACAGCCTGCGATTCAGACTTTGTCCTAATAGTTTTAGCTGTATGCATTATCTTTGTTTTTGCTATGTTAAGATATAAGTTGTGATTTTCACTAT
Source organism: Cepaea hortensis (assembly GCA_963921405.1). NCBI lineage: Eukaryota > Metazoa > Mollusca > Gastropoda > Stylommatophora > Helicidae > Cepaea > Cepaea hortensis. The sequence goes on along the minus strand of OY992888.1, from coordinate 2,353,044 downwards.
TCAATTGGGTTGAGGCTATAAGGTTTTCTATACCAGTCTGTGTTGTGGATAGTAACACTGTATCATCAGCATATCGAATCTCCGGTATGTTATGACCGCCGATATTTAGGGCATCATATAGCTCCCTGTTTATATCATCTCTTACATTTCTCATTATATTTTCGGCGTACAGGTTAAACAAATAGGGTGACAGCACACAGCCCTGTCGGACTCCTTGTTTGATGTCAAACCAGTCTGATGCCTCGTCATCTATTCTAACTTCTGCTTATTGGTCTACATAGAGCATTTTTATGAGTTGTACTACATGTGATGGAAAGCCCATATTCTTCATGATTTCCCAAAGTTTCTGATGTTGTACACAGTCAAATGCCTTCGAATAATCCACAAAACATGAGAATAGGTTTACATTAAATTATCTGCACTTCTCTATTACTAAACGCATGTTGAATATGTGATCTCTTGTTCCTCTTCCTTGTCTAAATCCAGCTTGATCCACGTTAATCGCTTCTTCCATTTTCTAACGAAGTCTTCCCATTATGACTTTTAGTAGGATTTTACTTGCATGGCTGATCAGGGCAACAGTTCTATAGTTAGTGCATAATTTCAGGTTGCCCTTTTTGGTATTGGAATGAAGATAGTTCTCTTCCAATCTTTTGGCCATATACCATATTTCCAAATCTTTGTACATAATGCATGATATATGTGTATGCTTTCTTCTCCTCCCGCTTTAATTAGTTCAGCTGGTATCTCATCACATCCAGGTGATTTACCATTCTTCAGGTTCTTTATAGCCCAGCAATTTCATCTAATGAGGGTTCAGGTTCTGTCTCTGCTGTCATTGGCTCATGTATCTCATTCATATCCTCACTGTCACTCATATCATACATTCCACTGCAATACTCCTGCCATCTTTCTAGAATTTGTCTAGATTCTGTTAAGATATTTCCCATCTTGTCACAGATAACATTCAATTGATGTTGAACATTTCTTGTTAATAACTTCATTTCTTTGAACATTTCATAATCCCTTCCAGTCTTATGATATTGCTCTATTCTGATACAGCAATCTTGTATGTATTGATTTTGTCCTTTCTTGTGTTCTTTCTTATTTCTTGAGTTAAAGATGTATACTTCATCCTGCTGTTATCGGATTCACCTCCTTTCTATTTCAGCTCCCGTCGTTGTTTTATTAATTCTAACGTGTCTGATGTAATCCATGGCTTAAGTTGCTTTTTTTTTTTTGTTGGTCGGAATGAAATCTTTGGCTGCAGTTATCAAGATATCTCTAGCTTGTACTGCCAGTTCATCAGGTGTCATTTCCTCTTGTACAGACATCAAGACCCCAAAGCGATTCCTAACTTCTACAGTGTATGCATCCGGTATTTTTGTGAGATCAAAACGAAGTGGCCTTGGTCCTCGGATAAGCTTTTTGAGTTTTAATTTCAGATCTGCTTCTAATATCTGATGATCTGTATCACAGTCTGCACTTCGTAGGGTTTTTGCAGATGTTGTGCTTGATCTCCATCATTTTTGTATTAAAATATAATCTATCTGATTTTTGGTAATACTGTCTGGAGACTTCCATGTGAAGAGTCTTCTTGGATGTTGTTTAAAAAGTGTGTTGGCTATCGTTCACTCATTTTCTGTGCAAAATTCAATTAATTTGTCACCTGCATCATTTCTATTTCCTAATCCAAATTTTCCTTAAACGTGTCTCTCATTTTCAGCTCTTCATGCACCAACTTTTGCATTAAAATCTCCCATTATTATTGCTATATCATTATGACCAATGTTATTTAATGTGTCTTGTTGTGTGTTGTAAAAATCTTCAATTTCGTCCTCCTCTGCTGTTGAAGTAGGTGCATATATCTGTATGAGAGTTGTGTTTTTTGGACGGCCTTTAAGTCTAATAGTGAGGATTCTATCACTAACTGGATTATATCCCATTAAAGATTTTGCAGTTGTCTTAGCTAAACAAAATGCCACTCCACTCTGGCCTCCGACGTCTCTACCAGAATAAATGAAAATACTTCCATTTTCAGTTGTAGGCCTAAACTGTCCCTTGCCGCTCCGGCGATGTTCACTAATTCCTAAAATGTGAATGTTTAACCTCTCAATCTCATCACACACTACTTTAAGCTTTCCCTCATACAGACTTCTCACATTCCACGTTGCTATTCTCACTCTTTGCGGTTTGCATGACTCCAGTTAACTACACTATCTATATCCTGTTGCAAGGATAATTCTAGCATATTACAATCAATCGCGTTTATATATACTGTGCAGTCGTCTACAAATAGATCGCAGGACGATGACAGATATAAGGGAAGATCATTTATGTCAATGGCAAATAACAGAGGGCCGAGTATAGACCCCTGAAGTACTCCAATATTAATGATAATGTCTTGTGATAAAGATTTATTTTGTGATATTACTTGTTTTCTGTCTAATAAAATAATTGTATTAATGTCACAATATTAAAGCTTACTTTCGTTGTTTCTAGTTTATTTTTATATTAAAATTAGAATAGTATGATCTATCATATCGAATGCTTTTCTAAAGTCTATAAACCCGCTCCACATAGAGTATTGATGTTAATATTTTGTTGCCAGTTTTCTATCATATTTGTTAGAGCTGAATGACAAGAATATTTTGGCCGAAACCCTGACTCACTGTCAACTATTAGCTTGTGGTGAACAGACAGACAGACAGACAGACAGACAGACAGACAGACAGACAGACAGACAGACAGACAGACAGACAGACAGACAGACAGACAGACAGACAGACAGACAGACAGACAGACAGACAGACAGACAGACAGACAGACAGACAGACAGACAGACAGACAGACAGACAGACAGACAGACAGACAGACAGACAGACAGACAGACAGACAGACAGACAGACAGACAGACAGACAGACAGACAGACAGACAGACAGACAGACAGACAGACAGACAGACAGACAGACAGACAGACAGACAGACAGACAGACAGACAGACAGACAGACAGACAGACAGACAGACAGACAGACAGACAGACAGACAGACAGACAGACAGACAGACAGACAGACAGACAGACAGACAGACAGACAGACAGACAGACAGACAGACAGACAGACAGACAGACAGACAGACAGACAGACAGACAGACAGACAGACAGACAGACAGACAGACAGACAGACAGACAGACAGACAGACAGACAGACAGACAGACAGACAGACAGACAGACAGACAGACAGACAGACAGACAGACAGACAGACAGACAGACAGACAGACAGACAGACAGACAGACAGACAGACAGACAGACAGACAGACAGACAGACAGACAGACAGACAGACAGACAGACAGACAGACAGACAGACAGACAGACAGACAGACAGACAGACAGACAGACAGACAGACAGACAGACAGACAGACAGACAGACAGACAGACAGACAGACAGACAGACAGACAGACAGACAGACAGACAGACAGACAGACAGACAGACAGACAGACAGACAGACAGACAGACAGACAGACAGACAGACAGACAGACAGACAGACAGACAGACAGACAGACAGACAGACAGACAGACAGACAGACAGACAGACAGACAGACAGACAGACAGACAGACAGACAGACAGACAGACAGACAGACAGACAGACAGACAGACAGACAGACAGACAGACAGACAGACAGACAGACAGACAGACAGACAGACAGACAGACAGACAGACAGACAGACAGACAGACAGACAGACAGACAGACAGACAGACAGACAGACAGACAGACAGACAGACAGACAGACAGACAGACAGACAGACAGACAGACAGACAGACAGACAGACAGACAGACAGACAGACAGACAGACAGACAGACAGACAGACAGACAGACAGACAGACAGACAGACAGACAGACAGACAGACAGACAGACAGACAGACAGACAGACAGACAGACAGACAGACAGACAGACAGACAGACAGACAGACAGACAGACAGACAGACAGACAGACAGACAGACAGACAGACAGACAGACAGACAGACAGACAGACAGACAGACAGACAGACAGACAGACAGACAGACAGACAGACAGACAGACAGACAGACAGACAGACAGACAGACAGACAGACAGACAGACAGACAGACAGACAGACAGACAGACAGACAGACAGACAGACAGACAGACAGACAGACAGACAGACAGACAGACAGACAGACAGACAGACAGACAGACAGACAGACAGACAGACAGACAGACAGACAGACAGACAGACAGACAGACAGACAGACAGACAGACAGACAGACAGACAGACAGACAGACAGACAGACAGACAGACAGACAGACAGACAGACAGACAGACAGACAGACAGACAGACAGACAGACAGACAGACAGACAGACAGACAGACAGACAGACAGACAGACAGACAGACAGACAGACAGACAGACAGACAGACAGACAGACAGACAGACAGACAGACAGACAGACAGACAGACAGACAGACAGACAGACAGACAGACAGACAGACAGACAGACAGACAGACAGACAGACAGACAGACAGACAGACAGACAGACAGACAGACAGACAGACAGACAGACAGACAGACAGACAGACAGACAGACAGACAGACAGACAGACAGACAGACAGACAGACAGACAGACAGACAGACAGACAGACAGACAGACAGACAGACAGACAGACAGACAGACAGACAGACAGACAGACAGACAGACAGACAGACAGACAGACAGACAGACAGACAGACAGACAGACAGACAGACAGACAGACAGACAGACAGACAGACAGACAGACAGACAGACAGACAGACAGACAGACAGACAGACAGACAGACAGACAGACAGACAGACAGACAGACAGACAGACAGACAGACAGACAGACAGACAGACAGACAGACAGACAGACAGACAGACAGACAGACAGACAGACAGACAGACAGACAGACAGACAGACAGACAGACAGACAGACAGACAGACAGACAGACAGACAGACAGACAGACAGACAGACAGACAGACAGACAGACAGACAGACAGACAGACAGACAGACAGACAGACAGACAGACAGACAGACAGACAGACAGACAGACAGACAGACAGACAGACAGACAGACAGACAGACAGACAGACAGACAGACAGACAGACAGACAGACAGACAGACAGACAGACAGACAGACAGACAGACAGACAGACAGACAGACAGACAGACAGACAGACAGACAGACAGACAGACAGACAGACAGACAGACAGACAGACAGACAGACAGACAGACAGACAGACAGACAGACAGACAGACAGACAGACAGACAGACAGACAGACAGACAGACAGACAGACAGACAGACAGACAGACAGACAGACAGACAGACAGACAGACAGACAGACAGACAGACAGACAGACAGACAGACAGACAGACAGACAGACAGACAGACAGACAGACAGACAGACAGACAGACAGACAGACAGACAGACAGACAGACAGACAGACAGACAGACAGACAGACAGACAGACAGACAGACAGACAGACAGACAGACAGACAGACAGACAGACAGACAGACAGACAGACAGACAGACAGACAGACAGACAGACAGACAGACAGACAGACAGACAGACAGACAGACAGACAGACAGACAGACAGACAGACAGACAGACAGACAGACAGACAGACAGACAGACAGACAGACAGACAGACAGACAGACAGACAGACAGACAGACAGACAGACAGACAGACAGACAGACAGACAGACAGACAGACAGACAGACAGACAGACAGACAGACAGACAGACAGACAGACAGACAGACAGACAGACAGACAGACAGACAGACAGACAGACAGACAGACAGACAGACAGACAGACAGACAGACAGACAGACAGACAGACAGACAGACAGACAGACAGACAGACAGACAGACAGACAGACAGACAGACAGACAGACAGACAGACAGACAGACAGACAGACAGACAGACAGACAGACAGACAGACAGACAGACAGACAGACAGACAGACAGACAGACAGACAGACAGACAGACAGACAGACAGACAGACAGACAGACAGACAGACAGACAGACAGACAGACAGACAGACAGACAGACAGACAGACAGACAGACAGACAGACAGACAGACAGACAGACAGACAGACAGACAGACAGACAGACAGACAGACAGACAGACAGACAGACAGACAGACAGACAGACAGACAGACAGACAGACAGACAGACAGACAGACAGACAGACAGACAGACAGACAGACAGACAGACAGACAGACAGACAGACAGACAGACAGACAGACAGACAGACAGACAGACAGACAGACAGATACATTGATTGATAGTTGTCTTTTGTTCAACAGACTGGCCTGTATGTGTTTCACGTCCACGGCCTTGCCCTCCCGGATACTGGGTTCTGGTTCACAATTTACCGCAACAATGAGTCTCTCTACAGAGCCAGTTGCCAAGTCTCGCAGGGCTATCCTTCGGGAGGTACGACATCCTGTGGCTGTCGTTGTTATCGTGTGTTGGTATTGCTATTACTGTTGTTGATATCCCAGGCTACAGTCAAAACAATACAAGTAATTCACATGTTACAATACCACTCATAGATTATTAAACTGACTTGATTGACTGATTACAATCATCACCACCATGTGCCGTGCTGGTGAGCATAGGCGGTCATGTTTTGCCATCTCACTCGATCACCATAGTTGTGGATAAGCTCAGTGTTCTTGTCACCACCATACAATATGGCCCAGCCATCCAGTTGTTTATTTCTCTACCCTCTCCTTGTTCTCTTCTCCCGATCCAGCCTATTGTCACCAGGTTCTCCAATGCATTTCTTCTCATAAAGTGACAAAACATTGTGACTGTCTACGTCTAATTTCTTTTAACAGATTACAATTTTCATTTGTTTCTTGCAAGACTTATTCATTGGTTTTTCTGTCTGCTCATGGTATTCTTTGCATTCTCCTAAGAAACCACATTTCCTCAGCTATTCGATGTTTTTTTTTTAATTAGCTTGTCTGCTCACTCTGCTACAGATTCTATGTAGCATTGCAACACGCTTTTTTTCGTTGCAAATGACATATCTTTATTGGTCAGTCTGTTTTTGATCTTGCAAAAGGCTTCCTTCGCCATGGCTTTTCTTGTTCTAAGCTCTTCAAGGCATTCCCCCCCCCCCCCCCCACATCAGATGTTATGACTGTTCCGAGATAACTGTACCGATTCACTGGCTTAAGAATATTCCCATTTACTTGTATATTACATTGTGGTATTTCCTTCTTCTTAGTGACGACCATAATCTGTCTTCTTATAATACAGTTCTAACCGAAGTTATTCACTTTTAGCAACAATCGCATCTACTTTCTGTTGCAGATCCTGCTGATTCATCATCATCATCATCATCATCATCATCATCATCATCATCTTCATCATATTCTACTTCTGCCGTCAAGGGTCGTGGGGAGGAATAATTTGCGTTCCAGCGTCCGGTGAGCGGCTCTGGATAGTGTCATTCCGTGTGGCTGAACAATGTCTTTGATGTCGTCGATCCATTTTCTTCTTGGACGGCCTCGTGGTCTCGTCGCAGATGATCTTTGATGTAAGGCCGGTGATGGTAGTTGCTGGTGTTGCATTCTAACGACATGGCCAAACCACTTGATCTTCTGCCTTTCAATAAATGTGGCACAAGGTGTTGATCCCACAGTCTGTCTGATAACAGCATTTCTTACTCGGTCTCGGATTGTTAGGTTGGCAGCTCTCCTCAGGCATCTCATCTCGCAGGTGTTGATTATGCGACAGTGTGATTAGCATAAAGTCCAAGTTTGAGATTTGTAGCATAGTGTTAGTGTGAATATGCTGTTTATTATCTGTCGTTTTGCGGACATGGGTATATTTGGATGTTTCAGTAAGTTGATATGTAAGTGCACTAGCTTTTTGACATCTGATTTTGATTTCTTTGTCCAATCTGCCATCTTCTGTGATCATCCATCCATCCATCCATCATGTGCCATGCCGGTAAGCGTGGGCGGTCATGTTTTGCCTTCTCACTCGACCACTAGAGTCGTGGATCAGCTCTGTGTTTCTGTCTCGACCATGCCACGAGGCCAAGCCATCCAGGTATTTGCTTCTAGGTCTTCCTCTTGGTCTGTTCCCTTCGATCTTATCAATTGTCACCAAGTTCTCCAATTCATTTCTTCTCATAACATGCCCAAAACAAAAAATTTTGACTGTCTGCGTCTAATGTCTCCAATCAGTTTACGAGCTTCGTTTGTTTCTTGAAGGACCTCTTCATTGGTCGTTCTGGCTGTCCATGGTTTTCTTTGCATTTTCCTCAGAAACCACATGTCTGCAGCCATCAGATGTTTTTCAGCTTGACTGCTCATTGTCCAAGCTTCACATCCATATAAAAGTACAGGTTCTATGTAGCACCCCAACACTCTTTTTCTCGTTTCAATTGACATCTTTTTGTTGGTCAGTATGTTTTTCATCTTGCTAAAGGCTACCTTAGACATGGCGATTCTTGTTCTAATCTCTTCAAGGCATCTCACAACAGATGTTATGACTGTTCCGAGATAATTGTACCTATTCACTTGTTGAAGAATATTCCCATTTACTTGTATATTACATTGTGGTATTTCATTCTTCCTAGAGACGACCATAATCTGCGTCTTTTTACAATTTAATTCTAATCCCATTTGTTCACTGTGTGTAACAACCGCATCTACTAATTGTTACAGATCCTGCTCATTGTCTGCAATCAATACTGTATCATCTGCATATCTAATGTTATTGATGTTTCTTCCTCCAATACTGATTCCATTTACATCTTCTACATTTCTGAAAATATTTTCACTGTATAGGGAAACAAGATCTGGAGGCATTACACATCCCTGCCGCCTAACATCTCTCTTAATAGGCTGATATTGTCCCACTTCATTATCAATCCTTATGGCAGTTTGTTGTTTCCAATATATGTTTTTATAAGTCTAATGTCTTTCCCATCAATTTGTAGATCTTCAGGCATATCTACCATGTTGACATGTCTAACTCTATCAAAAGCCTTTGTGTAGTCAATAAAGCAAAGATGTATATCCTTGTTTACTTCTATAGAACGTTCAATAACTGAACGCAGCATATACACAGTATTTACTGTACCCTTTCCTTCTACAAACCTACATTGTTCTTCCCCTATTTCAGGTTGTATTTTCTTCCTCACTCTTTGCATGATAATTCTTAGCAAAATCTTTGTGATGTGACTCATCATACTAATTGTTCTATGTTGATCACATGCCAAGGCTCCTGATTTCTTTGGGATTGCAATAAATTCATAATTGCATACTTCAGAAGGTATATGTCCGGTATCATATAATGAGTTCACCAGTCTGGTGACTTGGTCTAGTCCATATTCTTCTAAAGCTTTAATCATTTCTATTGTGATGTTATCTGAACTGGGGGACTTGCCAGCTTTCATATGTTTAAGAACATTTAGAACCTTCATCTTCAAAATTGGCGGTCCTTCATTATTACATATAATATAATAATGTTCATCTCTGTTATCATCATAAAGGTTTTTCACATAGTCTGACCATACATGTAGAATCTGATCTTTCCTTATTATGATTTTGCAATATTTTGTATTTAGACAGCTTGCTGATGTACTTGTTCTTTTATTAGTAAGTTCCTGAATTCTTTTGTGCACTAATTTGGTATTTTGACTGTTGTGTTGTTTTTCAATTTCTAAGCAATTTTTCTCAAGCCATGCTTCTTTTGCCTCCTTACATAATATTCTGACTTGTCTGTGAATTTCTTCATATTTGGCAGAATTATTTTTGTTGAGTCTTCTTGTTTCCATGAGTTGTAAAATTTCTTCAGTCACCCATTTCTTACGACCCATCTACTTTAATTTTGGAATAGATGTTTCTGCAGTCAAACTGATTGAATTCTTCAACATTTCCCATTGATCAGCCACATTCTGATAGATTTATTAAACTTGATTCAATGAAAGATTACAGTACCGCTACCGGTCTGGAAAGGACACCTGGGCCAATGCTGCAACTTTTGCATTTGATGTCTACGAGGGCTTCCAGGATAAACAGGAAACAGTGGCGGTAGCTCTTGACCTGGAGGATGCGTATAACAGGGTTAGGTATGATCGGTTAATACACACACTGTTGGACATGGAAGTCTGCCCATGCCTTGTTAGATGGGTTGTGGCAGTCCTTTATGAGCGTAAGGTTGCACTGCGCATGGGTACCTGGACTTCTGACCTCTGTACTATTACACCTGGGTTGCCGCAGGGATCTGCCTTGTCCCCGGTGCTCTTTAATGTCTATACCAGCAAATTCGCAGCTATTGAGACACCAGGTGTGGGTAGAATCTTGACATTTGCAGATCTTGTGCTGGTGTACAGACAGGGCAAAGACAGGGCCAGTTTGGCGAAAGACGTACAGGTGGCGGTAGACAAGGTGACGGAGTGGTGCAGGGACGCAGGGGCCATTTAAAACCCAGACAAGGCATCGGTTGTGTGGTACTTCCTGGATAACCGGATCGTCAAGGCAGACGTCCCAGGTACTATGTCGAATGGATGTCCTCTTAGTCGAGAAAGTAAATTGAAGTACTTGGGTATCACCTTTGACAGGTGTTTGTCTTTTAAGGATCATGTGGAGGATTTGGTGGTGAAGGCTGATAGGGGACTTAATGCATTGAGGGCTATGGCAGCAACCGGGGTAGATCAGAGGATGCTGTACAGACTCTTTCAGCAGTTAATAATTTATGTCATTGAGTATGGTGTGGGGCTGCTGACAGTATCAAAGAGCCAGCTTGAAAGGTTGGAGCGCATACAGAATGCTGCCATGCGGTTAATCCTGGGGTGCACAAAGGACACACCAATTATATGCATGAGGCATACCCTGGCGCTACCTACAATGACGGATAGGCATAGGGTCCTTCAGGCCAAATGGTACCTGAGAGTTGCCGCAGACAGGGATCACCTGCTGCATGCAGCAATGGATATGGTTAAGGGTCATAGACTAAGACGAGGCAGGTCCTGGATGGCACAGGAGGAACTTTCTATAAGTCAGGTGTGTGATCTAGAGACCATCAATCGTTAAAAAGAGTGGGTTGAAGTTCCGGAAGACATGATGGACTGGCACAATGTAATAATAACACTTGGTCGTGAGTGCAGAGAATGGGCAGCGGGCCGCACTGAGTTTGAAGTGCAACAGCTAATCCGGAGCAACACACATCAAGGTGATATAGACATCTACACCGATGGGTCAGTGGTGAGAAATAGACGTAGTGGCTGGGGCTTTATTACAAAGGCTAATGGATGAGTCTTGAGAAAGGAGAGTTTAGCATATGAGACTACGACCTCCAGCATGAGAATGGAGGTGGAGGCAGTAACAGTGGCATTCTGGTGGCTAGAAGAGACTACTGCAACACACGTTGTATTCATTACGGATTCAAAGAATATGCTTAGCAAGGTGGAGAAAGGAATGTTTCGCGTGGAATGGTTATTGTCGTTTCAGAGGTCACAGATTGTGAGAATTGTATGGATATTTTGCCCTGGCCATACGGGTGTACGGGGGAATAAACAGGCTGATAGGCTAGCAGGGAATTCACCTCTTGGTGATATCTTGCCTATGGACAAGGGGGAGGTGGTCGTGCGCTTGTGGGACCAGGTGGAGAAGGCGGAGGAGCAGATTGAGAACCCATATGTGGAAAGAATGAGATTGCGGGGGATCGGCAGGGGTTCTGGAAGAATCTCAAAACTGAGAGGGGAGACCAGGAGAACATTTAATCAGATAGCGGTGGGAACGATTAGTAGTATGACTCTTCGCTGGTCGTTGAACGAGGGGACTGAGCACGTATGGGAATGTCCTGAGTGCAGTGATGTCGGTTCTTGACTCAACCCAACTCAGCTCAACTCAACTCAACTCAACTAATTAAAAAACTAGAGACAATGAAAATTGGCCCTAATGTTGTGACGCTAATAACATCTTTTCTGTCAAACAGAAATCAAGTAGTATCATACAATAAATCTGTGTCCCAAACCACTACCTACAATACTGGAGTACCGTAAGGCTCTATTCTTGGCCCTCTATTATTCGCCATATATATTAATGATCTACCTTTGCATCTTTCGTCGTCTTACGATATATTTGTAGACGACTGTACAGTTTATACAAACGCTGAAAGCAGTAATTTGCTGGTGTCATCTTTGCAACAAGAATTAAATAATCTAGTTATGTGGAGCTATGCGAACCGTATGCAAATTAACATAACTAAAACACAATCTATGTTATTAACAACCAGACAAAGACTTCAAACTCTAAATTCACACAGATAACTTCAACTTCACATCGATAACATGCCAGTAGAAAGTGTAATTGAGCACAAAACATTAGGCCTTATCATTGATAGAAACTTAACCTTTAATCCTCACGTTCAAGCGCTCACTAAACAAACAGCGAAAAAAGTCTAACATCTCCCCAAAATTAAAAATTTCCTTGATGAGTACACAAGGAAAATATTATATATGCCTCACATCCAGACACATTTTGACTACTCCTCTACAATCTGGGACGGTTGTTCCAATTCAAGCACCAAGCGACTTTACTCGCTTTAGAAACGGGCCATGAGTTTAATTTATAGCAAACATTCAACTGACAATCCTAGCCTGCATAAACGCCTTCAGTTGCTACCACTCCACAAACGTCTGCTTTTCAATAAGGCCAAACTGATTCACAAAGTCCTACATCGGAATGCCCCAAATTACCTTTGGCCATTGTTTGAATATAATGCTGGACACAGTAAACGATTAAATATATTACACATTCCAAAGCCTAGGATAGACTTATACAAAACAGGTTTAACGTACTCTGCAGCTCAGCTGTGGAACAATCTTCCACATGAAATAAAAGACATCACCAATCCGTATACATATAATCGTAAATTATTTGAACACTATCTCAGTACGGATTATCTTCCCCCTTAATAATAGAGATAATAATAATAATAAAACCCTAAGCCAGTCCCCTTTTGGTACGCCAGCATATTCCACATGGCTAATAACAAGTGCCACACCAGTTATTACTATTACTGAGTCGTGTAGTATTGATTTTTCATTTTCCACATGCCTTTATAATGCATATCTTTTATATTGTTGCTGTTTTCAGTTAGCCTTGAATGATGTGTGAATGGTATAATGTATGAAAGAGAGTGATAAAAGGGCAGAATGTTAGACGGGCCTTCGTGCCAAATTCTTAACCCTTTCAAAATAAAGTTTTGTTGTTGTCAACTCAACTCAACTCAACTCAACTCAACTCAACTTAACTCAACTCAGTACCGCTAATAGACTTATTACACATAATTTAGTGAAATATTACAATACCACTAATAGAATTATAAAAGTGACTTGATTGATCGACTACAATTCCACTAATAGACTTATTAAATTGACTTGATTGACAGATTACAACATTATGCATAGATGAAAAAAACATTACCATCAGTGAATTATTACAGTAACAGAAGTAGATAGTTAAGAATAAAATCTCCTAGTGAGAGATTGCAATAACGGCGATGTTTTATTACATACCAATGATGATTAGTAACTATAAGAGTGATGATTGTTAACAATGAAAGTGATGATTTATATACTAACAGTGATTATTTAATACACTAACAGTGATAATGTATTACAATATCAGTGATGGTTGTTTTATAACAACAATGACAATTTATTACAACAGTGGTAATGATGAATTACAACAACAGTGATGATTTATGTTAATAACTGTAGTAGTCATACTACAATGACTGTTGACTAGTTGGAATCATATGATTAGTCTACTTATTATAATAACATGATAAGAAAGATTAGAATAGCAATAGAAGTCTTATAACTATCGAAGTAGTTATGTTATTACAAACCAGTAGTAAATGACTGATTACGATAACCGGAGGTATGTTATTACAAAACCAGTAATAGATTGGTTAGAATAACAATGGTAGATAGATTACATGTTCGATATATAGTGGGTTATTATAATAACAATAGTAGACAGATTACCATTTTCTGGCTATAGCGGGTTATTACAATAACACTAGTAGACATGATTCATACTTCCGACTATAGCGGGTTATTGTAATAACAGTAGTTAAACATGATACACGTTTCCGACTGCAGCGGGTTATTACAATAACAATAGTAGACATGATTCATGTTTCCGAGTGTAGCGGGTTATTACAATAACAATAGTGGACATGATACACGTTTCCGACTGTGGCGGGTTATTACAATAACAATAGTAGACATGATTCATGTTTCCGAGTGTAGCGGGTTATTACAATAACAATAGTAGACATGATACATGTTTCCAACTGTAGCGGGTTATTACAATAACAATAGTAGACATGATTCATGTTTCCGAGTGTAGCGGGTTATTACAATAACAATAGTAGACATGATACATGTTTCCAACTGTAGCGGGTTATTACAATAACAATAGTAGACATGATACATGTTTCCAACTGTAGCAGGTTATTACAATAACAATAGTAGACATGATACATGTTTACAACTGTAGCAGGTTATTACAATAACAATAGTAGACATGATACATGTTTCCAACTGTAGCGGGTTATTACAATTTCAGTAATGCTGCCACGGTGCGCCTCTCTATGGGGGAGGTTTGAATATTTTTATTCTTTGTTGTCAGCCTTGTCCTCCATCCTGTTTGACTCTAGGGGTGACGTTTTACAACTGATGAGTCGCGGCGGTTATTTCTCGACTCAATCATCACTGCCGAACACATTCTCTGTAGTTAGCTATGCGTCTTCACGTTGTTGGCCGTATTCAGGCTTTTACTTTAACAGACTGCTTTCGTTATTCAATGCCCAGTCTCTCCACTGCCATGCGAAAGATCCAGTAGTAGTAAAAATTCCGCCGCGGAGCAAACACGGCAGGGAGATTCTGATCGTCAGAATGGTACCCCTTCCCCAAGTGTTTCGGCACATTCTACCTTTGACAATCTCTAGGGGCGGGCCCGTCCGGGTCATGACTCCGGAAGTCTTTCCCCTGCCGTGGAGACGTTCGGTCACTGTCGTTTTCCTTGTTGTTGTGCTTGTCGCTTCGTTATTACCATGTCTATTCTCAAACCTCCCCTACCTCGGTGAGGAGAGTCCTTGCAGCCTATTTTTGTCCCTTAGCACGTGTCGTCGTGGGGAGCCAGCTTCTTCCCCAGCCACGGCCTCTATCGCCTCCATTCGTCTCCGTTTCCGTGTACCTTTCTCTGGCCCCATTCACGGCGCCGCACTCTACTAGGAAGCCAGTTCTTTCTTTACGTTTCTGGGCATACCTCTTGGTCTCTGAAGCTGACTGAGTGCGATCTACAGACGATTACCCTGTGTTATGGAGATTGGACTTCAGTCGACAATTGCATGGTTTGACAGCATTCATATTCACCACCCACGCTCGGAGGAAATGCTACAGAGCTGACACGCAAGTTCGTGATCTTGGTTGAGAGACTGTTAGTAGTTCTGCAGTTACCGCTTCTAACCATACTAGTTCCGTGACTCATCCCACTTCAGATTCCGACAATTCCATAGCCAGCATGAGGCCTTTTCGGCCGCCTCACACAGTTGTTTTTGGGCCCGAGTTCTTGCTTGCCTTGTAATGCCCATTCGTTTTAGTACATCATACAAGGAGTGGGAGAATATACCTATGGCGCCTACCTCTACGGCGAATAGCCAGCCTCGGTATTTGACTCGTAAGGGACAGTCAGCTCAATCAGCGTTAGCTGCTTGGCTGACGAGGAGCTAAGTACAATGTCAGGTCGCAAGCCAAACTTTTGGATCACCTCAGGGTATTTGCCACAGCCCTTTAGATAAACGGTCAGTTCCCAGTCCCTCACACCATCGAAAATGGTAGCAAGCGGCAAGTCGTCAGTGCCTTCGTTGTCTCCGCGTTGCTGCCCGGCTCATAAATCTCCATCGACCTCCGCCTGGTCCCCTGTTTGTTGGCATTCATTCTGACTACATCCACTATGGCCGCCAACTCAGTAAGGTTTGTGTTGTGCCGCCGCGTGAATCGGCCTTGGGTCATGGAAACCGTACATGCGGACAGTGCGTGTTCCGCCGTCTTAAGCTTTTGAACCTTTGCACAGAGGGAACAGAACGAGTCAGTGGCTTTCCCCACTTGACCAAGTTAGCAGCTGATGGCAAGACATCATAGAGCGATCGGACGACGAAACTTAGGCGCAGAGGTGCCATTCGCCATACGTCATTCCAGGTATGAGATCTCTGCAGTACCTCTACCCATGACATCCACTGGGCCTGCTGCGCCTGTTAGGCAGCCTTCCGGACTCTATCGTCAATATCCTCCTTGCGGATCTCCTTAACCACCAGGTCTCTGCTTTCCTCGGTCGTCGCCTTGACCACATCGGATCTTTGTCTTGGTAGCCGAACCCTTTTCTGTCCGACTGGGTGTGGCCCATGACCTCCTTCAGCTGGAGTGTTGCCTGGGCTTCGTTGACAACACTGACAACTTTCCACTTCCTTCCCGTTCTCAGGGCGGGAACTGGGGCATTAATCTTTACATCTGTAGACTCTAGCACCATCATCCCGAGTCTGGTTTTTCCCACTTTGAAGTCTTCCAAGAGGTACGGGAACAAGAGGATGAACTTACTCTGCTTGCAATACAGTGCGACATTCATGAGGCATGTTAGTGCGACATTCATGAGGCATGTTAGTGCGACATTCATGAGGCATGTTAGTGCTCCAAGCCACTTTCTTATATACCTGCGTATCTTCCCCTCCATGATGCTCACTGTGGTCGTGCCTATATCATATATCAGCAACGGCAACAGGAGTTTCGGAATAAGCATGAATTGGAGGCACCAGAGTTTAAATTGTTTCCTATCAGCCTGGTTTTATCGATGGTACCCAGACCGTTCGTCAGCATTTCTTGTATCTCTACCTCCGCGTTCCTGTCCGCGAGGGTTGAGTCGTATACACGACCGAGATTATTTACGGGTTCCTCTATGCCAGCGACAGCATGGTTGTTTGTAGTCGGCTTGCCAGCAACAATATGCTTGTTTGGATGTTGCAAGGTGCGACATCATTTTCTGTTACCAGCGAGTGGAAACTCATATTTAATCAAGTTGATTTGTCAGTCCTCTGATACTATACTTGGACTATGACTTGAAAATCGGTGAAACAAGAACTTCTTACTATTTTGAATGCAATTCCTAATTTCTGATTATCAATTGTGCATTGTGATATGCTGCTCCTTTAAACTAATTCGGCACCTTGTTGGCTATTAGAGTTTCTGATAGCTTTACAGGGTTGACCAACATTCAACTTCGTCTTTCGACATTGCCACTCACTTGCACCCTGTCATCTAAGATTTGCAAGGATTCTTATAATGACTTATATATTACATCAATGTGATAAATTCATCAAAGGCTTGGTATGATTTCTCTTTTCAGCATACTTATTCACACACCCTGTTATAGTTTGTAGATAGTAGATATCACCAAAGGCCTATCACAAACAAAAACAAAATAATGTTACAGTAGAATTGTATCCATTGGCCATGATCACAGTGATAACACCATATATCACAGGAAGAGTGACAGCATGTGTTCTTCTTCTTCTTCTTCTTCTTCTTCTTCTTCTTCTTCTTCTTCTTCTTCTTCTTCTTCTTCTTCTTCTTCTTCTTCTTCTATTTTGTACGTGTTATCTATGTAATACTAATTCCATCACAATTAACTATGTATATAACAATGAAATAATGACTTAATTAACTAATAAAATAATAAATGTCATTATAATATAGTTCTAAGTATATCAACAATCCAATGATAATAATAATCAAAGATTTGTGGTAATAATAATTCCAGCTTATAAATTCATTATACCCTTTTTTATCTTATGAGTACAATGAACTAAATTTCCTTAATAAATGACTTAATCAACAATTAATGTCTATATAAATACATAACACTCTCATATAGCAATACAACTAATTTTCCGATAAGCAATATATTCTCTTCACAGACCAAATCTCAACTCTTTAACTCATATTGTATGGCTTTATGGCACAATTAATACATGTTAGTAACAAATGAGTTAACAAACAAAAATATTTATGTATTTTAGTATTATAACAATCTGTTAACTCATGGTTCCTCCATAGATAAGTATTCGCCTGCTACTAAACTAACATTTGTTTCAAACATTCCGCAATGTACAATTTCCACCTCGCAGCGAGCTCGCGCCAAGCTCACTACATGTTAGGAAAATCACCTGACTCAACGTCGACATAATGTAGTATTACCTATCACTACTCTCTTCAGCATCGAAAACCTTTCGTGAAAGCCAAAAATATAAACCAGTGTTCCCTGAGATCATCTGAACCACCGCCCACCGCCATAAGGCACGATCTAACCACTGATGTAGCGGAGTTTGTATGTGGGAAGTGTAGAATATCTTTATTGTGTTGTCATCAAGGACAGTTTTAATGTTGGCAAGTTGGAATATTATTGTTTTTTTGGCTGTTTGTTTAACGAGCGCATGAACATGGTTAGAATTTGATCAATGATATTACAACGGCTGTATTGGGTTATTACAATAACGATAGTTGACAGACTATTCGACTACTGTTGTGGGGGGGGGGGGGGTGATTTTTATGTCTCAAGGTGAAGTGGGTTAACATAATCACAACTGTAGCAAGATTGCACGGCTTCGGCTTGAGTGGATCCACACAACGAGTCAACACAAATGAAAGTGAAATGGGTTAGCTTTGTAAGAACACAATCACAAGTAGCAGAATGAAAGGCGAGGGGAGAATGCCTGCTTCAGCGCGCCAACCAAAGACATTGATATAAGTATATTAAACACCACAAACATGTCGAGTGTTTCTATTTCTGGAGACTTCTAAATCATAACGTACAACAATCAAACCATCAATCAATTATCAAGAGCTCCATAGGTCAGCTGACAGGAAGTGACGCAGTGTGAAAGACAACGTTACTGTTGGGGTGAGAGGTCAATCTCTAGAAGGAAGACACGCGTGGGATAGGAACGAGGTAAAGCATATAGAGGGTGTACACACAGTCGCATAGATATAACAGGCGAGTGGGGGTTTGGAGGAGAAGAGTGTTATTATTTATTTAAAAACGAAGCTGTTAAATGAAACAGTCATTGGGATTGAAGCTGTGTGAGAAAGAGAACTCACATGAAAAGCGAGGTAGTTGTCCATTATCTTCAAATCTCCTTTGTAGGAAGTGCAAGATTTAGCAGCCCTGACTTGATGATGATGGTGGTGATTGTTATTGTAATAATGATGGTAGTGACTGTGATATTGATGATGGTGATTGTGATGATGATAGTTATGGTGCTGATGGTGATTATGACTGTAATGATGATGATAATGTTGATGGTAATAATTATGTTGCTAATAATGATGCTGGTGATGATAATGATGACAGCGACGACGAGGATGCTGGCCATACACAATGTTATTGAAGTAAATAAATCCCTTTGTCTGTCTCTAGGGAATTCCATAGCTCTGAGTGTCAAGTCTGGTGAGAGAGTCTATGTGAAAGTTCACTATCCATCCACCATCCACGGAAACGGTCTGAACAGATACACTACCTTCACTGGCTATATGGTCGATGTGGGAAACAAGTAAATAAACAACGAGTGGGAAAGCATGTCGGCAATAGATTAGCTGAGAACACATCAGCAATAGATTAAACTGAAAACACGCCAGCAATAGATTAGCCTGAGAACACGCCAGCAACAGATTAGCCTGAGAACACGCCAGCAACAGATTAGCTGAGAACACATCAGCAATAGATTAAACTGAAAACACGCCAACAATAGATTAGCCTGAGAACACGCCAGCAACAGATTAGCCTGAGAACACGCCAGCAACAGATTAGCCTGAGAACACGCCAGCAATAGATTAGCTGAGAACACATCAGCAATAGATTAAACTGAAAACACGCCAGCAATAGATTAGCCTGAGAACACGCCACCAACAGATTAGCCTGAGAACACGCCAGCAATAGATTAGCCTGAGAACACACCACCAACAGATTAGCTGAGAACACATCAGCAATAGATTAAACTGAAAACACGCCAACAATAGATTAGCCTGAGAACACGCCAGCAACAGATTAGTCTGAGAACACGCCAGCAACAGATTAGCCTGAGAACACGCCAGCAACAGATTAGCCTGAGAACACGCCAGCAATAGATTAGCTGAGAACACATCAGCAATAGATTAAACTGAAAACTCGCCAGCAATAGATTGGGCCTGAGAACACGTCAGCAATAGATTAACTTAAGAAGACACCAGCAATATATTAGCCTGAGAACACGCGAGCAATAGATTAGCCTGAGAACACGCCAGCAATAGATTAGCTCAGAACACATCAGCAATAGATTAAACTGAGAACACGCCACCAATAGATTAGCCTGAGAACACGCCTGCAATAGATTAGCCTGAGAACACGCCAGCAATAGATTTGCCTGAGAACACGCCAGCAATAGATTAGCTGAGACCACATCAGCAATAGATTAAACTGAGAACACGCCAACAATAGATTAACCTAAAATATCATCAGCAATAGATAATCCAGAGAACATGCTAGAAATACATTAGCCTGATAACACGCCAGCAATAGATTAGCCTAAGAACATGCCAGCAATAGATTAGCCTGAGAACACGCCAGTAATACATTAGCCTAAGAATAAGTGAAGCTGTTGTTCTGGGCAAGCAGAGAGACTTCAACGAACAAGGCAGACTGCCCAGACATGCTTACATGAACTGACATGCCCATTGACAGGACCATGTGTCTACAACAATAAATTACATAATATTAATTTGTGATCTGCGTGTGATTTTGATGAAATTGTTAGCATGGTAGCTGTGATTATGTTTGAACACTTACCAGATTATTCTTGTGTATGCTTTCCTGTCATAATGTTCACTCTTGTGTGTGTGTGTGTGTGTGTGTGTGTGTGTGTGTGTGTGAGTGTGTGTGTGAGTGAGTGAGTGAGTGTGTGTGTGTGTGCGTGTGTGTGTGTGCCAATGCGAGGTTTACTATCATCAAGTGTCCTGCAGAAGCGAGGTCCAGGCGCTCCTGATATGACAGAACATTAATCCATGTTTATAGACACCATCAATGGATAAGACAAGACTCCCCAACCAAGTCCTCTTATGGTCACCAGTAGGGAAAAGAAAACGGGGAAGACCAAGAGAGACCCTGCGTAGAACCATCATCAGAGAAGGCTCATTCAACGGCCAAGTGAACATCAAGGATCTACAACAGGTAGCAGCGAACCGCCAGACATGGAGAGCCATGACTTCTGCCCTATGCGCCGCCTTAGGCTCAAGAGGAAAGACTAACTAATAGACACCGTATTCCAGCATATGTCTGGCAAACTACAATACTCCATTACGCGTGTCCATCACGGAACATCGAGGCTCGGATGTCACCAAACCTGCATTTCTTCAAGGCATTCTCTAAATCATTATAACATTCATCGATGATGTCATCACTGCTGTCTGCTGTTGGTGTATAGACGTGTATGACTTTGACATCAATATGTCCTCCATCCAACTTCACCAGTAAGACATTGATACAGTCCTATATACTTTGATTGATTTTGATATCTCTATATCCATTATAATTGCTACCCCTCGCTGTTTTTTCTCTCCACCAGAAAGGATAATGCTATATTCCTATACACACACACTATCTCTCTCTCCCTCTCTCTCTCATACACACACACACACACATATATATATATATTGCACTGGCTCACGTTGAACTCAAGCGTAGCCCATACACACTTCTTATATTAGTGGTGGTCTGAATTTTACGTGTGGATTATCTTTCCTTATTAACAATTATTAGGCGAACCCATTCCGACTTCA
Organism: Cepaea hortensis; assembly: GCA_963921405.1. NCBI lineage: Eukaryota > Metazoa > Mollusca > Gastropoda > Stylommatophora > Helicidae > Cepaea > Cepaea hortensis. The sequence continues at coordinate 2,331,052 of OY992888.1, read as the reverse complement.
GAGGTACTTGTAATTACTATCCCCAAGTCAACGACGAAAGGTCAACAATTTTGTCCAACTGTCCAGTGTAGGGGGTAAACCCCTTACCTCGGCATCAGCACACCGGATCTTTAAGAACACGTTTTCTTACCCGTTTGGTCATCCTGACCACCATGGAGGTTCATGAGATCCACGAGGGAGAGGACGAAGAGAGAGGATGCCCAGCAGGCGCGGCAGGGCCAGTGGATGTCATGGGAAGGGATGGTGCAGAGGTCTCTAACCTGGAATGAGATATGGCGTATGTCACCACTGCGCTTATGTTTCATCGTTTATCCCTCTTCAATAACCTGCCATCAGCTGGTCAGATGGGGTAAAAATCTTGCTGAGTTGTCAGCCATAGTGGATGTAGCCAGAATGCGGGCCAACAGAGGGGCCAGACCGAGGTCGCTGGGAATTTACTTCGTCACAGCTGGGAAGCAACGTAAAGACAAGGAAGGCTGCGCTGCCGACCTACCGTCCTTATTTGATGGCGCGGGTGACTGGGAGCTGACTGTGGACCTAAGGAGCCGTGGAGGTGATCCCTGAGGTGATCCGACAGTTTGGCTTGCGACCTGACATCGTACTTCACTCCTCGTCAGTAGTAATACATGTTGGAAATCCCTCTCTTTGAGCAATGAGCAATGAGATATATCTCATTAAATATTACAGAGCCTGCGCAGTGTCTGTTGATTACATAAATTATATGAAGGCAGTTGACAATTTAAATTAGATGAAGTTATTTTATTACAGAAATTAAATGAAGACATTTGACTAGAAATATTTAATAAAACGGCGAAAAAACGGAGATCTACGGGCGTGAGAAAAGCATATAACTATGTTAATGTCAGTTCTTGTGAACATATTTAACAGAAGCATTCTGAATAGTATTTGAATATTTAGCTTTAATGTGAAATCAGTACGGCTGTACCGATCGGAAACACGAAGAACGACTAAAAAAATTACTAATAAACAACAAACATTCATTAACTGGTACCCATGTAGTTCATCCTTGGCGTTCATATTTCATTCGGCAATTAGTATAAGACCTAAAGTCACATATGCGGCTTCAAAATATGTTTTCATATCATATGTAAATATGAAGATATATTCAAGGTGATTTCTAAGGACAAAATTCCGCATGTCACACGTTAGATTAGACAGATGTCGCTCAAACTTAAACATTAAGAGTGGAAGAAAAGTGTGTTGTAGATACGGCTTTTCATTTGTTTCTAGTGGGACTTGGTAATTTGTTGTTCTATCTGGTCTTGATATGTATATTTTCACCACATCTTCACTGATGTTTTTCATCTTGTCTGCTCATTGCGCCCGCTTCACAGTCATAAAAAAGTACAGGTTCTATAAAATACAGAGACATTTTGCGGTTATTATTAACCAAAATGACAAATTTGAGGTCGGTTATTATGTAAGTATTTGTAAATAAATATACACAGGGTTGGCTGGTATATAATGATAACAAAGGTAGCTAGTTTTAGAAAACGAAATAGATGTGCTACCATAATAATATCCACACAGAATCGGTGTTACAGATTTCGCCTACTCCTCACCAAAATCAGACAGCGAAGAAGGGTAATGGCATTATTGCAGTTGCGAAGTGCCGTATTAGAAGCCCAAATATTAACCTCAAGGTGCGGGTTAATCCAAATCTAGTGAGTGTCTTCATTCTGATCTAGAGTTGTTTACCGTGACTCCCACGCAAACAGAGGTGGAATAATGACTATGTGTAGCTTAACTGTGGTGGCACCATCTGGAGATATTAATCAGATACTTGGTACCCAGTGAAGATGACAGATAACTGATGCGGGATAGGTCGCGTGGCCCTCAACAAAATATACAATGAAATAATGGTGAAACGAAATGTTGCGTCTCCGCGAAGCATTATTTTAGAAACCAAAGATTACAATCGATCTGAGAGGGTAACAATAGACAGGCTAATCCTACCAGAAAGAGGTGTCTTATACACTGTGTACCAACGACAGACAGCTGGCCAAAAAGAACAATACGGGTCTAGGGGGTACCATAGATCATATGGAGGTAACAGCTTCGATTCCGACGGGGTTGTGTGGCGGAAATATTGGTTGTGTTAATTAGCTGTGATGGAGTTTACATCTCCGATCAACAGGTTTTGAGAGGCCTAAATAGGCAGTAGTTTAAAGAATTCAAGTATATTATTACAAGTTAAATTACATAATAAAATAAATACAGTGATGTGTATAAAATTATAAAAAACACACAAAAAAAGTAAAAAACACCAGTGTTACATTAGCAAATAAGTGAAAAACACAACGGTATCTTCTTCTTCTTCTGCGTTCATCCGGATTATTTTTTTTGATTTTTTTTTTTTTTCGGATGTGACTGCGTTCTTGCGCTGTTAGGCCGACACATCCGACTTCTGCGGGCATTTGTTGACTGGGTTAACCTTCCCGGGACACAACGGTATGAATACATTGGTGTATTAGTTACATGCGAATGGTACACACAACATGCCATTATGTCAGCGTAACGGCCTAACTGTTAAATAGCGTGACCGCTATCTGTTCTATATTGCGACCAAAATACACCGATCGCCCCTCACATCAGCGTAACAGACTAACACTTAAACCAAGCGCCCACAAGCTATTCTATATTGTTGCAAACAATTTTGTGCATGCCGCCATCCTTTGATGGGAGTCTGATTGATAAAGCCTGTCAGGAAACAACCATAGATACATAGTAAAAGTGTCGTGAGAATACAAATCCAAGCGTATTGACTCTCGGTGTATCGTTATTCACGTAACGTTTCCTGTTTCCTGCTCCAGTCTATTGTTGTAAAATCTTACCATAGTGGACACTGTGGACCAAATTTACATGAATGAAGTAGGATAGATGCGGTTGTCATATGTGTCTTATAGGGCTTGGTCATTGGTTTTTTAAAACTTATCGATGGAAGAGAAGGACCCTTACACTACAAACAGAATAAACATTTACGTTAATAATACCCATAACAAACACATGACCATCTACACTGGCTGTGACAAAAGTGAGGGTCTGCTTAGAGAAAACAGCGAATTCTCAACGAAAACATAGTCTGTGTGTTATCTCCTTGGAAACGAAAATCTGGTTACATTTAAATCACCCTATGCATTCATGTCCCCCATGAAAACTAATGTAATGTCTGAAGAAGTCAAAGTTTGAGGCTTCAAAATATGCTTTCGTAGTATATGTATATATGAATATATATACATGTGTTTTCTAACAACAAATTTCAGCCAGTCGCGCTTTACATCCATACACAAGTATAGGCTCTATGAACGACACAACACCTACAAGTTACTAAGATTGACACTGGGTTACCAACAGCATTTGCGTCTAGAGTCAATACAACAGGACAAGACAATGCTTTTTTCGGCCTCTGATTGAGAACAACAGATATAAACGTAATTATGCAATTACCTCTTTACCACAGTACCGAGAAAGTTAAAAATATCATTTTAAATACGCTGACGACCATAGTAACACAACCAGTTAATTCTGCTTGCTCACTTTGTGTATTACCCACACCTACTATAGATTGCAGAAAATACTCATTGTCTACAACCAAGGTGAAAAATATCGGTAAAAATTATAAATGCCTCGTCCGATTTCATAAAAAGAAGGACATAATGTTAGCCAAATGTGAAAATATCGGTTAAACTTATAAATGTCTCGTCAAAACTTATAAAAAATAGGAAAATTTGAAGTAGACACGTTGAATGTTCTTGTCGAACTTTACTTTTTAAATTTTAATTAACAGTGACCATACTGATCGATAATCACATCCCTTGTCTAAAACACGCCTCTAGTGGTTTCGGTAACAACCGTTTTATCTCCATTAGGTTGGGTAATTTGACTAACCAGAAGAGACGAGTCCATGTCTTTATACAAGGATTACGTTATTATCCATTTTGACCACTTTGCACCGTTTCACAATAGTGGATCAGCAGTTTGACTGCTAGACATCTTTCGATGAACGTTAGCTATCAGTATAATAATGACACAAGCAACGATTGACTTGAAACAAGTTCATAGCGAGATGGTGAATATGGCGCTGACTATTATTAGTTCCTACAATTACAAAAAAGCAAATAACTCGACGTTTAGTCGGTCAAATAGCCAAACAACAATCTGTGTTGTTCACGAGATTAGTAGACAGTATCAAGCCCTAACATGTTTTCCAAGTCTTTGTTTTAGTCAGTGATGAATTCTTTGGTGATAACGTCAAAAACTATTGGAGAATAATTATGCTGTTTACCTTTGGCATGCGTCTGGGTAAGCATCTGGTTGATAATTCTTACAACGCCGATGTGAATGTCCAAGACCTGGAAGAGGACTTCGCTAAATCTGTAAAGCGAATATATGGCTGATAAACTAAGTCCTTGGATACTTCAACAACAAGGTGGTTGGCGGAATTTCTATGCTTTGACTGCAAACAAAGAAATTGATTAAAAACAGGCTTAAATCCCAGTATTTCGTTATTCTTGTGAGTGTGAGACCGCTTGATTGTGGATATATAATACCTATAGTAAACCCCTTTGGGTAAATTGTGAGAGGGATCCGACACGTTGTAATGGCAAGTGGTAAAATTGTGACAGTCAGTGGGGAATCTGTGAGGTTAATTGGTCAATTTTATAAGTTGTGAAAGCAAATGGGGTAGTTGGTAGGGCAATTCGACAAGTTGTGAAAGCACATTTCTTAGTTTGCTATAATTTTTTCTCCTTTTGGTTAATATTTCTTCATTTGGCTAGCGTATTTATTACTTTGGCCAACTTTTTCTTACTTTACCATACACATTTCTTAATTTGGTTGATATTTTATTCACTTTAATTTGTATCTTTTTCATTTTTGATAATATATTTTCTTACTTGGTCGACAAATATTCCTATTTTTTGTAAATTTGGATGACATATTTATAAATTTGGTTGAAATATGTGTTTACTTGGCCAATATTTTTCCCATTTGGCTAACAAATGTTCCTATTTAGGTCGATATTTTTCTACCTTTGGTTAATAATTTTCTTCGTGTGGGTTAACAAAGTTTCCTACTTTTCATAAATTTGGCAGAGATTTTTATAAGTTTGGTCGATATTTTTTCACATCTGGTTAACAAAATTTCCTATTTTTCATAAATCTACCGGAGATTTGTATAACTTTGGTCGACATATTTCTATATTTACCCAATATTTTTATTACTTTTGTCAGCGTGGATGATATATTTATAAGTTTGGTCAGCCTTTTAGTTGATTTGGGTGCACTTATTTTCCTAGTTCGGTCGACATGTTTCTTAGTTTGATCAATATTTTCCCCTTTTGGCTAACACATTTTCCTGACTTTTATAACTCTGGGTGAGCTATTTTTTACTTGGCCACTATTTTTTCCTACGTTTTATAATTTGTTGAGCTATTTATGTATTTGACCGACCTTTTTCCCATTTCGGCTGACAAATGTTCCTACTTTTTATAAGATTAGATGAAATATTGCTCTCTTTGGTCGATATTTGTTTCTCATTAGGTTAACAAATGTTCCTAATTTTTTATAATTTTGTTGTAAATATTTCTTTACAGGGTCAATATTTTTGTCATTAGGTTAACAAATTTTCCTATTTTTTATAAGTTTTGACGAGACATTTATAAGTTTAACCGATATTTTCACATTTGGCTAACATTATGTCCTTCTTTTTATGAAATCGGACGAGGCATTTATAATTTTTACCGATATTTTTCACCTTGGTTGTAGACAATGAGTATTTTCTGCAATCTATAGTAGGTGTGGGTAATACACAAAGTGAGCAAGCAGAATTAACTGGTTGTGTTACTATGGTCGTCAGCGTATTTAAAATGATATTTTTAACTTTCTCGGTACTGTGGTAAAGAGGTAATTGCATAATTACGTTTATATCTGTTGTTCTCAATCAGAGGCCGAAAAAAGCATTGTCTTGTCCTGTTTTATTGACTCTAGACGCAAATGCTGTTGGTAACCCAGTGTCAATCTTAGTAACTTGTAGGTGTTGTGTCGTTCATAGAGCCTATACTTGTGTATGGATGTAAAGCGCGACTGGCTGAAATTTGTTGTTAGAAAACACATGTATATATATTCATATATACATATACTACGAAAGCATATTTTGAAGCCTCAAAATTTGACTTCTTCAGACATTACATTAGTTTTCATGGGGGACATGAATGCATAGGGTGATTTAAATATAACCAGATTTACGTTTCCAAGAAGATAACACACAGACTATGTTTTCGTTGAAAATTCGCTGTTTTCTCTAAGCAGACCGTCACTTTTGTCACAGCCAGTGTAGATGGTCATGTGTTTGTTATGGGTATTATTAACGTAAATGTTTATTCTGTTTGTAGTGTAAGGGTCCTTCTCTTCCATCGATAAGTTTTAAAAAACCAATGACCAAGCCCTATAAGACACATATGACAACCGCATCTATCCTACTTCATTCATGTAAATTTGGTCCACAGTGTCCACTTTGGTAAGATTTTACAACAGGCATTTAAGAACAGGCATTTAAGGCATAAATAAGATCATTTGTGTAAATGTCCTCACTTTAGGAGAAGCCGTCGGGGAATAAACATGCGCAATGTGATCACTATAGAAAAAGCATCTGGGGCATAAGTATGATGAATTGCACAACCTTCTCTTTATAGAGGAAGCCGCGATGCAGTAATAAGATCAGTTTCGCAACGTGCTTACTCTGGAAGAAGCCTTCGATGCATAAAGAGGATCAGTTGCGCAACGTGCTTACTGTAGAAGAAACCGTTGAGGCATAAAGAAGATCATTTGCTCAACGTGCTCACTCTAGCAGAATCAGGTGGGGTATAAACAGAATCAGTGTGCCAATGTGCTCACACTAGAAGATTCAGTTGAGTCATAAATAAGATCTGTTGCGCAACTTGCTAACTCTAAATGAAGGCGTTGAGGCATAAATAAGATCAGTTGCGCAACGTGCTCACTCTAGAAGAAGAAGTAGAGGCATAAATAAGCTCAGTTTCGCAACGTACCTACTATAGAAGAAGCGCTTGTGGCATAAATAAGATCAGTTGAACAACTTGCTCACTCTAGAAGTAGCCTTTGAGGAATAAATAAGTTCAGTTGCGCAAAGTGCTCACTCTAGAAGACGCCCTTGAGGCATAAAACTCAGTAACGCAAAGTACTCACGCTAGAGAAGTAGTTGAGGAAAAAATAAGATCATTTGCGCAACGTTCTCTCTCTAGAAGAAACCGTCGAGGCATGAATAAGATCAGTTACGCATCGTGCTCACACTAGAAGAAGCAGTTGAGGCATAAATAAGCTCAGTTGCGCAACGCGCTCACTGTAGCAGACAATCACATAAATAAAGACACATAGTATTATTTGCACCGATGCTCTTTGGAATAGCTATCGTTTGTGTCATGCGCAAATGCACAAACAACACAAATAGGGGTATCCATTGGGTTGACACAATTCTAGAAGACCTGGACTTTGCCGACGATGTAGTGCTTTTGAGTTCAACACACCCAGATGCTCAAGAGAAAATAAACCATCTCCAAAATGTTTCAGGACAAAGTGGTCTCCAAATTAACACCACAAAAACAAAAACTATTGATCTTACCAACAGTTCAGACGACACCAAATTAAGCAACCATGTTCTTGAAAAAGTCAACAGCTTCATATACCTAGGAAGCAAAATGACATCTGTAGGGGACTCTACACCAGAAATATTATCCAGAATCGCACTGGCATCTGTTGCCTTCAATAAACTGTCAAACATCTGGAAGTCAAAGTCACTCAGCCAGCATACGAAACTTAAAATCTTCCATTCTTGTGTGATTCCAATGCTAACGTATGGATGTGGGAGTTGGAAATCAACGGTAGCTTTAGATAAAAAAAATTAGACAATTTTGAGAACAAATGTCTTAGAAGAATTCTAAACATCCAGTAGACAGATTTCAAAACCAATGCGCAAATAAGACAAGAGACTAAGCAAGATATTGTATCCAATTTTATAATAAAACGCCGTTGGAACTACATCGGCCATGTACTCAGAATGGACAAGACAAGACTCCCCTACCAAGCCCTCATATGGTCACCAGTAGGGAAAAGAAAACGGTGAAGACCAAAAGAGACCCTGCGTAGAACCATCATCAGAGAAGGCTTATTCAACGGCCAAGTGAACATCCAAGATCTACAACAGGTAGCAGCGAACCGCCAAGCTTGGAGAGACAGGACTTCTGCCCTATGCGCCGACTGAGGCTCAAGAGGAAAGACTAACTAACTAAGTATTATTTGGCGCTCACAGGAGAAGAAGGGAATAGAGACTAGAAGACGCACTAGACAACATAAAATTTTAAAGCTATAGTTACCGACCGAAGTCGTACCTGTCGCCTCCAAATGACGACGGCGCCTCGCTGCAGGAACAAGTGTACTTCGACGTACGACCAACTAGACACTCCAAAAAAGTGTCTTCATTCGTCATGTCTATCATACACATGAACCTTCAATTATGGAATATGGACAGAACTCGTATAAAACAATTGAAATAGCACCCTAGGTCCATAATTTATATTAAACTAGCATAGGTCAAATAACAAACACACAAACACATCGGACCGTAATGCTGTTGTCGAGTATTAAGAACAAACATTTAAAGAAGAGAAATGATTGGTCGGTTCTAATGCTGAACACGTAAAACACAAGAAATCAATGGGGAGAACCGTTGAGGCCACTAAGACAGTTACATAAATAAACACACATAGTATTATTTGGCGTTCACAGAAGTAAAGGAAGGAAATAGAGACTAGAAGACGCACTAGGCGACATAAAATTTGAAAGGTATAGTTACCAACCGAGAACGAAACTATCGCCTCCAAATGATGACGGCGCCTCGCTGCAGGAACAAGTGTACTTCGACGTACGACCACCTAGACATTCCAAATAAAGTGTCTTCATTGGTCATGTCTATCATAGCAGAAGCTGTTGAGGCATACATAAGACCAGTTGCGAAACGTGGTTACTCTATATGAAACAGTTGAGGCATAAATAAGTTCAGATGTGCAACGTGCTCACTCTAGAAGAAACAGTGGCGGCAATAATATGATACGTTGCACAACATGGTCAATCTAGAAGAAGCCTTTGTGGAATAAATAAGATCAGTTTCGCAATGTACTCACAGTAAAAGAATCCGTTGAGGCATACATAAGGTCAGTTGCGCAACGTGCTTACTCTAAAAGACGCCGTTGAGGCAAAATACGATGAGTTGCGCAACATGCTCACTCTGGAAGAATATGAATAAAATTTGGTGGAACTGCGGTAAAGCTGTGAAAGTGTAAACAATATAAAATGACATATAGTAGTGCAGCTTTACATAACAGAGTTAAGACACATACAGAACGTTGCGGCGATTAGCCTTCATCAGCAGACAAACACAATCACAAACACAACATACAGTCAAGGAGAACTCCTGTGACTACATTAGAAGGTGATGACAGCACGAGAAGAACAAAAGCGTGGAGAAATGGAAGCAATGAAGAGAAAATGAGAATTGAAAAAAAATGTTAATTGAAAAGAATGTTAGTTGAAGAAAATGTTTAATTGAAAAAATATTAATAGAGAAAAAAAACTGCATACTCACCTCACCGTTCGGATCTGTAAGTAACTAAGACACTCTCGGGTGTGTTGTTATAATCGGTACTGAGTGTTACGATTCAGTGAGCACATAGAAAGAAGGGGGCGGGGTAGGAGGCGTGTAAAATTGAAGGTGGTATTAACCAAAAAACCATTATGTTATTATAGGGGCGAGTCTTAAGGTCTGGGTGGACTGATATGCGTGAACACGCGTACATACATGGACACGCCTCAACAGACAAAATGCTAGTATATGTGGACATGTGCAAAGTATATGCAAGAAGAGGGAGAGAGAGAGAGAGAGAGAGAGAGAGAGAGACAGAGAGAGAGGAAAGGTGCCTGTGACATCCCACATGAGGCATGCGGAGCGCTGCGGTCTACAAGTACGGCGTTTCACTCATACTGTACCCTACGAAATAGTCAGTATGGTTGATTGTCATACAACACACTGCAGGAGCCCCTTGCCCAGTGCTCGAGTTGTTGGGCTGTGTAAGATCAAACTACTGGCAATACACGTGAAGTAGGTGTGCACGGAGAAGCAAGATGTAAGGGGAGAGAGAGAGGGGGAGAGGGAGAGAGAGAGCGAGAGAGAGAGGGAGAGAGAGAGGGAAAGAGGGAGAGAGCGAGAGAGAGAGAGCGAGAGAGGGGGAGAGCGAGAGAGAGAGGTAGAGCGAGCGAGGGGGAGAGCGAGAGAGGGGAGAGCGAGAGAGAGAGCGAGAGAGGGAGAGAGAGAGAGAGGGGGGGAGCGAGAGAGAGCGGGAGAGAGAAGAGGGTGAGCGAGAGAGAGAGGGGGAGAGCGAGAGAGAGAGAGAGAGCGGGAGAGAGAAGAGGGAGAGAGAGAGAGAAAAGGGGGAGAGCGGGAGAGAGAGAGGGAGAGAGCGAGAGGGAGAGAGAGCGAGGGAGAGAGAGCTAGGGAAAGAGAGGGAGAGAGCGAGAGAGAGGGAGAGAGAGAGGGAGAGAGAGGGAGAGAGAGGGAGAGAGAGAGGGAAAGAGAGAGGGAGAGAGAGGGAGAGAGAGAGAGGAAGAGAGAGAGGGAGAGAGAGAGAGGGAGAGAGCGAGCGAGAGAGAGGGAGAGAGAGGGAGAGAGAGGGAGAGAGAGAGCGAGAGAGGGGGGAGAGAGAGAGAGAGAGAGGGAATGAGGGAGAGAGAGAGAGCGAGAGAGAGAGCGAGAGAGAGAGCGAGAGAGGGGAGAGCGAGAGAGAGAGGGGGGGAGCGAGAGAGAGGGAGGGGGAGAGCGGGAGAGAGAGAGCGCGAGAGAGAGCAAGAGAGAGAGAGGAAGAGAGAGAGGGAGAGAGTGAGAGAGAGAGCGATAGAGAGAGCAAGAGAGAGAGATGCAGAGAGCGAGAGAGAGAGAGGAGTGCCTGTGATATACCACATGAGGCATGCGGAGCGCGTCGGTCTGATCACACACTGACCATACACAGATCACACACTGACCACACACTGATCACACTGATCACAAACTGACCATAAACTGATCACACACTGATCACACAGTGACCACACACTAACCATACAATGGTCACACACTGATCACACACTGACCACACACTGACCATACAATGATCACACACTGATCACACACTGATCACACACTGACCATACACTGACCCCACACTGATCACACGCTGATATCACACTGATCACTCACTGACCACATACTGATCACACACTGACCACACACTGACCATACACTGAGCACACACTGACCTCACACTGACCAAACACCGACGACACACTGATCACACACTGATCACACACTGTTCACACACTGATCACACACTGATTACACACTGACAATACACTGACCACACACTGACCACACACTGATCACACACTGATCACACACTGATCACACACTGATAACACACTGACCATTGTCAGCGACTTGTGCGCTGCAGATTATAGGACTCCCCTACTTTCGCACTGCACGAAATAAGAACTCGTGACATTTGCGAAGGGAATGCAATTTATTCAGAGCCGCCATTTGAATGGCTCTACGAGCGTTATACTTCATCATCATTATACAACATGCATGCATTGACATAATGATAGATGATGCTAGTATTTCACAATCTAAATTAACAGCCCTATGTTTGCCCATTGCCTAGAAACTATAGCATTGGTCAAGGATACGTCTGCTCTCTCTACCGTCTCCAGTCAGTCTCCTCACACGCTACACATTGCGTGGACAAGCACGGACACTCTTCTCCGTGCAGTAGCTATTATTGCGTGCATGGTCTCTCCAGCACGCTGGCCTGTGAGTACGAGTAACCGGGCCCTTCACGGTACTCGCAAGGACAAGCGTCTCAATTCCTTGGGGAAAGCCCTCGCTCAGCTGTACTCCTCGACCTCTGGTCTGACACAATTGTGTCTCCTTGTGAGGCTATTAATAGCGCTCGGTGTCTCTCCTGTCTGATGTCTCCCTACTAGTGGTATTAACTCCTATTGCCTTTGTAAGGCCTTATTGGGGATCTTGACAGGGTCCCCTCCTCTCTGTGAAGTGTTACTTCCCTTTCACTCATATTTGTAACACTTCTGGTCACAAAGAAAAATTGGTTGCTCCAATTTTGTCAAATCCCCAATAAGTTATGACTTTCTAGTTTGGGGATAGAACAACTGTCTTCTTCCTTCCCTCACAGTGTTTTATCTTTTCACTTGGCTAATTCAGTAGCCTATGTATCAGTATAGTTGGTTCTATAGATATCTTTGGGATTGGTAGTGAACCGGAAACCCGTTGTCTTATGACTTATGTCCTGGCTTCTGTCGTTTGACCCTATGTCTTTTGACTTTCACCTATTGACTTCTGTCTCGACCTGTCCCCAAATTGCCCGAAATGACAACCCACACACAAGTTGACTCTATTCTGAGTACAACACATGAGCACAAAGTGTTCATGTTCCCATTAATATCCCCTCCAACTCTATACACACAGCTCTACTGTTCACCTTCTCGCTTCTGCATGTGAAAAGCTATATTCACTGTTACATTTAGGTTTCTAATAGTTATTGTGTCCCCTTAATTTAGAGTTGTTGTTCTTTGAGATGAATGGTGTGTGCAACTTTTATGTGTTTGTTTTCCTGTTTGTTTGCGTGTTTTCTAATAAACTATAGTGTAATTAACTCTCTAACATGTGTATGCGTTAGTGTACTAAATGTGTGTGTTCCTTCGAGCGCAGCAAATCGGTTTATTGTGGTCACAAACGTTCGTTAATATTATTTGTGACCACAACTCCGCTTTCTGAAGCTCAAAGTACGTTCTCTATATACTCTATTAAAGTGTGGCAGTAACACACATAAAACTCGACAACACATTGGTTACACAGATGACACAGACAAGTCAAATAAGATTTTTGCAGCGGTGGAAAAATTTTCCCGCTGTCTTTCTCTCTCGCTCTCTTTCTTTCAATGTTTACTAAGTTTTTGCATTCTCCCCTCGCATTTATTCTTCTTGCATACATCTTTCATACACTTTCATACTGTTCTTTCATTCAACCATTCTCTCGTCATAAAATATGTTTCATAGCATCAAATACATAAACATTATATATATACAATAAACGATTGGCTGAATTTTAACAGTAATCACGCCAAATGACTGTGCGTTTTGTTTGCACGCGTCATGTCTGTACATAATATACATAGTTATGAGGATGGTTTGTTACCGATCCTGTCATAGTAACTTCCGTAATTTGGTGTGCTGACCTAAATTACCCTCAAGGGAAATAATCTAATAAGTACTTTCATTTAAGTGAATTGGGTTAATTACCTTAAAGTTATTTGTGAAAAAGATGATATAAATTCCTAAATGGTTGGGTTAGTTTGGAAATGATATTTTAGATAAGTGGATGTATAGATGATTATGATTACATGGTAATAAAGTAATATAAGATCTAACAATTGTATTTCTATTATTGGTGTTGTAAGAAATGGGCTATTACTTAAATGATGGTAATTTCTAGCTAACAAATAAGAAAATCAAGTTATATATGCATTTACACAATTTGCAATTGAATAATTAATAGAAACATGAAGTTATAGGCACTGTTAATAAAATAATAATATACATATATCACAGTTACATTTCAATCTCTAATTACACTAAGTCGACGTCCTCCTCTGCGTTGTGAAGATGGAGCAATACTCTTTGTAGACTATTCTAACATAGTTCATTTCGACAAAGTCTCTTATGCTCTCCTTCAAGGATAGTGTATTAATATAGTTCCCTCCTACGTTATGTAGATTCATAGCTAACACTTGAATGTTCCTCTAGCTTATGTGTGTGTCAGCGCATGTTAATTCTGCGTCTGTTTGTTACACTTCCTATAGCACTGTTATATCCACACATGTTATATATTTGGCGATGATAACGCATTTACGATGTGTCTTAATCACCACATATGGCACTGAGTTATCTAACATTACAGTGTCACTGTTTCTGGTGGTGTATGGTCGATCCATTCCTGCAACCCAGGTATTTGAATGGATGATGGACGACTCAAAATGTCTGCAACCGTATTTAATCTCCCTTTTAAGTGCTGGATGGTAAATGTGTAATTTTGGAGAATCAAAGCCCACCTGTAAATTCTATTGTTGGTAGGAAGTCCAGACTGCATCACAGACAATGGAGAGTTATCGGATTGGATTACAAACTGCGCTCCTGCCAAAAATCTATAAAACTTTCTCACGCAATAGATCAAACTGAGGCCCTCCAATTCTGATGCTGAGTATTTTGATTCAGCAGGAGTAATCTTGCGACTTACGTACATTACGGGGTGGAACGTCCCGTCGTAGAACTGTACTAGTATCCCAGATATAGATATGGCACTCGCATCTGTGCGTAAGAAATAAGTGAGTTTTGGATTAGGCATACGGAGGATAGGTGGACCGCTGAAAAGATGTTTCAATTTTGATAAAGCACTAATTAATCCTGCATCTTTTACAGATAACTTAGCCGAAGCTTTTAAGATGTTAGAAAAAACACAGGTGATTTCCGCCAGATTTGGAATGAATTTACTATAGTAGTTCACTAGACCGAGTAAACTTCGGACCTGTTTCTTGGTCGTTGGTATTGTCAAATTCAGAATCTTAGTGACGATTCTGTCATCAGTTTTCAATTGGCCCCTGCAGATGGTATGACCCAGGAAGTCAATTTGTTCCATGCCCAACTCTACTTTGGACGGCTTCGCTGTGAGCCCAAACAATCGCAACCTGTCGAAGACTTGTCGAAGTTTCAGTAGGTGTGTTGTCCAGTCTTCCGTATGGATACAAATGTCATCTATATAAGTCGAAATACTGGTCATCCCATGGAGAATTCCATTTTGCGTGATTGCGTGGCATCCTGATTTCTGTGGTGCGCCTCTTGGCTGGTTGCCTCCGTCTTCAGCACATTTCTTTGCTAGAGCAGACTGTGGTCTCACTCGAGTGTAGATGTGTACGCGCGAACACACCTGTCTGCGCATGCATGTACGTGCATACACATCTAGAGCATACTGGTTATTTTCCGGCGCCATGAGTTGGTATCCCCCTAACAACTATTCCAGAGCGAACTCCATGGAAAGATGAGCATAGACTATCGTTACAAATCCAGACAAAAGTGAGAGGAATATTTGACAAGGAAGAACAGAACAGTGTGCAGCGCAGAACAGCCACTCTCAGCTTCCTTGATGAAGTATACCCACAGGACCTATGGATCCGAGTCTACACAGATGGGTCAGCACAAAATGCTGTTCGAAATGGAGGAGCGGGAGTGTACATAGAATACCCAAATAATACTAGGGACACAGCCAGAGTACCGACAGGAAAGTACTGCCATAACTATGATGCCGAAATTGAGGCAATCAAGATAGCAACAGAGAAATTACTAAATAACAGCAATGGTACACAACCTGTGGTGCTACTAACAGATGCAAAATCAGTACTCGAGGCGCTCCTCTCTGGGAAATTGCCAGTACTAAGGACACTACTTTCTGAACTTAGCAGTCAGCATAAAGTCACCATACAGTGGATACCATCCCACTGTGGAATACCCGGAAACGACAGAGCTGATCAATTGGCTAAGGAAGGAGCCAAAGAGGAACAGCCTGATGTGCCCGTTACATACCACCAAAAGAAAAGAATGATCAAATCAGTCAGAAAGCCACCAAAACCTGCTCAAGATGACTACCACATTATGGACAGACCAGAACAAGTCATTATTCTGCGCCTCAGAACAGGACACAATAGATTACGCAACCACATGTATACAAAATTCAAGATTGGTGAAACAGCCATGTGCACATATGGATTGGCGTCGCAGACAGCAGAGCACATACTCCAAGACTTCCCAAAATATAACATATCTAGGCAAACCTTCTGGCCTAGAGAGACGACAGTGGAAGATAAACTCTATGGACCACTGTGTGAACTGAAAAAAAAAACAGTTCAATTCATGCAGATATAGACATATTTCAAGCGAACGAAAGAAGAAGAATCCCATGGAGAAGATCCCTAGTTAGACGGACGAAAGTCGCTGGAGCGTTACGAAGGCCGAAAGGAAGAAAGCGCCACTCATATAGTCCAAGAGGAGTGGAGAAAGCTGTTAGATGGATGGAATTTACTATCATCGGGACTTGCCAATAACCTTTCGTGAGGTCAATCTTGCTAAATATGCGAGATGTAGACATGTCCAAGATTAGATCCTCGCATGATGGAATCGGTTCAGCGTCACTTTTGGTTATCTTGTTTAGGCGGCGATAATCGACGCATAGTCGAATCGAAGAGTCCTTTTTGGCGACAAGGACAATAGGGAAGGAATACTCTGACTGAGATTTTTGAATGATTCCGCTCGACTCGAGAGATAGAATTTCTTTGTCGAGGTTCGACCTATAGTTTAATGGAATAGAGTAAGGTCGATACTTGATAGGTGTGGTGTCAGTCAGAACGATAGAATATTCTATTCTATCTGTCTTTCCTGCTATGTCGGAGAAAATGTCTCTGTATTCCGTCACTAACTCTATGATCTGTCGTCGTTGGTCATCTGGCCGTTTCGTTTCTATCTTTATGCTGTCAATGGTCGCAGTCGCGTCTACAGTAGGAACGGGTAATTCCATCTCGTCTTCGTCTGTCTCGTTCAATACTGTTGTGGTACTAGCTGTGTGTCCTGTTATTTGGCTACGTGTATTCGAGTTGTCGCTGTCGTGTGTCGCCCTATCTAGTGAAGTTGTGTTGTGTACGTCTGTCGTCTCATTGCTTGGTGATGGTGCAATATGTTCGTCAGTCTGCTGTTCTTGTCGTGGATAGTATGGTTTCAGCATGTTGATATGAAATATCTTTAAGTGTCCTTTTATCGATATTTTATAATCCACATCTGATATTTTACGTTCGACGTTGAAAGGCCCTTGCCAAGATGTTAGTAACAAATTACGTTTGTCGGGTAGTAGAAGCAAAACCTTCTGGTTTGGTTCGAGGTGAATAGTTTTCGCACCCTTATTTGCATAATCGCGGTACATCTGTCCTTTTCTCTCCAAAGATGCTTTGGCTATCACACACGCTTTCATTATTCTATCGCGTGTTTCGGTTACCATCTCATACGGTGTTACTGCTGTTGGATTGTCTGGTAAGCTAGTGATTAGCTGATGATAGATGGTTAGGGGTCCTCGAGGGTTCGCCCCATAGACTAATTCAAAAGGTGAGAAACCCGTACTCGAGTGCGGGATTTCTCTGTGGGCAATAGCACTGCTGGCAATAGTGTGTCCCAATCAGATGGGTTTTCTGCTGTTACTTTAGCCAGCATGTGTTTGAGATTGCCGTTAATTTTCTCTATGATCCCGTTGCTCATTGGGTGATACGAGGTACATAAATGCTGTTCTACTCCTAACAATTTGGTTAAGGCTTGCGTAGCAGCCGAAATAAACTGCGTTCCCCGATCTGATATGATAGATCGTGGGAAGCCAAAGCGAGAAAATATGTGCAAAAATACGTTTGCCACATCTTTGGAGGTGATGTATTTTAGTGGAAAGGCTTCGATCCACCTGGTACATAGGTCCACGAGAGTCAGTATATAACGGTTTCCTTTGCTTGACACCTGATTCAGGGGTCCAACAATATCGACCGCTACACATTCAAATGGTCTGGTTGCTAATAATGACCGTTGAACTTCGGCCGTCACATGCTTTCCCTTTCGTACAAGATGTTGACAAATAGTACAAGAACGACAGAAAGATTTTATGTCCGAACAGAATTTCGGCCAGTAAAAATGTGATAGAACTCTGGCTCGCGTTTTATCATACGCCAAATGTCCAGCAAACGGTGACTCATGTGCGATGTTAAGTACATTTTGTCGGTATGTTACCGGTAACACCGTCTGCTGAATTTCATGGTTATTATTTGTGTAATAACGCATGAGAATTCCATTAAATTTTCTAAAGTACCAAGATGCATTCTTAGTCACTTTCGCTCTTTCACCCAAAAGTTTAAAATATGGTGTAATTGTTTGGTCAGTGCTCTGTGCCTCGATAAATTTATGTCGAGTAGTGTTGGTTTCTGCACCAGTTGGTGGTAATAGCTGTAGCATTTCATTTTGTAAGTCAGTATAGTTTGTTTCTGTATCTGACCTAGTTACAGCGTTGGCCATGTGTGTTTCTTTCCAGGCTTTTATGTTGTCGTCTGTACATTCTTTCAATGCATCTAGGCATCCCAAAATAAGATCCGTACATGGATCTTGGAGGATCGCGCACGTAAATGTGCCGGTAAGGAACGGGGTATTGATATGCGCTTTTGCCAGTGGATATTACTCGATGGTTCCAGAGAAAGTACGGCATTTGACAAGTTCACCCATATAATCTTCTGGTCTAGCAAGTTCTCTCCTTAAACCCAGTAGAGTGCTCCCGCTATCAACTAAACATTGGCATGGTTTACCATTGACCAGTGCATCGTAGAACTTAAGTTTACCTCTGGAGGCACAAGCTGCGTTAGCATCTTCATTTGAACATGGTATTATATGCCCACATTCCAATTTCCCATCCGCATGAAACTGATGGCATACTTTACATTTATTAAAGTCTAAAATATCGGTTACTGATGATACACTCTGACATTCACTCGTTGGCAACACATTCACAAGTTCTTGATCAATGTCACTCTCATCGTCTGATGATGTATCGATGAGTGCTGCATTGTTTGCCTTCATTCTCTGTCTCCCAAGACACCTATTGCTATAGTGGCCATAACTTGAACAAAAATAACATTTTACAGCACGTTTAAAGGATGATCTTCTGCTTTCTTGCTTCTTTAACACTGCTTCTAGGTGTGATGGATATGTGGGGTTCTTATCACACATCGAATAAGCTGGATGAAAAAGATTGCAATAATTACATCGAGGTGGTTTCTGATATGGTTTGTCCTTTTTACGGTAATCTTTCTGGTTGTAGGATCTATCGGGGACTTTATTTGCACAAGCTGTAATTTCTGTGTCATGTGATGTAGTTTTAAATAGGTCCCGATTAGATGAAAAATAAGCTGACCCCCGTTTCTCTAATTGTTGAATGGAATCAATATCTGACTGTTGTAAAAACTTTGCAAAAGGGGTAGGAACGGTAGAAATGACTTTGTCCATTACCATCAGCTCTTCTAGTTTTTCATAGCTGTTACCTACTCTAGCAGCTTTAGTCCACTTTTTAAATGTGCTCTGCACGTTAGAGATGTAGTCTAAGAAAGTTTCAGTTGCTTTTGGCTTAATCTGTGAGAATTGAATTTGGTACCCAGTAGCGTCCAAAAGAAAGTGTTGCATTATCCTATCGTGTATGTACTGGTAATTGTTTCTAAGATCTGTAGGTATGGATTCTATTACTTTTAAAGGCTCCCCACTCAGGTTCCTCATGTAAATCATTGCCCAATCCTCTAAAGGTATTTTCTGTGTTGTTAGTTGGAACTCTATGTTTTCAGTCCATGCGCTGATTGAATCACTTACACTGTATGGTTTGATAAGGCCCTTGTACTTACTAAATTTGTTATGTTCTTCTTGGCTCTTTTGTTTGCTAGAGGCTATTTGTATGTTAGAATCTATCTCCATTTCTTTCATCTTTAGTCTAGTTTCTGAATCTACTTGTATCTGCTTTTGTTTGGTGGCTTCTTCGATCTCTTTCATTTCTTTTTGATGTTGCCTTTCTAATGCTCTTTCATCTCTGTCAAGAGCAGTTTTTCTTTCTGTTTCATCTCTCTGTAGAGCAATTTTCCTTTCTGTTTCTTCTCTATATTTCTGATCGGCCCATTTTTCTAGCTTATCTCCGGTGTGGCCCATTGCGATGCCCGCCTGGATACATTCATTTAGTGACTCCATTTTATGGCGTAATGTTAGTTCAAAATGATAATACGATAATATTCACACAATAGTTTATAATAATGTGTTAGTAAGTGTACATCTTTTACTGAAAAAGAAGATGCAT
Organism: Cepaea hortensis; assembly: GCA_963921405.1. NCBI lineage: Eukaryota > Metazoa > Mollusca > Gastropoda > Stylommatophora > Helicidae > Cepaea > Cepaea hortensis. The sequence goes on along the minus strand of OY992888.1, from coordinate 2,310,961 downwards.
GATTAAGTTAGAGCATACCAAAATATTCTGAAAATATACTCATCTAATTCTTTGGAAAGAACGGTACTTGGGATGTTCCACCGCTGTCTTTCACACTTACACAATGGTTTGGCTTGGTAACACAAGGACTGCTTCTGGTTAGTAGAGCAGCAAAAATTAGACACAAGCTTAAGTTGTCAATACAAGCTCATATTTCATCATATTTCATCAAATATTTCATATTTCATCAAGTTGTCAACACAATCTCATATTTCATGCGAATGATGAACGAAAATGTGATATATAGTGATAAATGGTATTAATGGATGAATGATATGATCGTCTGCATGGTTGTTAGATAAGTGAGATGATTAGTCGTATGGCCGTCGATGTCGTATTGTCTTCGCTGTTTGACTCTGGCGTACCTTCGTTTTAGGCTGTAGTTCGTCGCTAATCTATTTACTGACTTCGTAGAATGGTGACATTGATGGCTGTATCACATGCAATGGAATGTACACGGTGGTTACGATGGTAATGTTCACTGATGATTGTATACATTTCAATTGCTTTTAGTATAATAACACACTTTCAAATTAATATTTGTAGAATTTCACACTTAAGCGATTTAATTTGGCTCAATTGTGGTTCACACTCCACAAACTGGTGATCGTATAATTTACCAAAGAAAATTATCTATGGCATGTATAGAACAAATTTGCATTACTCTGAAATATATCACACAGCAATGATGTCGAATCATGCAATGAACTGATGCTGGTTCAGAATTTTGCAATATCAATCAATAGCTAGCGTTCGTTCAGTGGTTCATAATACCACTTGCCTGCTGGCGTTAACTGTTCGTTGAATATTACAACAAATGCCTGCTATGACTGCTCAAAAGCGTTGCTTCACTGTAATCTGACAGCAATTGTGTTGCTGGCGTTGGTTCACTGTGTTCTGACACCAATCGGGGTCTTGCCCGTCAGCGACTTGTGCGCTGCAGATTATAGGACTCCCCTACTTTCGCACTGCACGAAATAACAACTCGTGACATTTGCGAAAGGAATGCAATTTATTCAGAGCCGACATTTGAATGGCTCTACGAGCGTTATACTTCATCATCATTATACAACATGCATGCATTGACATAATGATAGATGATGCTAGTATTTCACAATCTAAATGAACAGCCCTATGTTTGCCCATTGCCTAGAAACTATAGCATTGGTCAAGGATACGTCTGCTCTCTCTACCGTCTCCAGTCAGTCTCCTCACACGCTACACATTGCGTGGACAAGCACGGACACTCTTCTCCGTGCAGTAGCTATTATTGCGTGCATGGTCTCTCCAGCACGCTGGCCTGTGAGTACGAGTAACCGGGCCCTTCACGGTACTCGCAAGGACAAGCTTCCCAATTCCTTGGGGAAAGCCCTCGCTCAGCTGTACTCCTCGACCTCTGGTCTGACACAATTGTGTCTCCTTGTGAGGCTATTAATAGCGCTCGGTGTCTCTCCTGTCTGGTGTCTCCCTACTAGTGGTATTAACTCCTATTGCCTTTGTAAGGCCTTATTGGGGATCTTGACACACTGATCACACACTGATCACACACTGATCACACACTGATCACACACTGATCACACACTGATAACACACTGACCATACAATGACCATACAGTGACCATACACTGATCACACACTGACCATACACTGATCACACACTGATCACACACTGATCACACACTGATCACACACTGACCATACACTGGCCATACACTGACCATACACTGACCATACACTGACCACACACTGATCACACACTGATCACACACTGATCACACACTGATCACACACTGATCACACACTGATCAAACACTGATCACACACTAACCATACACTAACCATACACTGATCACACACTGATCACACACTGATCACACACTGATAACACACTGACCATACACTGACCATACACTGACCATACACTTACAACACACTGATCACACACTGATCACACACTGATCACACACTGACCACACACTGATCACACACTGACCATACACTGATCACACACTGATCACACACTGACCATATGCTGATCACACACTGACCATACACTGACCATACCCTGAAAATACACTGACCACACACTGACCATACACTGACCACACACTAATCACACACTGACCATACACTGACCATATACTGATCACACACTGACCACACAGGGACCACACACTGATCACACACTGACCATACACTGATCACACACTGATCACACACTGATCACACGCTGATCACACACTGATCACACACTGACCATACACTGATCACACACTGAACACACACTGATCACACACTGATCACACACTGATCACACACTGATCCCACACTGACCATACACTGATCACAAACTGACCATACACTGATCACACACTGACAATACACTGATCACACACTGACCATACACTGATCATACACTGACCATACACTGATTACATACTGATCACAGACTGACCATACACTGAACATACACTGATCACACACTGATCACACACTTACCACACACTGACCATACACTGATCACACACGGACCTCACACTGACCAAACATCGACGTCACACTGATCACACACTGATCACACACTGATCACACACTGACTATACACTGACCACACACTGATCACACACTGATCACACACTGATCACACACTGATCACACACTGACCATACACTAATCATACACTGACCATACACTGACCACACACTGACCACACACTTATCACACACTGATCACACACTGATCACACACTGATCACACACTGACCATACACTGACCATACACTAACCATACACTGACCATACACTAATCACACACTGATCACACACTGATAAAAAACTGACCGTACACTGGTCACACACTGATCAAACACTGATCACACACTGACCACACACTGATCACAGACAGACCATACACTGACGATACATTGACCAAACACTGAACACACACTGATCACACACTGATCACAGACAGACCATACAATGACCATACACTGACCACACACTGACCACACACTGATCACACACTGATCACACACTGATCACACACTGATCACAGACAGACCATACACTGACCAAACACTGACCATACACTGACCATAAACTGACCATACACTGACCATACATTGATCACACACTGATCACACACTGATCACACACTGATCACTCACTGATCACATACTGATCACACACTGATCACACACTGTTCACACACTGATCACACACTGATCACACACTGACAACACACTGAACACACACTGATCACACACTGACCACACACTGATCACACACTGATCACACACTGATCACACACTGATCACACACTGATAACACACTGATCACACACTGATCACTGACAGACCATACACTGACCATACACTGACAAAACACTGACCATACACTGACCACACACTGATCACACACTGATCACACACTGATCACTCACTGATCACACACTGATCACACACTGATCACACACTTATCACACACTGATCACAAACAATACACTGACCATACACAGACCACACACTGACAATACACTGACCATACACTGATCACACACTGATCACACACTGATCACAGACAGACCATACACTGACCACACACTGCCCATACACTGATCACACACTGATCACACACTGATCACACACTGATCACACATTTATCACACACTGATCACACACTGATCACACACTAACCATATACTGATCACACACTGATCACACATTGATCACACACTGTCCATACACTGATCACACACTGATCACACACTGATCACACACTGGCCACACATTGATCACATACTGTTCACACACTGAACTTACACTGACAATACACTGATCACACATTGATCACATAATGACCATACACTGATTACAAACTGACAATACACTGATCACACTCTGATCACACAATTACCATACACTGACCACACACTGACCACACACTGATCACCCACTGACCATACACTGCTCACACACTGCCCACACACTGATAATCCACCTACCACACACTGATCGCACAGTGACAATACACTGACCACACACTGACAACACACTGACCACACACTGATCTCACACTAACCATACAATGATCACACACTGACCATACACTAACCACACACTGACCATACACTGATCACGCACTGATCACACACTGATCATACACTGATCACACAATGACCATACACTGAACACACACTGATCACCCACTGACCATACATTACTCACACACTGACCACACACAGATCACCCACTGACCATACACTGTTCACAAACTGACCATACACTGACCACACACTGATCACACACTGACCATACACAGATCACACAATGACCACACACTGACCACGCACTGATAACACACTGACCACACACTGATCACACACTGACCGTACACTAACCATATACTGACCACACACTGATCACACACTGATCACACACTGACCATACACTGACCATACACAAATCACACACTGACCACACACTGACCACACACTGATCACTCAATGACCACACACTGACCACAAACTGACAAAACACTGACCACACACTGATCATATACTGACCACACACTGACAATACACAGACACACATTGATCAACCACTGACTACACACTGATCATCCTCTGTCCACCCACTGACCACACACTGATTACACACTGACCACACACTGACCATACACTGACCACAGACTGACAATTCACTGACCATAAACTGACCACACACTGATTACACACTGATCACACACTGATCACCCACTTACAACACAATATCCACACACTGAACACACACTGACCACACACTGATCACACACTGACCACATACTGACTACACACTGACCATACACAGAGCACAATCTGATCACACACTGACCACACACTGAACATACACAGAACGCACACTGACCACACACTGACCACACACTGACCACACACAGACCACACACTGATCACCCACTGACCACACACTGATCATACACATATCACCCACTGACCACACACTGACCATACACAGATCACACACTGATCACCCACTGACCACACACTGATCACCCACTGACCACGCAATGACCACACACTGATCACCCACTGAATACACACTGACCATACACTGCCCTCACACTGAGCACGCACTGACCACACACTGACCACACACTAACCACACAGTGACTACACACTGATCACCCACTGACCACACGGGGACCACGCACTATTCACCCACTGACCACACGCGGACCACGCACTATTCACCCACTGACCACACACTGATCACACGCTGAATATACATTGACCACACACTGACCACACACTAATCACACACTGACCACACACTGACCACCTAATGATCACACACTAACCGCACGCTGATCACACACTCACCACACGCTGGACTGACTGCAGTTTTACGCCGTGCTTCAGCGGGAACAGTCAGGCAAATCATGATAACAAAGATGGTCATGAAAATGTTGTAGACAGTTTTATGCACGTGCAGTTCAGGATCTTGTGTCATGTACGTAGACAGCAATGATAATGCTGGTTCTGGTGATATAAATAATAATAATAATAATAATAATAATAATAATAATTTATTATTATTATTATTATTATTATTATTATTATTATTATTAGTATTAGTATTATTATAGGAATACTAATGATATCGATCATAATAATAGTAATAATAATGAAAGTGATATAATAACTCAATAATAACAATATTAATAATATTAATAATAAGATATGTCAACAGGTGTATCTCCTGGGGCTATTCAAATTATCGGCATTAAGCGCCACAAACCCGTGGAGCAGGTGGCCATTGATTTCCCCAGATGATGGAAATGCACGGTTCAGTCACGTAGAAGAGTGATCTAGCACAGTGTGGCCACTGATGGATTTCTTGGCTGATTTGTTTGCCACAGTATGATATGATTATCTTATTAATTGTTTGTGTTCCCATTTTTATAGGATCACAGGAGTAATTTAAGCGGGTAGATTGAGACCCGGGACTAAAGTGTTGAAAGTAATTGACCACTCTCAAACAGGTGTTCTTAGACAGGTGAACGACCTGCTTGAAAACCCGGAACTGACTGTTCGCATGATACCATGCATATAGCTCAAGCTGGAGCACCAGCCCCACAGTACAGCAACAGTTGTACCCCGACTTGTCTTGCCACTGGATTTAGATGGACTCAAGTGAGAAAGTGAGGTTGACGAATTGCGCAATTCTTCCTCACTTTAATCTAGTTCATCGCAAAAGTCATTCTTCATCCAACGTCATATATCACCTTCAAGCCCTGTGGCGATGTGCTAGCGGCGAAGCGGCAGGCGTGGGTACGCTGGCAGTCGTAGTCGCAGACCTGCACACAGGCGGCTCAGGCCATATGGTCGTCTTCTACTGACCGGAGCAGCAGTGGGATTCGGCAGCCCCCTGAGCAACTGAGCAGCCCTCTATAGGAACACACTGCTTACCTCCATAGCACGAGGAAGGAGCTATAAAAGGTGCCCTAAACATTGTCTGCTCCATCATTACCTAACCAGATAACTGCGGTTGGTGGGTACCCTATACTGCGGTCGACATACAAAGAAACATATCTTAATATCTGTCAGGTCTTAGTCAGATATGACTAAGCTACCGAATAACAGTAGACGGTACTACCTGTTTTTTGTTAGCGCTTACCAAACCCAACACCCCACATTGTGCCAACGGCTTCTGGCGGAAGAGCGCAATTGGGAGGGTACAAGCCTTACTCTGGTGCGAGGAAATGCAAGCTAAAGACAAAATGTCATGGCAGGGCAGACCAGGCCCTAAGCCTTGGTTGGCGGCTGGTCTAGGATCGAAGCTCCGAAAGGTGGACAGTTAGAGCATTGCTTTGCTGATCTGGCAGCTTCTGCAGCTTGTCTTGTTCCAGATGTAGGGGCGTTACCTTTCCTCTGGAGTGAACTAGGCAGGCCGAGAGAGGGATCATGCTGCATGGGCAACACATGATCTCTATATTTTAGCTCAGACTTTGTGCTATGGAGAGGCAATAACTCCATCCCTGGTCTTAACTGGTCTCGGAATCAAGGCGAGAGGCAACTGTTACTGGTTATAAGTCCCTGTCATTTGGCGTAGACATGGGGCGTAACGCGTTGCCTCTGACGGTGGGAGACACCTACAGGTGTCACTGATCAGCTACCGCCCGCCTCAAGCTGGGCAGCCCCTGGCCAATTGGGTGCTGATCCACCACAGCCTGCCTGCTTGAATGGGTGCTAGGACAAAATCTGAATCGCAGACTGTAACACCAATGCACCAGGTACACACAAAAATAAAAATAGAAACCTCAAGCTACGGCTTGCAACCTGGAACGTGAGAACCATGTGTCCAGGATTTTCCACTGACATGATCAATATTGACGATGTGAGAAAAACGGCTGTGATTGATGCCGAACTCAATCGTCTTAACATTGATATTGCTGGCCTGCAGGAGACTCGCCTCGCTGAGGACGGGTCACTCAGGGAAAACAATTACACCTTTTTTTTTGGAAGGGTAGACTACAGGCAGAAAAAATGCAACACGGCGTGGGCTTTGCAGTGAAGAATTCGCTACTGGGAATGATTGAAATTCCAGCAGGAGGAAACGAAAGACTATTATCCCTGCGCTTGGCAACCTCTTGTGGGTTTGCCACCATTATTACTGCATATGCACCGACACTCGATTCCTCTGATGATGTGAAGGATTCGTTCTATGAGGAGTTAGACTCCGTGATCAAGGCAGTTCCAAAATCTGACTACATTTATATGCTCGGTGATTTCAATGCTCGTGTGGGATAAAGAAACAACAGGTAAAGCTAACTGAGCAAACAATATTCCCTTAACAATCGGAACTTGGAATGTACGCACCTTACTTGATAGAGACGGCGCGTCGTAGTGTCCAGAGAGACGAACAGCACTGATTGGGAGAGAGCTGAGTAGTTACAACATCGACATTTGAGCCTTGAGCGAGACACGACTTCAGAAGAAGGCCAAATATGTGAAGTAGTTCCCGCTACACAAATTTCTGGAGTGGAAGGAATAGCGAGGAAAGACTCCAATTCGGTGTGTGATTTGCCATTAAGTCGGCCCTGGTTGGCAAATTAGCTGGATGTCCAAACGCTATAAACGACAGGCTTATGACCATTAAGTTGCCCCTGCTGAATGGAAGGAAGCATGCAACTATTGTGACTGTCTACGCACCAATTATGATCAATGAAGATGATGTCAAAAACAAGTTCTATGAGGACCTGCATAATGTATTAACATCTGTTCTAAAAGAGGACAAACTTATACTCCTTGGGGATTTCAATGCCAGAGTAGGCACGGACACCACCTCTTGGAGTGGCATTATAGGAAAGCACGGAGTCGGAAATTGTAACAGCAATAGACTCCTCCTCCTTCAGACATGTGCCGAACACGATCTACTGATTACTAACACAATTTTCCGTCTTCCCGTGAGAAATAGGATATCGTGGATGCACCCTCGCTAGACACACTGGCACAACATTGACTATGTCATCGTCAGGAGGAAAGACAGACAAGACGTTAGGGTGACAAAATCCATGTGTGGTGCCGAATGTTGGACAGACCGTCGTCTCATTATCTCGAAAATAAACATACTCATCAAACTACCACGACATGAATGAAATAATGAATGAATGAATGAATGAACATCTTTATTTTTAAAGGGTTAAGAATTTGGGCACGCAGGCCCGTCTGATATTCTGCTCTTCTTCACAATTTCATCTTATACACTCTTTCATTCAACATCACTTATGAAGCAAGATTTTTGACAATACAAGAACAATACATGTTATGAAAAACTTCTACGACTCACAGAAAGCGGTCTATTGCCTTACATCACCAGGCATAGTTCCCCTCCTCAGTGCAGATGGGGGTACATTGGTCACCGATAAGAAAGAAATCATTCAACGCTGGGCAGAGCATTTCAGCTAACATCTTAAATGCAACTTCCTTCTTCGATCATGAAACCATCAACTGTCCTCCTCACGTTGCCACTAATGATACACTTGATGACCTGACAACCATAGTGGAAGTAAACAAAGCCATCCAGCAAATCTCCAGCGACAAGGCGCCTGGTCCTAACTCCATCCCAGTAGAGATATACAAGGCAGGGGGGGGGGCGGTCCTAACAGAGCAGCGTTACCAAGTCTTTACAAACATATGTGTGAACGAGACCATGCCACAAGATTTCAAGGTCGCGTCAATAGTCCACCTTTACAAACGAAAAGGAAACCGCCAATCCTGTGACAAATACCTAGGCATCTCCTTGCTTTCAATTGCAGGGAAGATACTCGCCAGAATTCTTCTCAACCGCCTCCACGGCCCATCTCGATCAAGGTCTTCTTCCTGAGAGTCAGTGAGGCTTCAGAAAAGAACGAGGAACTGTTGACATGATTTTCGCTGTTAGGCAGCTGCAAGAGAAATGTCAGGAACAGAACTCTGAAATGTTCTCCACTTTCATTGACCTTACCAACTATTTTTATACAGTCAGCAGACAAGGACTGTGGAAGATTATGTTAAATTATGGCTGTCCACGAAAGCTTGTCCAAATAGTGCGGCTATTTCATGATGGTATGCAGGCAAGTGAAATAGAATAGTGGAATAGTGAAAATAACAACTTATGTCTTAACATAGCAAAAACACAGATAATGCATACAGATAAAACTACAATGGAGAAAGAAATATACATTAATGGGAGAAAATTGGAGGTGGTGGAAAATTTTGAATATCTTGGGTTATTGATTACGAACAACGGTGAGACAATGAAAGAAATGAAACGGCGACTATCAATAGCTCTTCAAAGACTAAAACAGTTGAACAAATTATGGAGTGGGACAGACAGAACTACAAAAATTAGATTTTTACGAGCCTGCATCTTTCCCATTGCAACATACGCCTGTGAGACCTGGACACTTACTAAACAAGCTGAACAGCGCATAAACGCCTTTGAATATAAATGTTTGTGACGAAACGCGTTTATCTGTCTTGGGTCGTCAAGATACCGCACTATTTTGGCGCGTCATCGGGGACTTTCCCAGCTAAAAATAGACTGAGGGAAGCCGATGGAGGACTTATTATCTAGAATCGTCTCGAAACACTGGAATTCGAGTAACCCGTGATGTTGGGTATCGCTCTAAATTCCCGTGCAGAGAGATCTAGAAACTCTAGGCGGGGAATGACGTTTTCCCGAGAAAGTATCTTTTCTCAAGAAGCACTCGCTTCTTGTGCGCATCGAGTTGGCACGAAGCGGGAAATTGGCTAAACCAGCCATTCACTTACTTTTGTTCGAAGAGAACAGACGCTGGCCTGAATGTGAGCCATTTTTGTGTTGCGTCTCACCTCAACCATGATTCGGCTGACTGTTATGAAAAGGAAGCTGAGAAGCCCTTGAACAGTTCGGAAGCTGACTGGAGAGCTGGTTTCACCATCCAGGTAGATATTTGGTTAAATCATTTAACTTTGTACGTGTGTTCCACACGCCATTGTTCTAACCTCATTACCTATGCGGATGTCCTCGCATACTAATTAGCAAACCGATCGATAACGCCGGTGACAATTAAGCGTGTGTTTGTTTACCGTGTGCTCGCGAATCAGCTGTTAGGAACGCCGTAATGTGATGTGGGCGATTTGGGTTCCAAATATATGTACCATATATTGCCAATCGTTGCATCTATTAGGTTGCTGTGTTAGAATAAAACCTAGTTACTTGTGCCGGATGGAAACTTAGATTATGTCAGTCAGTTGCTGAAGCCAGAAGAACGGTTAGAAAACCAGGTAAGTTGGTAGGTGGAGATTCAGACAAACATTGAGCTGAGTTACTAAGTAAAGGAAGAACTTAGTTCTGTGCCACCAGGAAGGATGTAACTATTGTGTAGTAACTTAATAGTGAATTCATGGTGTGGAACAGCGGATTTCTGTGGAAAGGTAAGTGGCTTTGGTGCTATATCTATATATATATATATGATGTGACATTGTGTATATATATTAGGTCATGGCATGTGATACTTCCTGGGGTAATTCCGAACGCCGAATAGATCGACGCGTGATAACACTGCGTGCCGTCGCGATGTAAATATGCGTTCTGAAATCTTGTCTAAGCTATCCTGTTTCTTTCATACTGGCGCTAGTGCGAGTGAATGCTAAGGTGCTGGAAGTATGGAAGGATGCAGGAGGCTGTATGAGACTGGGGAAATATCGAATATGGGGGATGTGAAAGCAAGTTATGAAAGTATGTGTTGGTAGACCAAGCCAACGATGAAGTTCAGTCCAGGCCAAGGCTAAACCACTTGGGAGGACAGAACTGGAACAGTACCCTTGGACCATGTGGGGAACATGTATTCTCAAGAAGGCTTCTTGACTCTAAGGCAGAGTCTGATAAGAAGAGTTTGCTGTGGCGTGGGCAGGAGGTCCCACCAGCAAACAGGCTTGTGTACATATTGGATGTGATCATGTACTATTCCTATATCCCGAGGGATCGTATATTGATCAAGATTATGTTTCTTAATGTATATTGATGATGTTAGGAACGAGTCTAGGGACTCTTTACCTATTTGTTTAGTTCGATTAAATTAGAACAATAACAGCCTTGTATCACTACTGACGTTAGCGACGACTGGTAGATGATTAGGGATAGGTGAGACCAATGATCAGACTCGTCATTCTGATTTCTTGCTCTGTTTGACGGGCTGTTCTGTGAGGCCAGCTGACATTTGTGAACCCATGCTTTACTACTCTCCATATAGAGATAATGCTTTGGTTATATGAATAACTAACTAGCATGACTGAGAGTTGAGTAGTTATGGGTAGGATGCATGTGGTCTAATGTTTGGGCCAGTATACTCTCACCGGTCGCTCTTCCTTTTCAGGAGTTTGCCTGTTGAGGAACCAGTCAACTATAATTGTTGTTGGCAGAAAACCACTTCGTGTGACAGAGCGAAGGGTTCAGTTCTTTACTTATCACGCCAGACTCCATCACACCAGGTACCCAATGTGATTCACCATGCGTGAAGGTTGCTTCAAGACATACAACTGCCCTGAAGGTGCACGTGTGGGAAGTGCTGGTTTGTGATCGTTTAAAATAGAAGATACTCTGTTTTTGCCAGGAACATTTCAGCATGTTGAGTAATCATGCTCGACAGGGAACACCGGTCCGTCTGGTTTGACGGGGGTTCTGCCTAAACGCAGAAGTAACTAATCTTCAGACACTTGAATGGTTCTTTGGACAGCTCGAGTGGCAGGTCTTGAGAAGAACTACACCAGCATTGACGTGTGTCAAGTGTAACACGGTGGAAGGGACTATGGGATTATAGTCCAACCTGAATTGTTTCCGTAAAATAGATGTCTGATTCTATTAATGTACTGTTACCGTATCCAGATTATCAACTGTGTTCTAGAAGGACTCAGTAACTTTTCAGTAGCCATATCTGATCCTACAAGTGTGACTGTAAGAGACCATTGAATTGGTCAATGCCATATCGGTTCTGCAGTGGGACTGTGCTATGAGTGACAGACCATTCGGTTGGTCAGTGACTATTTAGTTCATCGAAGTAACCAATACTTGGAGCCAAGTCCAGGAAGATTGTCTCCAACTCGGTTGTGTTCGAGAACTGTATTACCAGTGACTCCGTGGGAGTGTTATAGATGCAGTTGGTTCAGTGAAGTGTGGTCCAGCAGTGACTCTATTGTTGGGGTTCCACGTTCGGGAGACGGAGTGGTCTCCAAGGTTCTAGTCATCTCACTGGAAGGAAGCCGGGTGAGTGGCGGACCGACTGGACGGGACATCTGCATCCACTCTACTTCTCAACTCGATGAAGACACCTACATCTCTAAGTCTTTCTCTACTCTATCTTCTATTTGTGTAAATAGATTCTTCTATCAGGATGTTCATTTCAGTTCTATATTCTCAAGGGTAGAATAAACTTTATGTAAGTTGACTTGCTCTTTGTATAATGATTGAGTGTGGTCTCGGACGATGCCTAAATGTTCATTGTTCAACAGGTGTAGTTAGTTAGTGGGGGTCTAGAATCTGGAGGGGTGTGTAGACGTAACTAAATAACCTGAGATCAACCACAGAGAAAAAAAAGTGTATCTGCTCGTCCAACCCCTGGGGCTAGAATACACGGGAGTGCTAGAGACACCTCGGGTGTGGTTCACTCTCACTACCCAAGGTGAACCCGAAACACTCCGTTACAGAGTGGGGGCCCGTCCGGGATTATTCCAAGATCTTTGTGTGTTGGGGACCTCTCGCATAGGGATAGGGACTTAGTCTTTATCCTCTACTTCAGTCTACATAAGATTCTACTACTTCTACCTATCTCCTAACTGTCTGACGGACATTTGTGTTGTGGTGATTAGTTAGTACTATTGATTATTGATTCATTGTATTGCTTCACCCACACATACTTGAGTACCCACCTATCATAGTCAACATGACTACCCAAGAGATAGACTTGGACAAAGTTCAGGAAACTGGACGTAAGTCTGGTCTTGAAGGAGATGCTTTGAAATCCTATGTCCAAGAGGTGGAAAGAAATTTTCGCCAAGAGGAAAGAGAGAGGAGGAGAGCAGAAAGAGAACTGGAAGCCAGTAAAGTGGCTCTGGAGGAAAAGAGGATAGCGGCTGATACTGAAATGAAACGGCTTGAGTTGGAAGCCGAGAAAGAAAAACGTGACCATGAGTATCGAATGAAGCTACTTGAGGCACCAGTGCCTGCTACAGGTGTAACTGATGGAGCTATGGGAGGAGGGGTACCTCCTGGCTCAGAGTCAACCAGTAGACGTGACTACCAGGCTATGAAATGGCCTTTACAGCCGTTCGAACCCGAGAAGGAACGGATAGACCAATACTTAGAGAAGTATGAAGCCATGTCTATTGCAATGGGTCTAGACAAACAGAAATGGTGTTTGAAACTCTCCCAGGGACTCCGTGCCGAAGGTTATGAGGTGTATGCACGCTTACCACCGGGGTTACAGAATGATTACCCGGCATTGAAAGCGGCTCTCTTGAAGAGATTCGAGATCACAGCGCACTCATACCGAAGGAAGTTTCGAACGGCGAAGCGAGAACCTGGTGAACTGTTTTCGGCATACAGTGTGAGATTGAACTCATACCTTCTTAAATGGATGGCCTTGGCCGGATTTAAAGAGGAGTATGAAAGTTTGCGTGAGTTGATGGTTGTAGATCAGATGCGAATGCAAATGTCTAAACCCTTGCGAAACTTCTTAGGTGAGAATGGGGCTGAGAGATTGGATATAGTCACCAAGTTAGCCGAAAGATACGTTGAAGTCTATGGCGAGACTGGGGACACCAGTCCAACGGATCCGAGATCGAAAGATCCGGATCAAGGTAAGTCCAAGAAGAAGTCAAAGAAGACCCAAGGTTCTGATGAACCAAAGAAACAGGTAGGCTCTTTAGAGAAGATCTCTAACGTCAACCAAGGTAAGAATAGCCCACCTAGTTCTCCAAAGAGGAAGTGGAGTGAACGATGGTGCAAATTCTGCAAGTCCAGCACTCACAATACGAGTGAGTGTAAGAGTAAGCCCAAGGACTTTCACTTTGCTTGTCTTGCAGAGGTTAGGGATAGATCTTGCAGGAAAGTGAAGTCGGTTGATGGGAATGGAGAAACTAGACGACCTCCAGTGGTTGAGAGAGTAGAAGTGAATGGGCAACAGGTGTTGTGCCTCTACGACACGGGATTACAATTTTCAGCTGTAATTGCATCCCACCTGACAGGCCCAGAGCAACTCACCGGGGAGATGACGGAGATACAGCCAGCCAGTAGGAGTGCTGTGGCGTTACGTTGCCCGATTGCCAATGTGGAGATTCGGAGCAAGTACGTTACTGGACGCATTCAGGCGGCAGTTGTACCGGATCCTCTCTATCCCCTAATTCTAGGCCGGAAGTACGTGTTTCTGGGCGAACCAGAACACCCTAGCATCCATAAGTCTAGGCAGGTCAGAGATACAGAGGAAGAGGGTCTCGAAAAGGTAAGTCTCCGAAATACTCACCCGGATAGAATGAGTAATGCTCGGAGCAAGGATGCGACGGAGTGTCCTTGTTCGGAATGGTTGCCCAACAATGAAAAACCGTTAACTCAGGGTAAGTTCAACTCTGATAACCAGTCACCGTTAATTCAGACTGGGACAGAGAAAAGGCAGAGGGAACGAAAGTTGGTTCCTGAGAGCTTCAGAGCTAATCTGCTGCGAACGGTACATGTCAGGTCCCCAACCGGACATCTGACTGTAGGGACAACCAGTAAATGTCTATCCCGGTACTATTGGTGGCCGGGAATGACAGGCGACGTGCGCAGGTATATTAGGTCTTGTCCGGAGTGCCGTAAATGCACACCTGAGAAACGGACGAAGACGAAGATATCCTTAGAGGTTGGAGACCGAGTTCTAGTACTCCTCCCAATCGAGGGGAACGAATTCGAAATCGGGTGGCAGGGCCCATTCCTAGTGGATAAAGTGGGGCTCCACAAGCACTATGGAGTGGTGATCCTGGGAAAGTCTACTACTTTCCATTCCAGTCTCCTCATGCGCTATGAGGGGAAGCCCGATGATAAGTCCACCAGCCCAAGGGCGCAGAGATTCGCTGAAATAACGGTTCGGGGTTCAGGTCAGGTAGCGGAAAGCCTGTCACACCATAGGAAGTCCTATATGTATGTGCAGGTACCTTCTTCGGTTCAGCCCGGTGCTCGGGGGAACATGACCGGCCAAAGGAACGCCCGCAGTGCTAGCTACACTGAGAACCGTGGTAGGAAGAGGTGGGTTGTGTCGGAACGGACACCGACCCTTGGTCCCTCCATCCGACCGACTGCAGTCCAGCTGGGTCCTCGAAAGGGGAAGCTGGAATTGCAGAAGTCCAGTAAACTCTGGCAGGAACGATCGTTAAATCAGGTCGAGACGGGAGCTCTGGTCCGCAGGATACTGCGAGATGCCCGATCGCAGTAGCGGAGTAGGCGTTGATCACCCGTGATACTGAATAGCTTGTCACCCCACCGAATGTGGTAAGAGTATTCTATACAATAGTGACGGGTTAGACTTCCTCACCCGCCATCCGGTCTCTTAGAAAGAAGAACGAACGACATAGACAGCTTCTGCGTAGAAGTGGAACGACGGGGTCGATCCTCTTAAAGTGGGGGCCTATGTGACGAAACGCGTTTATCTGTCTTGGGTCGTCAAGATACCGCACTATTTTGGCGCGTCATCGGGGACTTTCCCAGCTAAAAATAGACTGAGGGAAGCCGATGGAGGACTTATTATCTAGAATCGTCTCGAAACACTGGAATTCGAGTAACCCGTGATGTTGGGTATCGCTCTAAATTCCCGTGCAGAGAGATCTAGAAACTCTAGGCGGGGAATGACGTTTTCCCGAGAAAGTATCTTTTCTCAAGAAGCACTCGCTTCTTGTGCGCATCGAGTTGGCACGAAGCGGGAAATTGGCTAAACCAGCCATTCACTTACTTTTGTTCGAAGAGAACAGACGCTGGCCTGAATGTGAGCCATTTTTGTGTTGCGTCTCACCTCAACCATGATTCGGCTGACTGTTATGAAAAGGAAGCTGAGAAGCCCTTGAACAGTTCGGAAGCTGACTGGAGAGCTGGTTTCACCATCCAGGTAGATATTTGGTTAAATCATTTAACTTTGTACGTGTGTTCCACACGCCATTGTTCTAACCTCATTACCTATGCGGATGTCCTCGCATACTAATTAGCAAACCGATCGATAACGCCGGTGACAATTAAGCGTGTGTTTGTTTACCGTGTGCTCGCGAATCAGCTGTTAGGAACGCCGTAATGTGATGTGGGCGATTTGGGTTCCAAATATATGTACCATATATTGCCAATCGTTGCATCTATTAGGTTGCTGTGTTAGAATAAAACCTAGTTACTTGTGCCGGATGGAAACTTAGATTATGTCAGTCAGTTGCTGAAGCCAGAAGAACGGTTAGAAAACCAGGTAAGTTGGTAGGTGGAGATTCAGACAAACATTGAGCTGAGTTACTAAGTAAAGGAAGAACTTAGTTCTGTGCCACCAGGAAGGATGTAACTATTGTGTAGTAACTTAATAGTGAATTCATGGTGTGGAACAGCGGATTTCTGTGGAAAGGTAAGTGGCTTTGGTGCTATATCTATATATATATATATATATGATGTGACATTGTGTATATATATATTAGGTCATGGCATGTGATACTTCCTGGGGTAATTCCGAACGCCGAATAGATCGACGCGTGATAACACTGCGTGCCGTCGCGATGTAAATATGCGTTCTGAAATCTTGTCTAAGCTATCCTGTTTCTTTCATACTGGCGCTAGTGCGAGTGAATGCTAAGGTGCTGGAAGTATGGAAGGATGCAGGAGGCTGTATGAGACTGGGGAAATATCGAATATGGGGGATGTGAAAGCAAGTTATGAAAGTATGTGTTGGTAGACCAAGCCAACGATGAAGTTCAGTCCAGGCCAAGGCTAAACCACTTGGGAGGACAGAACTGGAACAGTACCCTTGGACCATGTGGGGAACATGTATTCTCAAGAAGGCTTCTTGACTCTAAGGCAGAGTCTGATAAGAAGAGTTTGCTGTGGCGTGGGCAGGAGGTCCCACCAGCAAACAGGCTTGTGTACATATTGGATGTGATCATGTATTATTCCTATATCCCGAGGGATGGTATCTTGATCAAGATTATGTTTCTTAATGTATATTGATGATGTTAGGAACGAGTCTAGGGACTCTTTACCTATTTGTTTAGTTCGATTAAATTAGAACAATAACAGCCTTGTATCATTACTGACGTTAGCGACGACTGGTAGATGATTAGGGATAGGTGAGACCAATGATCAGACTCGTCATTCTGATTTCTTGCTCTGTTTGACGGGCTGTTCTGTGAGGCCAGCTGACATTTGTGAACCCATGCTTTACTACTCTCCATATAGAGATAATGCTTTGGTTATATGAATAACTAACTAGCATGACTGAGAGTTGAGTAGTTATGGGTAGGATGCATGTGGTCTAATGTTTGGGCCAGTATACTCTCACCGGTCGCTCTTCCTTTTCAGGAGTTTGCCTGTTGAGGAACCAGTCAACTATAATTGTTGTTGGCAGAAAACCACTTCGTGTGACAGAGCGAAGGGTTCAGTTCTTTACTTATCACGCCAGACTCCATCACACCAGGTACCCAATGTGATTCACCATGCGTGAAGGTTGCTTCAAGACATACAACTGCCCTGAAGGTGCACGTGTGGGAAGTGCTGGTTTGTGATCGTTTAAAATAGAAGATACTCTGTTTTTGCCAGGAACATTTCAGCATGTTGAGTAATCATGCTCGACAGGGAACACCGGTCCGTCTGGTTTGACGGGGGTTCTGCCTAAACGCAGAAGTAACTAATCTTCAGACACTTGAATGGTTCTTTGGACAGCTCGAGTGGCAGGTCTTGAGAAGAACTACACCAGCATTGACGTGTGTCAAGTGTAACACGGTGGAAGGGACTATGGGATTATAGTCCAACCTGAATTGTTTCCGTAAAATAGATGTCTGATTCTATTAATGTACTGTTACCGTATCCAGATTATCAACTGTGTTCTAGAAGGACTCAGTAACTTTTCAGTAGCCATATCTGATCCTACAAGTGTGACTGTAAGAGACCATTGAATTGGTCAATGCCATATCGGTTCTGCAGTGGGACTGTGCTATGAGTGACAGACCATTCGGTTGGTCAGTGACTATTTAGTTCATCGAAGTAACCAATACTTGGAGCCAAGTCCAGGAAGATTGTCTCCAACTCGGTTGTGTTCGAGAACTGTATTACCAGTGACTCCGTGGGAGTGTTATAGATGCAGTTGGTCCAGTGAAGTGTGGTCCAGCAGTGACTCTATTGTTGGGGTTCCACGTTCGGGAGACGGAGTGGTCTCCAAGGTTCTAGTCATCTCACTGGAAGGAAGCCGGGTGAGTGGCGGACCGACTGGACGGGACATCTGCATCCACTCTACTTCTCAACTCGATGAAGACACCTACATCTCTAAGTCTTTCTCTACTCTATCTTCTATTTGTGTAAATAGATTCTTCTATCAGGATGTTCATTTCAGTTCTATATTCTCAAGGGTAGAATAAACTTTATGTAAGTTGACTTGCTCTTTGTATAATGATTGAGTGTGGTCTCGGACGATGCCTAAATGTTCATTGTTCAACAGGTGTAGTTAGTTAGTGGGGGTCTAGAATCTGGAGGGGTGTGTAGACGTAACTAAATAACCTGAGATCAACCACAGAGAAAAAAAAGTGTATCTGCTCGTCCAACCCCTGGGGCTAGAATACACGGGAGTGCTAGAGACACCTCGGGTGTGGTTCACTCTCACTACCCAAGGTGAACCCGAAACACTCCGTTACAATGTTATAGACGAGTTCTAAGAATATCTTGGGTAAAGAAAAGAACAAATGCATCCATACTTCAAGAGTTGAATATTGACGAAAGTTGGCTATTAAAGACGATAAAACAAAGAAAATTGAAATATTTTGGTCGCTTGAAACGTCATGAAAGTTTGGAGAGAACAATAATGGAAGGGTATATGCCTGGGACAATGTCAGGTCTTAGTCAGATATGACTGAGCTACCGTATAACAGTAGACGGTACTACCTGGTTTCTGTTAGCGCCGAACGTTGGGCGGCGCTTACCAAACCCGACACCCCACATTGTGCCAACGGCTTCGGGCGGAAGAGCGCAATTGGGAGGGTACAAGCCTTACCCTGGTGCGAGGAAATGCAAGCTAAAGACAAAATTGTCGTGGCAGGGCAGACCAGGCCCTAAGCCTTGGTTGGCGACTGGTCTAGGATCGAAGCTCCGACAGGCGGACAGTTAGAGCATTGCTTTGCTGATCCGGTAGCTTCTGCAGCTTGTCTTGTTCCAGATGTAGGGGTGTTACCTTTCCTCTGGAGTGAACTAGGCAGGCCGAGAGAGGGATCATGCTGCATGGGCAACACATGATCTCTATATTTTAGCCCAGGCTTTGTGCTATGGAGAGGCAATAACTCCATCCCTGGTCTTAACTGGCCTCGGAATCAAAGCGAGAGGCAACTGTTACGGGTTATAAGTCCTTGTCAGTTGGCGTAGACATGGGGCGCCACGCGTTGCCTCTGACGGTGGGAGACACCTATAGGTGTCACTGATCAGCTACCGCCCGCCTCAAGCTGGGCAGCCCCCAGCCAATTGGGTGCTGATCCGCCACAGCCTGCCTGCTTCAATGGGTGCTTGGGGCTAGGACAAAATCTGAATCGCAGGCTGTAAAACCAATGCACCAGGTACAAACAAAAATATAAATAGAAACCTCAAGCTACGGCTTGCAACCTGGAACGTGAGAACCATGTGTCCAGGATTTTCCACTGACTTGACCAATATTGATGATGTGAGAAAAACGGCTGTGATTGATGCCGAACTCAATCGTCTTAACATTGATATTGCTGGCCTGCAGGAGACTCGCCTCGCTGAGGAAGGGTCACTCAGGGAAAACAACTACACCTTTTTCTGGAAGGGTAAAGGGCAAGCAGAAAAAAGGCAACACGGTGTGGGCTTTGCAGTGAAGAATTCGCTACTGGGAATGATTGAAATTCCAGCAGGAGGAAATGAAAGACTATTATCCCTGCGCTTGGCAACCTCTTGTGGGTTTGCCACCATTATTACTGCATATGCACCGACACTCGATTCCTCTGATGATGTGAAGGATTTGTTCTATGAGGAGTTAGACTCTGTGATCAAGGCAGTTCCAAAATCCGACTACATTTATATGCTCGGTGATTTCAATGCTCGTGTGGGCAAGGACTCGAGTTCATGGCCAGTGTGCCTTGGAAAATACAACATCGGTCGCATGAATGAAAATGGGCAAAGGCTGCTGGAGCATTGCACCAGTAATGACCTATGTATTACAAACTCTTTTTTTAAAACAAAAGAGATGCATAAGGTCACATGGAAACATCCAAGATCCGGCCATTGGCACCAGCTGGACTTCATCATCACACGGAGACAACATCTGAACCATATATCATTGACTCGTAGTTACCACAGTGCTGACTGTGATACGGATCATTCTTTGGTTGTTGCAAGGGTTAGACTGAGACCAAAGAGAATCTACACAGCTAAACACAAATCTAGCCCCAGGATTAATATTATTAACATTCATGATCCTGAAAAGTGCTTTCAGTTTCAACAGCAACTTGAAGACGCTTTCACTGATACACCAGAAAATTGTACAGTAAATGATAAATGGAATAAACTTAAGGAAACTCTTTGTAAAACTGCCGTAAAGGTTTACGGCACTGTGGATCATAAGAGGCAGGACTGGTTTGCGGCCAACAGCGAGACTCTGCAGCCCTTGATTGATAAGAAGAAGAAAGCTCTCTTAAGAAACAAGGAAAGATTTGCCAGAATTGTTCTGCGCAGACTTCAAGTCCTAGGAGATCAAGTCTACCCCGAATCACAGTGTGGCTTTCGACAGAACCGGTCTACCACTGATATGATATTCTCATTGCGACAAATGCAAGAAAAATGCCGTGAACAGAATCAACCACTGTTTATTGCCTTCATCGACCTCACAAAGGCATTTGATTTGGTCAGTCGTGAGGGTCTGTTCAAGGCACTAAAGAAGATTGGCTGCCCACCAACTCTTCTGTCCATTGTAGAATCGTTCCACACAGGCATGAAGGGTATAATCAAGTTTGATGGTGCAACTTCTGAAGAATTTGAAATCAAGAGTGGAGTTAAGCAAGGTTGTGTACTAGCTCCCACCCTCTTTGGAATATACTTTTCACTTCTACTGAAATATGCATTTCGTGATCAGGATGGTGGTATATACATTCACTCACGCTCAGATGGCGGCCTCTACAATGCTCAGAGATTGAAGGCTAAGACCAAAATTAGGAGGGTACTGATCAGAGAGTTGCTTTTTGCAGATGATGCTGCAGTTACGACCCACTCTGAGGAAGAATTGCAATGTCTACTATCTGCATTCTCCAATGCTTGTTCTGAATTTGGTTTAACAATTAGCAAAAAGAAGACGCAGATTATGTCACAAGGTGCACATGGGGTACCATCAATCTTTATTGACGACGCCGAACTAGAGATAGTAGACCATTTTACATATCTAGGATCGGTGGTAAATAGCAAATTATCCCTAGATCAGGAAATCAACATCCGGATTGGTAAGGCAGCAACAACAATGAACAGGTTAAGAAAAAGAAAAAGAGTCTGGGAGAACAGGAAGCTTACTGCCAAAACAAAAGTCCTTGTCTATCAAGCCTGTGTCCTTAGTACTCTTCTCTATGGCAGTGAAACCTGGACAACTTACTCACACCAAGAGAACAATTTAAACAGCTTTCATATGCGGTGTCTGCGAAGAATTCTTGGTATTAAGTGGCAAGACAAAATCACAAATACTGAAGTATTGGAAAGATCAGGTTGTGTGACAGTTTATTCCATGCTCAGTCTTCGTAGACTTAGATGGATAGGACATCTTAGGCGGATGGATGATGGTAGAATACCAAAGGATATCTTTTTTGGTGAATTACAGATGGGTAAGAGATCTCAGTGTCGGCCTCTACTACGATACAAAGATGTGTGTAAGCGGGACATGATTGATACAGGCATTGATAATGCACATTGGGAGCAAGTCGCCGCTGAACGTGTTGCATGGAGGGCAAATATCAGAAATGGAATAAAGTCAAAGGAGAAAATTATTGCAGAAAAGTCACACACCAAGCGTTTGAGACGTAAGATGGTGCATGATGGTGGAAATGACCACGTGTTCACATGCACCCACTGTGAACGGACATTTACAGCGCAAATTGGCCTTATCAGTCACACTCGCTACCGCCATAGTTAAAAGTTATTATGCCTTTTTAAAGCACAAACTATCGTCTGTCAAGACGGCAAGGTGCCAATGATGCCTGGGAAGAGAGGAAGAGGAAGGCCACAGATAAGATCGGTGCAGGATGTGGCGGATGATCTCCAGATGAGTGTATCAGACGCGGGACACCTTGCTTATGATCGAGAGGTTTTCCGGAAGGTTGTTATGGGAGCGAGGTTCAGCAAAGGACATGCTACTGAATGAATGAATGAATGCAGGCAAGAGTACGGGAAAATGGTGAATTGTCTGAGCCCTTTCCTGTAACCAACGGGGTGAAGCAAGGATGTGTCCTGGCACCAACACTGTTCAGCTTCATGTTTTCAGCTATGTTTACGAATGCCTTCGAGAACAACGACGTTGGAACAGATATCAACTACCACATGGATGGAGAGTTATTCAATCTCAGAAGGCGGAAAGCTAAAACAAAAATTAACAGCGATACAGTCAGAGAGCTACTGTTTACTGATGATTACGCTCTATATGCCAACTCGGAGGCAGATATGCAACATAATGTTTCAGCTTTCTCACATGCCTGTGCCAACTTTGGGCTCAATATCAACTTGGAAAAGACTGTAGTTATGTACCAGCCAGCTCCAGGGAATAATCACACTGTGCCGAATATTAAAGTGAATGGTCATACACTAAGTGTTGTGGACAAATTCACCAGCTTGGCAACACTGTGTCACAAGCTGCCACAATTGATGACGAAGTGAAATCAAGAATCTCCAAGGCCAGCGCGGCCTTTGGCAGACTGTACAAGAATGTATAGGACAGAACTGGAATAATCCTGCAAACAAAGCTGAAAGTCTACAAGGAGTTGTATTATCCACACTGCTATATGCTTGTGAAACCTGGACTGTTTATCAGAGACACGTTAGGAAATTAAACCACAGTTTGCCTTAGGAAGCTACTGAAGATTAAATGGCAGGACAAGATCCCAGACACTGAAGTCCTAGAAAGAGCATCCATGGCCAGTATTAATACTCTACTAATGAAGAATCAGATTCGCTGGTCTGGTCACTTAACTCGCATGCCAGATCACAGGTTCCCTAAAAAAAAAAATTTATGGCGAGTTGCGTTGTGGTAAAGGCTGTTAAGACAGTCTGATAATCTCACTGAATGCTTTTGGAATTAATCATGACACCTGGGAGACTGCAGCAAGAGACCGAAATTCGTGGCGTGCATCATTCTGCAAGTGTGCAGACACTTGTGAGGCTACCAGGACTGCAAGAGCTGTGAAGAAAAGGCAGGACAAAAAAAACCACTGCAGGAAATCCTACTCTAGAAACATCAAGCATTCTTTGTCCACATTGTCAAAGAACATTTCGAGCCAAAATAGGCCTTATCAGCCATCTTAGAACTCACGGCTCCATCCTACTGAATGAAATGAATGATCATCATCATTCTTGATGGACAAACAATGTAATATATCAATCAATCAATCAATCATGTGCCATGCCGGAAAGCGTGGGCGGTCATGATTCGCCACTTCACTCGATCACCAGAGTCGTGGATCAGCTCAGTGTTCCTGTCTCGTCCATGCCATGTGGCCAAGCCATCCAGGTATTTTCCTCTCGGTCTTCCTCTTGGTCTGTTCCCCTCGATCTTGCCAGCTGTCACCAAGTTCACCAGTCCATTTCTTCTCATAACATGTCCAAAAAACCCTGACTGTCTACGTCTAATTTCTCTAATCAATCTACGATTTTCATTTGTCTCTTGTAGTACTTGGTCATTGGTTTTTCTATCTGTCCATGGTATTCTTTGCATTTTCCTCAGAAACCACATTTCTGCAGCCATCAGATGTTTTTCAGCTTGACTGCACATTGTCCAAGTTTCGCATCCATACAAAAGAACAGGCTCTATGTATCCCCTCAACACTCTTTTTCTCGTTTCAACTGACATCATTTTATTGGTCAGAATGTTTTTCATCTTGCTAAAGGCTACCTTCGCAATGGCGATTCTTGTTCTAATCTCTTCAAGGCATCTGCCATCAGATGTTATGACTGTTCCGAGATAATTGAACCGATTCACTTGCTGAAGAATATTCCCATTTACTTGTATATTACATTGTGGTACTTCGTTCTTCCTAGTGACGACCATAACCTGTGTCTTCCTACAATTTAATTCCAACCCCAGCTGCTCACTGTGTACAACCACAGCGTCTACTAATTGTTGCAGATCCTGTGCATTGTCTGCAATCAATACTGTATCATCTGCATATCTAATGTTATTTATGTTTCGTCCTCCAATGCTGATTCCATTTAGGTCTTCTACATTTCTGAAAATATTTTCACTGTATAAGGAAAAAAGATCTGGAGACATTACAAATCCCTGCCTAACACCTCTCTTAATAGGTTGGTATTGTCCTACTTCATTATCAATTCTTATGGCAGCTTGTTGTTTCCAATATATGTTTTTTATAAGTCTAATGTCTTTCCCATCAATTTGTAGATCTGCCAGCATATCCACAATATATATATATATAGTGATCTCTTATATCTATCCATGTATATAGTGACCTCTGATATCTATCCATGCATGTAATTATCTCTTAAACGTATCTTTATATATAGAAATCTCTGATGTCTATAACTGTATGTAGAAATCACTGATATCTATAATTGTATGTAATAAACTTCCATATTTATCCATGCAAGTAATACTCTTTGATATATATCAAAGTGTATAATAATCTCTTATATCTATCCATATATGTAATGATCTCAGATATCTATCCATGTATAATGATCTCAGATATCTATCCATGAATGTAATGATCTCAGATATCTATCCATATATGTAATGATCTCAGATATCTATCCATGTATAATGATCTCAGATATCTATCCATGAATGTAATGATCTCAGATATCTATCCATGTATATAATGATCTCAGATATCTATCCATGTATAATGATCTCAGATATCTATCCATGTATATACTGATCTCAGATATCTATCCATGTATATAATGATCTCAGATATCTATCCATGTATATAATGATCTCAGATATCTATCCATGTATAATGATCTCAGATATCTATCCATGTATAATGATCTCAGATATCTATCCATATATGTAATGATCTCAGATATCTATCCATGTATAATGATCTCAGATATCTATCCATGTATAATGATCTCAGATATCTATCCATATATGTAATGATCTCAGATATCTATCCATGTATAATGATCTCAGATATCTATTCATGTATAATGATCTCAGATATCTATCCATGAATGTAATGATCTTAGATATCTATCCATGTATAATGATCTCAGATGTCTATCCATATATGTAATGATCTCAGATATCTATCCATGTATGTAATGATCTCAGATATCTATCCATGTATAATGATCTCAGATATCTATCCATATATGTAATGATCTCAGATATCTATCCATGTATAATGATCTCAGATATCTATAGATATATGTAATGATCTCAGATATCTATCCATGTATGTAATAATCTCAGATATCTATCCATGTATAATGATCTCAGATATCTATCCATGTATGTAATGATCTCAGATATCTATCCATGTATGTAATGATCTCAGATATCTATCCATGTATATAATGATCTCAGATATCTATCCATGTATGTAATGATCTCAGATATATATCCATGTATGTAATGATCTCAGATATCTATCCATGAATGTAATGATCTCAGATATCTATCCATGTATATAATGATCTCAGATATCTATCCATGTATAATGATCTCAGATATCTATCCATGTATATACTGATCTCAGATATCTATCCATGTATATAATGATCTCAGATATCTATCCATGTATATAATGATCTCAGATATCTATCCATGTATATTGATCTCAGATATCTATCCATGTATAATGATCTCAGATATCTATCCATATATGTAATGATCTCAGATATCTATCCATGTATAATGATCTCAGATATCTATCCATGTATAATGATCTCAGATATCTATCCATATATGTAATGATCTCAGATATCTATCCATGTATAATGATCTCAGATATCTATTCATGTATAATGATCTCAGATATCTATCCATGAATGTAATGATCTTAGATATCTATCCATGTATAATGATCTCAGATGTCTATCCATATATGTAATGATCTCAGATATCTATCCATGTATGTAATGATCTCAGATATCTATCCATGTATAATGATCTCAGATATCTATCCATATATGTAATGATCTCAGATATCTATCCATGTATAATGATCTCAGATATCTATAGATATATGTAATGATCTCAGATATCTATCCATGTATGTAATGATCTCAGATATCTATCCATGTATAATGATCTCAGATATCTATCCATGTATGTAATGATCTCAGATATATATCCATGTATGTAATGATCTCAGATATCTATCCATGTATATAATGATCTCAGATATCTATCCATGTATGTAATGATCTCAGATATATATCCATGTATGTAATGATCTCAGATATCTATCCATAAATGTAATGATCTCAGATATATATCCATGTATAATGATCTCAGATATCTATCCATGTATGTAATGATCTCAGATATCTATCCATGTATGTAATGATCTCAGATATCTATCCATGTATAATGATCTCAGATATCTATCCATGTATAATTATCTCAGATATCTATCCATGTATATAATTATCTCAGATATCTATCCATGTATATAATGATCTCAGATATATATCCATGTATAATGATCTCAGATATCTATCCATGTATATAATTATCTCAGATATCTACCCATGTATATAATGATCTCAAATATATATCCATGTATAAGGATCTCAGATATCTATCCATGTATGTAATGATCTCAGATATCTATCCATGTATGTAATGATCTCAGATATCTATCCCTGTATGTAATGATCTCAGATATATATCCATATATGTAATGATCTCAGATATCTATCCATGTATAATGATCTCAGATATCTATCCATGTATGTAATGATCTCAGATATCTATCCATATATGTAATGATCTCAGATATCTATCCATGTATATAATGATCTCAGATATCTATCCATATATAATGATCTCAGATATCTATCCATATATGTAATGATCTCAGATATCTATCCATATATAATGATCTCAGATATCTATCCATGTATATAATGATCTCAGATATCTATCCATGTATGTAATGATCTCAGATATCTATCCATGTATATAATGATCTCAGATATCTATCCATGTATATAATGATCTCAGATATCTATCCATGTATAATGATCTAAGATATATATCCATGTATATAATGATCTCAGATATCTATCCATGTATATAATGATCTCAGATATCTATCCATGTATATAATGATCTCAGATATCTATCCATGTATGTAATGATCTCAGATATCTATCCATGTATATAAGATCTCAGATATCTATCCATGTATATAATCATCTCAGATATCTATCCATGTATAATGATCTCAGATATCTATCCATGTATATAATGATCTCAGAAATCTATCCATGTATATAATGATCTCAGATATCTATCCATGTATAATGATCTCAGATATCTATCCATGTATAATGATCTCAGATATCTATCCATGTATATAATGATCTCAGATATCTATCCATGTATATAATTATCTCAGATATCTGTCCATGCATGCCGGTCTCCCTGGCTGAGGTGTTAGTAGCTCTCTCCGTAACCCCGAATACTCTCGTGGTTGACGTGAGCGCACGAGAATCTGAAGGGGTTCGAGTCGCGCCAGTGACTCAGAAAGTCGTGGCGTGCTGATGAGCGTAATCTAGCCTAGGAATCAACATACAGCTGTAAGATGCTGGTGTTGACCGCAATATCCTGAAACAGGATGGAAACGCGGAAAAAAAAATCTATCCATGTATGTAATTATCTCTGATACCTATCTATTTATTTAGGAATCTCTGATATCTATAATTGTACTTAATAATCTCCGATACCTATCCATGTATATAATAATCACAGATACCTCTCCAAATATATATCTAACTGACACCTTGTCGTCTTGACAGACGATAGTTTCTGAAATGGAGTTATTCCCCTCCATTGCACAACGCGTGGCTGAATTTAGACACCATGTGTTGCCCATGCACCATGATCTCTCTCTCGGCCGGCCTAGAGCCTTACCCTAGCTCGAGGAAATGTATCCTAAAGGCCAAATACCATGACAGGGCAGACCAGGCCCCAATCCTTGGTTGGCAACTGGTCTAGGGTGGACTCTTAGAGCATTGCTTTGTTGATCCGGCAGCTTCTGCAGCTTGTGTCGTTCCAGACGTAATGGTGTTACATTTCATCTGTAACATTCTTTAAAATAGAGCTATCTACTCATCAAACTCTGATGTCTATCTGTGTTTGAAACAATTGCTGATAGTTATCCATATATCTAATAAACTCATGTATCTACCAACATATGTAACAATCTCCGGTTTCTATCTATTTATGTAACAATCTCTGACATCTGTCAGTGTATCTGATGAATCTATGTCTACATATGTATGTGGAAATTCTGTTATTTATATATGTATGTTATGATCTCTGATATCTATCCATGAATGTTATCTATCTCTGATATCTATCAAAGTGTGTCATAAATCTGTGAAGTATATCCATGGATATAAGAATATCGAATATATAGCCATGTATGTAACAATATGGCATATTTCGCAAATTTTGGATTTTCTGTGGCGAAGTGGTCAAGCCGTTTGACTCGGGCTACGAAGGATGTGGGTTCGATTAGGGGCCGCTCCCTTCAGTTGACGAGTGAAAATTTTCGGAGACTCCCGTGGGTCGTCGCTAGAGTTACGGAGTTTGTGCTTTGTGCGACGCTTTCTGCGGTGCGGAAAGAGACTGAGCAATATGGGATAAAACCCTGGTGCAATGAAGTCAACCCTGTCGACGTATAAGCGACGTTTATTTTTTTTTTTTTTAATTTCGCAACGTTTGTAAAACTCTCTGATCTCAGATTTCAAAGAAAGTATGCCTCAGTCACTCTAAGCCCCGCATAATGTGAACAAAACTACAGCAAGTTTGCGATATTAAAAAAGTTTGTCAGCAGATGTCCAAGTGCTGAAACAGAAGATATATAAACCAGGAGTCCTGCAGCAGAACTATCCAGACGTCTACAGAAAGTGTGGGTAAGTTACAGTAGAACTTGTATCCGTCATCTGTTGGTTGTACTCTCGACCACTAGCCTGTATGTCTGTGGTTGGATCCCGTGTGTGCCGTGGTCATGGCCATTGCACTGCAAACACAGAATTCGTGTATGGCTCCTCTCTTTCTATTAGTTCAGTGTTGTGTATATAAAACAGGAATATCCACTCGTCATATCGTAGGCGCCATGTCTGTATTACTAATATCATATACAGCAACATTCTAAACACATAATTCCATGACTGAATACCTACAGGTGTCTGTTATCTTGCGTGAATGATAACAGAGAACACTTAGCGAGAAATTTGTGCCAATGATTCTTATTGTTCAGTACATAAATTATACGTCGCTTTAGCGTCAGGATTGTTGGCCATAATGAACTCAACACATCCAGACTTAGAAAGTGTGTATTGTCCATATGATGTCTCCTTCTTCTTCTATTCGTGCTCTTCTTCTTCACTGTTGTCTTCACTTTTCTCCTGTCATGTATTTTTCCTTTTCTTCTTCTTCTTTTTGCGTTTACTTCAGCGTAGTTCATACACGTGATACTTCTTTTAGTAAACTGGATTGATATTTGCGTATGGATTAGCTTTCACTATTACTAGTATCCGGGAGATACTTTACGCAATCAAACTGATTATATATTGATTCAAAAGAGATTCAGAAGTAATTTAGTAAGAGCAAAATCTAGACCACAAGCAGATGGACATAATGACCATGTGCCAATTATAAAAAAAGATGAGGTTAAGACTTAAAAACATAAAGAAAATCTCACAGAATATCAAGTTAGATCTAGCATTACTTAAAACACACAAATACATTAGAGAAACGTACAATGTTACTGTACATAACAGATACAATGCCATTGTGGAGTTGAGAAAAAGGGAAAAGTAAAAGAAATCACAACTCAGGATGTCTAGGTACCAGGCTATTGATAAACCAGACAAAGATCCCTTGCGACAGGAGGCCAGCGAATGGCTCAATCCCCCAAGAGTGAACAGAGAAGTATTATGGACTATTCCCCCACTCTAAAATAGAATGAATAAAGACACTGAGCTTCCATGCACAAGGTATGAGAAGTCCTGGGTGGTCACTGGGGAAAACCAGAGGATTTAGCTCTACTCTTTTATTAAGGTTTCACCCTCGTTGTTACCCATCCACCGGGGACTTCCATTAATTACAAACACACAATGTCTGTTTTGAACAAATAGCCACAACAGGAAACTGCTAACTTCATCAAACTTTTAAGTAAATACAAGCACAATGTTGATTTTTCTTTATCAAAATGTGTTGAATGAAATTCTGGCGGCAGACCAATATCATGGATCTCACACAAAGATGAAATCACGAATATCAATATTTAAAAACAATCAACCACAGCATATTCTAATTAAATTTGTTCATAAGTCGCTTATTTGCCTCCAGCGAGGAATCTCCGCAAAAGTTGGTGATGTCTGGTATTTTCATAAATGTACCGTTAGATCACTGCGTATGTGGATGTGTGTATATATTGTAAAGTTAGTATCGAGTACTTAGCTTCTCACATTCAGGCGGCACTCTAGGACATAGGCTGAATATGGCGGTAGAAGGCAAATGGCAAGACACCTACTTCAGCTGTACAAGGGCAGTCTCCCTCATCATTCTCACATGACGAAAAGAACCTCATTCTACTATGCAGTTTGAGACATAACCTTCATCCGTCCTCTTCTCTTGAGCCAGACACAAAATGTTGCGTAGGATATCTCAAGAAGACCACCTTCACGCAGCTCTCTAGTAAATTGAACAAAAAACAAATAGCTATATCTCTACACAATTGATTAAATTATTGTGGTGTATGTTATGTGTTAATTATGGTACATCATCTCCTATCTCATTGTAGAGTGGGGCCTAGCCTGCATGGAATTGCTCGAGTGTTGTAATGTTGATGTGTAAATGCAATCATAATTTCAGGTCTAACATTTATAGATTCAGTATTGCTAATTAATTACGTGTCAGGTCTTGGTCAGCTATGACTGAGCTACCTTAAAGGAGTAGACGATAATACCTGCTTTTTGTTAGCGCCGAATGTTAAACGGCGCTCACTAAACCCGACACCCCACAACGTGTCAGCTTATCCGGGCGAAAGAGCGCAATTGGTAGGGTACATGCCTTATCCTAGTGTGAAGAAAAGCAACCTAAAGATTAAATGTCATGGCAGGGCAGGCCAGATCCTAAGCCTAATTCGGAACTAGTCTTCGATCGAAGCTCCGACAGTTGGATAGATCAGATTATTGCTTTGCTGACCCGCAGCTTCTGTCGCCTTGTTTAGACATATTGGTGTTTATCTTTCGTCTGGAGTAAAACTATACAGGCCGATGGAGGGATCATGCTGCATGAGCAACACCTGGTTTCTAACTTCGGCCGAGGATTTGGAGAGGTATAATATCCGCTACTGCCATGGGTTATAGTGGTTGTGCCTTGTTAGAAGCAAACTGAAACATACTATCGTCTATCAAGACGGAAAGCTGCCAGTTGTAGCTAATGACTGACTTTAAGTTGGGCATTGCGAGTCTCACATTATTCAAAGAATGACTGGTCTTTGCCAGAAGTCCATCTCAAGGCCAGGATTGGTCTTTGCCAGATGTTCATCTCAGCCTGAGGACTGGTTTTTGCCAGATGTCCATCTCAGCCCCAGTACGGTCTTTGCCAGATGTCCATTTCACCCTTAGGATTGTCTTTGATAGATGTCCATCCCAGCCCCAGCTGCCGACAGATCCTCTTTGTCTTCGCCGATGTGACTCAACCCATGAGACGGTCACATGTCCCACACAAGCCTTGAGATGTATGCTTTAACTCTTTCACTACCAAACAAAAACTGGGCTGTGACCAAACAGAAATTTATGGCAGAAAATTGGAACTAGGGGTGTGTTACAATAATGCTTTTAAAATGGTTAAGATAGTAGCAGATCTATTGCATTACATATAAAATTAAAGAGGATTGCACAAGGAACATGACAGTGTTAATAATTAATTGATAGGTTACAAATATTATGACAATAATGAGAGGTTTAATAATAACAACTGAAATTAAAGAGGTAAAGTATTTAAAAAACTGCACTTATAAGGTGTTTTCTACACTCCTATACTGCTAATCATGTTTAATTTACTGAATAATCAAACAAACACCACTTGTCTTCAAGAATATAAACAGTATTGCTCATTTAAATCACCCAAAAGGAAGTTTTGGTGCATATTCTGAACCATGTCTTTTTCACAAAAATGAAAAAAACTAATGGCCGAAATCTGGAAATTGGTGTATGTCGCAATAATGTTATGAAAATGGTTAAAATTGTAGCAGAAATGTTGTATTATATATCACAATAAAGGGGATTGCACAAGGAATATGTTGGTAGAAGAACTTTTGCTTTAGGTTGTAAATAAAATAAAAATAATAATATAATTTGTAAAATAATTGGACAAAAGTAGGTAAAAATAATGTAAACATTGCACTTAGAATGTGTTTTCTACACTCCTATACTGCTAATAATGTTTAATTTACTGAATAATCAAACAAACACCACTTGTCTTCAAGAATATAAACAGTATTGCTCATTTAAATCACCCAAAAGAAAGTTTTGGTGCATATTCTGAACCATGTATTTTTCACAAAAATGAAAAAAAAAAAACTAATGGCCGAAATCTGGAAGTTGGTGTATGTCGCAATAATGTTATGAAAATGGTTACAATTGTAGCAGAAATGTTGTATTATATATCAAAATAAAGGGGATTGCACAAGGAATGTGTTGGTAGGAGAATTTTTGCTGTATGTTGTAAATAAAATAAAAATAATAATATAACTTCTAAAATAATTTGTTAAAAAGAGGTAAAAATAATGTAAACATTGTACTTACCAAGGGGGCGTTGTTATCCAATATCCTGATCACTGCTAATCCTGTTGAATTTACTGAACAAACAACACTTTTATGAACTATAAACACCATTGCTCCCAATCAACCATCCGAAAAGAAGTTTTGCCGCAGATTCTGAATCATGTATTTTTTTTCCAGACAAAAATTTGGAAAACACTTGGCAGATTTACATTTAATTACAATGAACATTTACACATGTCTGTTTGTTTTTATTTACTATATGTGGCAGTCTATTTGTGATAGGCTGCAAAGCAAACTTTGGCGCACAAGTGTGGTCTATTAGTGCAGCCGGAGCAAACAAAAGAAGATCTGTGTCGTTTAGTTCGAGTGCTGCAAAAAACACAGTCTCTACGGACACCGACAAATTCTATTAAATGCTTGGCTCCTGTGACTCTTTCGACATAATTTCCTGCAACTGACTTTTTGAAATTCTTCGGCAGGTAGAGTGTCAAACTTTCAGGAATACTCTGAGCTGCTTCGCAATGACCACTTTCCAGTAAACTTTGCTTGAAATCCTTCAATTAAAGTTTTTTTCCTCCTTTCTCTGTTTGGCATATAGAATGTAGGATGTGAGCATTGATCTGTGCAATTTCAAAGATCCAGTAGTAGATTTTCTTCCACCACTTAATGGTTTTCCTATCATGGATATTATAATATCCAACCATTTGGTCCATTCTGTCGCAGCTATTCATCGCCATGTTATATTCATGGATCATCTTCGGCTTTCTTTGCGGTTTTCGCAATCCGCTCTCAACAGTTCCAACTACAGACTTGGTAGAGACAACAATGCATGGTTTTTTAGCTTTTTTATCTCTCCATGCCACACACAATATTCTTTCTCCTTCAAGAAACCACTTCATATCTTGATGCTGAAGTCGCAAATGCTTCAACTCAGGAGGGAAGCCTACTCGGTTGACATTCAGTGTCCCTGTGTAATTGAAATTGTTGGAATGCAGATAATCAATCAGAGCTTTCGAAGTGTAGAATCTGTCAGCAAAGATGTGATGGCCAGCTTCGAGAACATTCAGTAGTCTGGCAAACACTTTCACTGCATGAGCAGTTGTGAGATCTAAATCTGGACTGTATTCGGTGTTTCGTCCATAGTAAATTTTTTAATTCACCACATAGCCAGTCGCAGAATCACAAAGGCCAAATGTTTTGATGTGGTACTTGTGAGGTTTTGTTGCATTGTATTGTCTGTGCTGAAATCTGCCCTTCCATCCAATAATCATTTCATCAATGGACACATTTTCAAATGGGTAAAATGCTTCCTGGAATTTCTTCAGGATCATGTCAACAAGAGGATCAATTTTTTTTTTCACCTGATGCTTCTGGTTCACATACGTGAAACATGGTGTGAAAAATAGATTCAAATCTGTTCCTGGAAAACATAGTGGCATACCAAGGAGTATATAAATGTGCACTTGTACACCAATAGTCTTTGATAAATGGTCTTGGATCAAGTCCCATAGCAATAATGACAGACGTAAACTTCAGCCATTCATGCTTCGTGAGTGGGGTCCAGGATAACAGACTAGAATGTTTTCTTTTAGGAGTGTTCTGCATCAAGATCTTTTCTGCATATTTGTTTACATTTTTAATTAAACAATCCACTATGTCATCATCAAAAAAAAAACTTTGAGAAAATCCATAGTTGTTTGCAGATGATACAGTTTAGAGTTGACGTGAGATCTTCGAGGACGAAACTCAAACTTCGGTTTTGTTTCTCTTTTTGACACATCTTGCCATGTCGATGGTGATGGGATAGGTGCATCACGCTGTACAGAAGCTTGTAGATTCAAGTTTTTTCCTCCAGTTTTATTCTTATTTTGTACTGTTTGCTTTCCTTTGCGCTGAGAAGTGATTGTGACATCCTGACATTCATTGTCAGACGGACATTCATCAGACACCTCAGCTGAAGACGAAGTTCAACTAGTAGTATCTTTATCACCACGTGCTAAAATGTTAGATTCACAGATATAACTGCTGTCTGAATCACTAATATCGGAATCACTATTGTTTAAAACAGTTTCGAATAATAATCTAGCTTGATCCGAAGTCATTCTACGTGGACGCATACTGGTGGGCGTTTCCATTGTGAAAAACCCAAACAAACAAATTAACACTACCTTAATACTGAAAATTCACAAGAATCCAATATTGGAAAACGTTTGACCGCACAAACATGGCGTAGAAATCTTTCGGCTGTACGACTTTTCAGTTTACTGTAACTTAAAATTCCGAAACGGAGCAGAAATATATGAAATAAACCACTGATCATTTTG
The DNA here is from genome assembly GCA_963921405.1 of Cepaea hortensis. Lineage (NCBI taxonomy): Eukaryota > Metazoa > Mollusca > Gastropoda > Stylommatophora > Helicidae > Cepaea > Cepaea hortensis. The sequence continues at coordinate 2,274,631 of OY992888.1, read as the reverse complement.
TGGGACTAAAAGGACGAATTGCCATCACAGCAAATCCATCCTGTCCACAGATGGGCTCACGGTAGCGAAAGAGTTTTAAACGATTTGTGTTTGAGCTCAGTCGTTTCCTATGACCACTAATATGGACCAAGAAGCTATGTTTTGTTCACATCTCATTACATTTCTCATTCATCCATATTTCTTTATCTAATTCCGTTCTCCGTGGCGATGGCGACGCTATTTGTAATGCCGCTTACCCACGTTATAAACACAGCTGTGACCGATTTGGCAGCAGAATGTGTCGCTGTTTTCAATATGATGGTATGGGAGCCGGTCGATCAGATAGCAATGGCAAACTACTGAACGTAAAAACTTGCCAAGACATCAACAACGGTAATAAAATTCTGGTGTTCATTGCAACATCCTGTAAAGGATATGCAACTATATATATATATATCTATATCTATAAAACAGAGTGTATGTGACTTTGTTTGTGGTCAGCTATGTATTGGATGCGTTCGATAACGGTACATCTGATTGAGATGAAATTTTCTATACGTCTTCCTTTCATTCCTGTGCAACCGACTATAATAGTTTCTTAGTGTAAAATCTTCTACTTATTTAATAACATTTACTTTTTCATTTTTCGTTATATAATTTCTATATAGCAGGGGGACTTCACTCTAGAAAAGTTATTTCAAGGGGCATAACTTTTAATAACATTTCTATATACTTTATAGTCATATTGTTCGACTTACTTGCACTATTGTTAAACTCTTTGTATATAGTTATTTTCAGGCATATGAGTTATAATAAAGAATGATATAATCTTTAAGGCATTTTCAAAGTTTTCATAAAAATAATGCATAATGCATAACATTGTAACCCATCTTTTTCTGCTTAAAGAAGTTATCAACTGTCATGTCGGTGATTAAAAACAGTTTTCATTAAAAATAATGGATGGTGTGTGGAAGGACATTCTTTTAAGTTACTGTGCGCCAGGAGCTGGGCAAAACCACGCCAGGTCAGATAGATAGACAGACAGATAGTCTGAAACGGGAGCTTATTTGACTACTTATATGAATTAAACGACATGCTCCCCACCAGGAACTGGGTGAAGCCGGGCCGGATCAGACAGACAGACAGACAGACAGACAGACAGACAGACAGACAGACAGACAGACAGACAGACAGACAGACAGACAGGTAGTCGGGAACTGGAGCTTATATGACTACGTATATGAATTAAATGAGATGCTCCCCACCAGGGACTGGGTGAAGCCGGGCCGGGTCAGACAGACAGACAGATAGACAGACAGACAGTCGGGAACGGGAGAGCTTATATGACTACGTATATGAATTAAATGAGATGCTCCCCACCAGGGACTGGGTGAACCCGGGCCGGGTCAGACAGACAGACAGAAAGACAGACAGACAGTCGGGAACGGGAGAGCTTATATGACTACGTATATGAATTAAATGAGATGCTCCCCACCAGGGTCTGGGCGAAGCCGGGCCGGGTCAGCTAGTGTGTGTATATATATATATATATATATATATATATATATATATATATATATATATATATATATAATGTAATTCATTTCCCTCCACCTGTAATGCATTCTTCTCCCTGCAATGTATTCCTGTACACGTGTAATGTATTATTGTACACATGTAATGTATTCCTGTACACATGTAATGTATTATTGTACACATGTAATGTATTCCTGTACACATGTAATGTATTCCTGTACACCAGTAATGTATCCATCTTCACCTCATGTAATGTATTTATCTCCACATGTAATGTATTCCTGTACACCAGTAATGTATCCATCTTCACCTCATGTAATGTATTTATCTCCACATGTAATGTATTTCTCTCACAGTGTAATGTGTTCCTATCCAACTGTGATGTATTCATCTCCTCGCGTTATGTATTAATGTCAGGTATTATTGAATGCCTAGTCTACATCTTCATGTCATGTTATAATGTATTCCAGTGTTGTTTGAGTCTCCGCTGCCCTATCTCCAGTACAGATATCTACCATGATGTTGCTTGCTGTAATCGCCATCTGTGCTGCGATGTTCTCAGTGAACGATGCAGCTGTCGGTGAGTAATATAACATAATAGCATCTGTGTGAATGTTCATGGTCAGTGAGGGAGTATTAAGAGAAGACGAGGGAATGGTGAGAGAAGGAGGTACAGAAACAAAAGAGCAAGAATAAGAAGATTCAGAAGCAAAGTCGAGGGAATGGCACTGACAAATGACAGGTTGGAACTGCAGAAGTGTCAGGTAGAGAGGTACTGGAACATGTAAGTGTGGGCTATCGGAACTGTCATAGTGCCAGGTAGAGAGAACATGTAAGTGTGGGCTATTGGAACTGTCATAGTGCCAGGTAGAGAGGTACTGGAACATGTAAGTGTGGGCTATTCGAACTGTCATAGTGTCAGGTAGAGAGGTACTGGAACATGTAAGTGTGGGATATTGGAACTGTCATAGTGCCAGGCAGAGAGGTACTGGATTATGTAATGGTGGGCTATTGGAACTGTCATAGTGTCAGGTAGAGAGGTACTGGAACATGTAAGTGTGGGCTATTGGAACTGTCATAGTGCCAGGTAGAGAGGTACTGGAACATGTAAGTGTGGGCTATTGGAACTGTCATAGTGCCAGGTAGAGAGGTACTGGAACATGTAAGTGTGGGCTATTGTAACTGTCGTAGTGCCAGGCAGAGAGGTACTGGAACATGTAAGGGTGGGCTATTGGAACTGTCATAGTGCCAGGTAGAGAGGTACTGGAACATGTAAGTGTGGGCTATTGGAACTGCCATAGTGCCACTCAGAGAGGGTCGGTACTAGAGAATATGAATTACGAAATCGATGTCGTCTTGCTAAAGGAATTGTATGTTAATTACTATCAGTGCTTTGGTTGTTTCTGCTACATAGTCCGTAGTGATCGGAGAAAACATGGACACGGTCTCTTAGTCAAGCAGGGAGTCATGTAATAGAGTGTGCTTGGCACAAATGATATATCTTTTTTAGTAGAGTGCTTTTCACCAGGGCTATATCTATTTTACCATATTATGCTGAGCACCAGGGATATATCTACTGTACCGAAGTGTGAAGGACACCAGGGCCATATCTACTGTACCAGAGTATACTGGGCACCGGGTCTATGTCTATTGTACCATTGTGTGCTGCACACTAGGGATATATCTATTGTACAAGAGTGTGCTTAACTCCGGGGGTACAACTATAGGGGATGTCCAGTTTTACCAATAGCTCTGATTTTGTTGTTAGGTCATGACAACCAAGTTCCCACAGAAACATATCAGTTAGGACATGGCAAACAAGATCCCACAGAAATATATGAGTGAGATTTAGAGGATAGAATCAGACCTGAACAGACGACACGATGCGTGGGTAAACAAAACACAAAATTAGTTCCTTGCGGTAACATGTAGGGTGTGTGAAGTGTTGGGCACCTCACATGTGTCAAGAGTGTTAGTTAGTTAGTTAGTTAGTCGACAGATCATCCTCGTTGCACATCGGACCATTCAGTCCATAAGTGCTCGGATCCCCTCCTCAGCAAATCCCGCAGCGTGTAGCGGCTAACGACGCCAGTTCTGTGTTGGTTTATCAATCTTCTTTGGCTTCCTGCGTAGTGTTCTTGTTTGGCCACCCCTCTTTTAATTTGCTGCTCTCGCAGTCTGGCCATTGTTGTAGATTCACAGTCATCACTTGGTCCTTGCAAAAGTCTCACTTCTCGTAGAGCATTCAGAATGTCAGCCTGGTCCATGGCGCGTCCGCCCTCAACAGTAGCCTCACCTGCGAGCTTGTCAGCCCGCTCATTTCCTTGTACTCCCGCATGCCCTGGCACGAAGACGAAACTAATCTTTGCCAGCCGAGACCGCTTCAGAGGCAGCAGCCATTCTCTTCGGATCGACCCCTCCTCTATCCTCTTGATCATGTTCATTGAGTCGCTAAGGAAACAAGCCCTAGTGAATGTCTGTGTCTCGAGCCATGTTATTGCTTTACTTACTGCCATGGCTTCCATGGTCAGGCTACTTGTGGTTTCAGTGAAAGCACCAGAGTCCTCCTTCACAATTCTCCCTCCGGCCCGAGCTGTAAAGGCCCATGAGCTTCTCACATGTCGGATGACCGACCCATCTGTGTAGATGACCGCGTCACTGTCTAGCGAATTCTCGAAAATCAACGCTTGTACTTCAGCCTCAACAGCAGCCGGATTTTCTTGTCTGCATTTTCTATCTAGTTGGGTGCAAACTGAAAAGGATGTGCAGAAGTCTGTTGGCAATTGCACCCACTCCTCGCCAGGTTCTAAGTCCTCAAGTGAACACACCTGTTGAAGAATGTCCTCGGCTTGACACATCCACGACCGTCCTCTTTTTAACCTGCTGCCCTTCACCTTCCTAATTTCACTATGCAGTGGATGCTGTGTGTTTGCGTTAATTCTGAGGTAGGCGCGTGCCCTGCAAACTTGCATTCTCTCTTCAATGGTTGGAAAATCAAGAAGGTAGCGCATCGCCCTGCATGCTGTATCTCTTGTACATCCAAGAATAATGCGCATAGCTTCATTCTGTATCCTTTCCATCCTTTCTATCTGCTTATGGCTGACAGTCAGGATTGCCATTGCATACTCCAAAACAGACATGACCAGCCCCTCGTACAGAAGACATAGATGGCGCTGCTCACAGTTTGCTGCCGCCATCACCCGCATCGCTGCCAAACCCCGCTTGGCCTTTGTTATCACCTGGTCTATGTGCACATTATAAGCAAGGCTTCGATCAAACCGTATCCCCAGGTAATTCATTGCCTGCGTTCTTTCCACCGTCTCTGAACACAGCATTACAGTTGGTGTTGGATTGTTGACAATATGATTATTCAACGAGAACCAAGTCACTGTTGCCTTTGTTGGGTTGACCATTGCCCCAGCTTCATCACACCAAGTACTTATGCGATTGAGTTCGGTTTGTAGCTCCACAGCAACCTCTTCTCTATCCTTACCCTGACGATACACTAAAACATCATCGGCATATGACAATGTCCTGCCAGGTCCAGTGATCTGCTCACTGGTGATTCTCACTGTGTAGGCGTTGAACAGTAACGGAGATAATGGTGATCCCTGTGGTAGGCCAGGATATATTGTTGTTGGTTCCGAAGTCCAACTGCCACATCTAAAAACTACTTTCCGTTGGAAGAGAGCTGCAGCGATCCAACTAAGGAGGAATGGACTTACGTTTAGTTCAAGAAGCTGAAACATTAAAAAATCCAGTGGTACTCTGTTGTATGCGTCCTCAAGATCAATCGCTGCAGCAACGGTTTCAGTGCCTGAGTGGAAACCTTCATAGACATCATGGGCAAAGACTGCTGCATTGGTCCAGGTTTCTCTTTTTGGACGGTACCCACCCAGGGTAGGTGGGAAAACACCTTGCCTCTCTAGTTGGCTTGATATTTTCCTGGCAATTACCTTCTCCAGCAGCTTGCCTATTGTATTCTGCATGGTTATAATTCGATATCCCTGAATTTTCTTGTGGTCTTTGTCAGGCTTCGGCAAGGGAATCAGATAGCTGTGTAACCATTCCTCCTTGATGCTAGCACTCCCTATACTGTTGTTGTACATGTCTGCTAGTTTCTCTAGCTCATTGTAGGTACACCTATTTATGTCGTCGTATCTTATGACATCAGGACCTGGAGCACTGTTTTTTGATCGTCGAAGCACAGCCTTGATTTCTTGCACTGTCACTGGGTCTTCATCCGAAGTGTTCTGGGCCTTGCATCTGTCTGAGGTGACCTCCTTGGCCAGATTCCGGCCTCCCATGTCTGTCTGGTTGCTCTGCTCAAGGTAGCGTTCAAAGAGGGCTTTGCCCTTGTCCTCGTCAGTCCTCTGCCAGATGAGGTCAGCACCTTGGAAGTCAGAAATGCTCTTATTCTTGACTACACCACTCATGCTTTTATGTAGTCGCCAGAACAATTTCAGTGACTTGTCTGTGCTTACTCTTTGACACACCTCTGCCCATTTTTCGCTTTTAACCACAGTGACCAGTTTTTTGAAATAGCTTACTTTTGTGTGCATCTCTCTTTCTAAGTGCAAGCAGGGACTAGGATGACCAGCTCTGTTCTTCTTGGCATTTTGCCATCTCCTTACAGCACTACGCTTATCCACCCAAGCCTTCTCCACCTCGAAACTCCACCACGGTGGCTGCTCCCAGCTTTTTTTCCTTTTCTTCCTGCCCTGAAACGTTCTGCGCTTGTCACGTCTTATTTTACTCACCACATCTTGCCCTGTACTGTCATACTGGAACGTCTTTACCTTTAGCTTGTGCTGCCTGGTTCTGCCTTTCTCCACCAATATGCTGCATGGGTGGTGGTCGCTGCCATGGTGTCCTAGGACACCCCATCTACACACTGTAGTGAGTGAAGGTGAAACTAGCGCCAGATCAATAGCACTGTCCTCATCGCCTGGACGGCTTGCTGTCCTGGTGACACAGCCACTGTTGATACAAACCAGGTCGATGGTTTCCAGTGCAGTCTCGAGCTCCTCCCCTTGTGTATTGGAGGAAGTGTTTCCCCATGATCTGCCTTTAGCGTTGAAGTCACCACAGAAAATAACATTTCTCTCTTGGCCTAATATGCCACTTAAGCACTGCCACTTCTGGGCGTCCACACTCGCATTGCGGAAATATGTGGGTGTGAGGAGTATTGGGTCCCTCAAGTGTTTCAGGAGTGTGTCTACGGGAGATAGGTGGGTGTGTGGAGTGTGGGAATCCTCATGTGTGTCACGCCTTTTTCTGCGGGGTTGCTAGTCTTTCTGTCCCGTAGCGAGCGACGAGCCCGAGTATCGATCCGCTGACCTACCTCGTCCAAGCCATTGTCAGTGATGGTTATATCAGGTCCCTCTAATACCAGAATATAGGGCAGCCGTTGTCAGTGACGATTAGGTACGGTCCCACCAATACCAGAATATTGGGCAACAATCGTCAGTGATGATTATGTCATCTACCGCCAATGCGGGAATATAGAGCAGACATTGCTAGTGACTATTAGATCAGGTCCCACGAATACCAGAAAATAGAGCAGACATTGTCAGTGACGATTAGGTCAGGGCCCATCAATACCAGAAAACAGGGCAGCCATTGTCAATGGCGAGTATGTAGGGTGCCACCAATACCAGAAGAATTTAGGGCAGCCATTGTCAGTGAAGATTAGGTCATGTCTCACCAATAAATGAATGTAGGGCAGACATTGTCAGTGACTGTTAGGTCAGTTACCACCAGCACACGAATGTAGGGCAACCTTTGTTCACATTTCTGTGTGGCTTCTGTCCCCAGGAAAAGTCGGCTTCTCTGCGGTGGTCAGCGACGACAGGAGCTATCAAACGAATGACACTGTGAAGTTCGACAATGTTTACGTAAACCTTGGCAACGCCTACAACAGTAATACCGGCATCTTTACCGCTCCCAAGGTAAACCTATATATGTTCTCCACTGCCAGTCTCTAGTGCTCTCGTGTCTTCACTGACATCAATGTAAACACACGTTTAACTTGTTTTATACTTATTGATACAGGAATGTTCATTAAATTGTTTGTTCCACGTTTCCATTCGACATGCTCTTCACGTTGCTAATTGCTAACTTCACGTTTCTCTGGTAGTAGATGTCTCCACATTAACTATGGCGAAGTGGAAGATCAATGTTATTCAAGAGAGACTGTCTCCCTTTGTCTGTCTTGCTGACTAAATGTCTGCTCGTCTAGTCGGAGTTTTCTTCATGTGCAACTGTTTGTTCGAGTGTGCGATTTGCGAGTACTTGTGTAGCATCAAGCGTTCTTGCATATACATGACTCATTCATTCATTCAGTAGCATATCCTTTGCAGAAACTCGCACTCATAATAACCATCAGGAAAACCTCTCGGTCATAAGCAAGATGTCCCGCGTCCGATACCCCCATCTGGAGATCCTCCACCACATCCTGCACCCATCTTCTCTCTGGCCTTCCTCTTCCTCTCTTCCCAGGCATATACCCTTCCATTATTGTTCTCTCCAAACTTTCATGACGTTTCAAGTGACCAAAATAGTTCAATGTTCCTTGTTTTATCATCTTTAATAGCCAACCTGCGTATGTTGCAATGGGAAAGATGCATGGTCTTAAAAATATTATTTTTGTTGTTTTCTCTGTCCCACTCCATAATTTATTTAGTTGTTTTAGTCTTTTAAGAGCAATACATATTCGTCTTTTAATTTCTTTCATTGTGTCACCATTGCAGGAAATCAATGACCCAAGATATTCGAAGTGTACCACCACCTCAAGTTTTTCCTCATGAACATATATTGCGTTATCCATAGTAGTTCTATATGTATGCATTAGCTTTGTTTTTGCTATGTTCAAATATAAGTGTGATCTTCACTATTCCGTTGAGTTGAGGTTATTAGGTTGTCTATACCATTCAGTGATGTGGATAGTAATACTGTATCATCAGCAATTCAATCTCTGCTCTTTCATGATCACTGATATTTAGGGCATCGTAGTTCTTCTCTGTTTATATAATCTCTGACATTTCTCATTATATATTCGGCGTACAGGTTAAACAAATAGGATGACACCACACAGCCCTGACGGACTCCTTGCTTGATATCAAACCGATCTGATGTCTCGCCATCAATTCTAACCGCTGCTTGTATGTCTAGACAGAGTATTTTTATAAATTGTACTACATGTGATGAAAATTCCATACTCCCCATGATTTCCCAAAGTTTCTGATGTACACAGTCAAATGACATGAATGATCCACAAAACATGAGAATAGGTTTACATTAAATTCTCTGCACGTTTCTATTAATAAACGCATGTTGAGAATGTGATCTCTTGTTCCTCTTGCTTGTCTCAATCCAGCTTGAAGAACGTTAATTTCTTCTTCTATTTTCTTACGAAGTCATCCCATTATGATATTTAGTAGAAGTTTACTTGCATGACTGATCTGGGCAACAGTTCTATAGTTGGTGCATAATTTCATGTTGCCCTTTTTGGTTAGTTAGTTAGTCGACAGATCATCCTCACTGCACATAGAACCATTCAGTCCATAAGTGCTCGGATCCCCTCCTCAGCAAATCCCGCAGCGTAAAGCGGTTAACGACACCAGTTCTGTGTTGGTTTATCAATCTTCTTTGGCTTCCTGCGAAGTGTTCTTGTTTGGCCACATCTCTTTTGATTTGCTGTTCTCGCAGTCTGACCATGGATGTAGATTCGCAGTCATCACTTGGTTCTCGCCCAAGTATTACTTCTCGTATAGCATTCAGAATGTCAGCCTGGTCCATGGCGCGTCCGCCCTCTACCTTAGCCTTACCTGCGAGCTTGTCAGCCTGCTCATTTCCTTGTACTCCTGCATGCCCTGGCACGAAGATAAAACTAATCTTAGTCAGCCGAGACCGCTTCAGAGACAGCAACCACTCTCTTCGGATCCACCCCATCTCTATCATCTTGAGCATGCTCATTGAATCGCTAATGAAACATGTCCTAGTGAATAACTGTGTCTCGAGCCATGTTATTGCTTTACTTACTGCCATAACTTCCATAGTCAAGCTACTTGTGGTCTCAACAAAAGCACCAGAATCCTCCTTCACAATTCTCCCTCTGGCCCGCGCCGTAAAGGCCCATGAGCTTCTCACATGTCGGACGACCGACCCATCTATGTAGATGACAGCATCACCGTCTAACGAATTCTCGAAAATCAAAGCTTGTTGATTTTTCCTCCACAGCAGCCGGATTTTCTTATCTGCATTTTCTGTCTAGTTGGATGCAAACTGAAAAGGACGTACATAAATCTGTTGGCACTTGCACCCACTCCTCGCCAGATTAAGTCCTCCAGTGAACACACCTGTTGAAGAATGTCTTCCGCTTGACCCATCCACGACCTTCCTCTTTTTAACCTGCTGCCCTTCACCGTCCTAATTTCACTATGCAGTGGATGTTGTGTGTTTGCGTTATTTCTGAGGTAGGCACGTGCTCTGCAAATTTGTCGTCTGTCTTCAATGGTTGGAAAATCAAGAAGGTAGCCCATCGCCCTGCATGCTGAATCTCTTGTACATCCAAGAATTATGCGCATAGCTTCGTTTTGTATCCTTTCCATCCTTTCTGTCTGCTTACGGCTGAGAGTCAGGATTCCCATCGCATACTCAAGAACCGACATACAAGCCCTCACAAAGAAAACATAGATGGCGCTGCTCACAGTTTACTACCGCCATCATCCACATCGCAGCCAAACCTCGCTTGGCCTTTGTTATCACCTGGTCTATGTGCTTATTATAAGCAAGGCTTCGATCAAAACGTATCCCCAGGTAATTCATTGCATGCGTTCTTTCCAAAGTCTCTTAACTCAGATTAACAGTTGGTGTTGGAGTGTTGACAATATGATTATTCAAAGTGCCCAAATTCAAATCGTATCTAATGTGTCTTACAGTGTGCTGTAAGAAACTTCAATTTCGTCCTCCTCTACTGTTGAAGTAGGTACATAGATTTGTATGAGAGTTGCTGTATTTTTAGATGGCCTCTATGTGTGATAGTGAGGATTCCATCATTAACCGGGTTATATCCAATTAAAGCTTTTGCTTTTGTTGTATTTGCACTTCTCTCTGGCCTCCGACGTCTCTATCAGAATATATGAAAATACTTCAATTTTCATGTTTAAAATGCCCATTGACTCGCCAGCGATGTTCAATATTTCCTAAAAATTGAATATTTAACCTTTCAATCTCATCACATAATAATTTCGTTTGTCCCTCAAACACAGATCTCATATTCCACGTTCCTAGTCTCACTCTGCTTCTAAATCTGGCACATGGGATTTCCTGGATTATCTCCGTCATCACTATTACTAGTTCTGGCCCCTGCGTAACATTCTTCCCCAGTGTTTCCTAATATGCATGGCCTCCCCACCAGATTTCATTCTTATTATGTTTTTTTTCCCATAGTTGTGAGGGATTTTTTGGCAAGTTTTTCAGAAGGTAGTTTGCCATTGATGTCCATCTTGGCAGTGACTGTACTAGTCGGTGACTATAGCCATTATCTCTATTGATGAGATTATCTACCAATCGCCGTAGAGTGCAGACCATAACCAACAACAATCTGTCGGCTGCTCTCACACGCCATCCACTACCTACTTCCATGGCTTCGCGCAAACCTGATTGTGGGGGGGGGGGGGGAGAGCTAAACGGGTATTCCACTTTGCCAAAGGGTGTCCCTTAGACTAGTGGAGGAAAGGAGGCCCCTTAAATCTTCTTTGATGGCTGACACCCCTACCCTACCCCGCAAACCAAAATCTGTAAAAGGATATTAGACTGTGTCAGACAGAATAGTACTGGTAAAGTTAAGTGGCAGTCGTTTTATCTCGACATCCTTCAGGTTTATGCACCAACTACAGGCAGCAGTGATGACAGCATCGATGGCTTTTATAATGATTTAGAGAAAGCTATCTAAGAATACAACATTCATAATTAAATATTATAATTAGTGACATTAATAATTAAGATATAAATCAACAACACTGATTGTAGCGTGATCTTCGATAGGAGAGAGAAACTCCACGTATAATGTAGAAGCCAATAAGACTGACCCTTGGGAAAGTCTACTCACTGAAGGAAATGTGGTGCTAGGAGGAAAGAATACCGGTCCCAGAAAGAATTATATTCCCCTTATAATGGCCCAGGAAAACAGAAGGTAAAGATGGCAACTGTACAACTGACACAAGACAGCAGGCTTAGTTATCTGTGCCACAAGACCCTGCGATAAAGATGAACCCTCAGTGCTCTATCACCTACAACACATTTTTATTTTTGGTTCGCATATCCTGTCAACATCAGCATCTTTCAGCTGATTGTTGATTTCTTGGCAAGATTACGCTCAGTAGTTTGCCGTTTCTTTCTGAGCGACCGGCTCACATACCCCTAAGTCACCAACACGGCCAGAACCACTACCGATTCTCGCGCAGGTTACGTTCCTTACCTAGATATACGGGATTACGGAAACAGATGTTAATCCCTAGGCCAGGGACATCGGCTACAAAACAATAGAGACACGAAATGCACAAGCAACTTTCGTTCCTTAACTCTATCTATGTATTATTATCTAATGATTGTAACAGACAATCAACATCACTGATTTTCTTTTGTAGTCTTCAACAACAGATAAATTACTTTTATTTATTAAACGTTCACTCCCATCGGGAGACAGAAACACCGCATGGGAAAATATAGGATATAAAAATGATCAGACATAGAACGCGTTTGCGTTCAGACGCTGTATATGTTCTTCTCAATCACAGGATGGTCTTCAGCCGGTATGTGTTGGTGGCTCGGGAACGTTTTGCGAATACTTAGTATTTATGTCCAGCGACTTTTGCCTGTAGTCTTTCTCCACGATCCTTCCTTTGATCACTCACTTTGACTTCCGGTCCCCAGCATGGCGGTTAGGCATTGAATCGCTACGGCTTCTGGAACATCTTTGTGGGTGCGGTTTGCATTTCGCATTTTCCTCATGTTGGGCTGTTAGTATATGGTTCCGTCACCCTGCTACTGAATGAGTGCGTGGCGCGACTCTGTGAGCTGTGATATTCACGTGGAATGCTGTTACATGTCCACTTTTGTTTGCACAGTGACCTGCATGTTCGGAACAATGGCTACCGGCTGATGCTGAATTGACTGATTTGCCTTTTCGGTTTACGAGTGCATTTTTCAGGAGACACCTGGGAGTCGGCGCTGGAGCTACGGAGTTCAGACTTAATGCGACATTTTCGGTGGGTTGTCCTGCGGATAGAGACAGAGCCATGTGAGAAAACCCGGGTCAATGAGGTCTTGCTGGTGACTGCCGTTTCCATCGACGATGAACTGTGGTTTTCGTGGAGGACTTTTGTGTTGGCATTCTGGCGGTGGCATTATGCACAGTGTACCTGTGCGGGCTGTTGGATTGCCGAGACTCCTATGTGTTCCACTTTTCACATTGGACAGTGGGGAAGTGGGGAGCATTGTGTGTCATATTAACTGGCACTGGAACGGAGCATAATAGGAACGACCCGTTGCCATGAAGTTGGAACCTCGACAAACTAACTAACTCACGAGGATGATTGAATGAACGACTCCATTGTTTTCTTAGTCACTGTACTATTATGCACGTGGCACTCTAATATTTATTGTTATACTTGATTCATGAGCAAACAATTGTTATAGATTTGCTAGACTTTTAGTAACGAAGAAATTTTGCAGTACTCGCAGGAGTTATGCAACAGCGATAATGCAGTAATGATGCTGCAATAACAATGAAAGTTATATGCTTCTTCTTCTTTCGTTCGCTTGAAATATGTCTATATCTGCAATGCTGTCTCTTGTATGAACTTAACTGTATTTTTCAGTTCCAACAGTGGTCCATAGAGTTTATCTTCAACTGTCGTCTCTCTAGGCCAGAAGGTTTGCCTAGATATGTTATATTTTGGCCAGACTTGGAGTATGTGCTCTGCTGTCTGCGACGCCAATCCACATGTGTGTCAACGTCTCAGAACTAGGGGATAGATTAGACTCGGGTTCAGACAGGATGAAGTGCACTCACAGAACAAACATAACTCTCTGTTCGTACATTATCAATCTAATTTATTATAATGTCGATCTGACGAACAGCCGTCTCGCACTTTTCTCAGAACATATCACATACACGTAGACAATGCATTTGACAAGTTATACATTATTGCATCTGTCTATCATAACCAATCACAGTATCTAAATTAATCTCTAATGAACTTTAGTAAATGGTTCCTAGAAGCTAAACCCTTCCACTCAGTCCGATGTCCAGTCTCAGTCTGAGCCCTGGCTTGCGTCCCGTGAACACGGAGTTCTGGCGCACTCGAGCACCCCGTGATTGAGGCTTCTCACGCTTGAGGCGGGCTCAAGGGTTTAACTGCGCAGTAGAGGATTTGACCTCTTGATTCTCGAATGTTCGGACCCCGAACATTCGGACTATTACTCTTGTCTCCCTTGTTGAGGCATAGCCTATGTTCTTAGTTATATCCCTTTGAGACATTGACAGGGTCTCCCTTCTCCTCCACCCCCTTTAAGTGGGTATCATATGTTTAAATTAGTCTGAACTATTCTGTCAATGGATCAAAGGAATAGATCTCTGAAGTAGTAATTCAGTGGATACGAACTCTACATTATGTATATTATTGCACTGGCAACTCATGTACTTTACGTATTACGATAAGCGGTGGTTGCCGAAGATCTTAACTCCCTTCCCATTCTTAAATTCCACTATCCAGACCGAGGTTCCCTGACGACTCATGTAGCAAATGCAACTGCGTCCTTCTCATGTGTCCGAAATGACACCCAGGATAATGATCTCTTTTCACAGAGTATCATCAAAGCAAGTAGCTTTGGCTCCTTTAAGAATATTGCAAACACTTGCCCCTTCATGTGTACCTGTGTACACTTTTACTTCCGTATGTTGCATGTAGTGCTTAATATATGAATACTTAGTTTTCATCGACTAATTGCTGATGTCCCTGTTATCCTGTTAGTGTATACTACTCTCCCTTTTGATTCGTCTATAAAAGTGTATGTGAGTTAACTGTTTTTGTAAAGTATTAAGAATGTGTGTGTAAACTAATGTGTTAAATGTGTGTGATGGATGTGTAGTGTTTGTAGTGTTGTAGGTTTTTCTAAGTGTCACGAGCTCGAATTTTCATTGTCTTGATTTACATAATATGTGTAATTCATGACCAGGATTTTAGAGCGGTGATTCTGAGAACACCTTATTAGCTATGTTGTATTTTATCTAAACACGTATACACATTTTATGACACGTTTCACAGTTTACATCAGACAAAGACAAATTACAATAGAACCGTTGTGCGTACAATTTGTACGCTATGTACATCATTCCTTCATTTATTTCAGTCACACTCTGTTTCATTCGTCTTTCACTCAATCATGTTATTTGTTAAAATATACAAGTTAAGTTTAAGGTGAAAGTAGTCGCCATTGGAATTTGGCGATATTTGAAAAATGTAGTACGAAATTAGGTACTGTTTGTACCGACAATAACATGGTGGTTTATAATTTAATTTGAATGGTTAAGACTAAATTAATGATTTAACAAAAAAAGATATTGTAATCATCTATACATGTATAATGCAAAATTTATGGGAAAATGGGCATGTTAATATATTTTGACAAAATAATAATTAAACAATGTGTTTACGAATTAACTAAAAGTAAACCAATTAATTTCTAAGTAATTAACTCCATCGGTGATCCTAGAGTTGTCGTTCCTTCATCGTGTGTGCAGATGGTCCTGTAACAGTTAATAGATAACGTAAATGTGTTACAGTTCGTGTAGTCCTTTCACCCATGTGGTGGTACTAAATACATGTAGGTGAATACTGTGCAATGTCCTGTTTCCTTCCATGAGAATCGGTTGGTTCTTGGTACTCTGAATTTATGATAAGTAATAACAACGTCATATAAGTCCGTTCGATATCACGGACTAGTAGACGTGTCCATAGTGACTGTCGTTACTTTAAATGTTATTTCATTTCGCACACTCTGATACTGTCAATCTGCTGTAAATAATTCGGGTGCTGAATGCGGATGAATGTGGAAATACACTGATTGTTATGCGTTCTAATAAAACGTTATCACAGGTTGTAATATGGCATACTGGTCGAGTATTTGGTGTTACTCAACTGGTGTGTTCGGTAATCTTGATAGAATGTCAGGTATAAAATTAGAGGAGCCCTTTATATGTTGTATTTCGAAATCGAAATCTTGCAAAATTAAAGACCAGCGGGCAACTCGGTTGTTCTTGGCTCTACCGTCCTTTATCACCAGCAACGGCGAATTATCTGTCTGGACTAAGAAGTGGCAGCCTCGTAGGAATTTTTTAAATTTCAAAACACAATATACCAAACTAAGTGCTTCCAGTTCAGCTGTGGAATATCTGGTCTCAGCTTTTGTCAATTTGCGACTCAGATAGAGGATAGAATGATTTATTCCATCATATTTTTGCATCAAACACCCTCCGATAGCGACAGTACTGGCATCTGTGGTCAATATAAATTTAGAATGTAAATGTGGTAATCGAAGAATAGGTGGATTTGAAAAGAAAATGGCTTTCAATTTATAAATTGCATCTTCTAAACAGATATTGTTACAGATTTTGTTTGGTTGACCTTTTGTCAATAAATTTGAAAAAAACTGAGGTTAACTCTGCCAGGTTGGGAATAAATTTAACATAATAGTTAACAAGGCCTAACAACCCTCTGACCTGTTTTTTTTTTTTTTTTTTGTCGTTGCTACACTCAGGTTCAGGATTTTTGAGGCAATTTTGTCATCAGTTGATAATTTTCCTTGAGAAATCTTATGTCCTAAAACATCTATTTCTCTATAGGCAATTTCAACTTTTGAAGGTTTGACAGTTAATCCAAAGAGTTTAATTCTGTCGAAGACCTGTCTGAGAATTTCTAAGTGAGTTGTCATGTCTTCTGTGTGAATGCAAATATCGTCAATATAGGATTGGACATTAGTAACTGTCAAAGACTGAAGGATAGAGGTCTGAGGTCTGCCTCAAGATAGAAGACCACCGGGAAGAGTGGTCAACCTCATGTAGATCAGAGGCAACAGAGTGCCCCGGTATGAGGGCAGGGTAGGTGATAGGAAGGAAGACTATTAACTAGTTCTCTCATGAGACACGGAGGCGTCGATCAGATTGTTAGTACTCTGGTCACGGCAGAATCACGCCTACGTGATAGCCACAGAGAAGTGGATTGCCACTCAATAGGAGACGGCTGCTATAAGCGTGCTGAGTGTAACAGCATGCAAAAAGTAGAAGGACGCACAAGGTCCTTCCTCGTGCTGTGTAGCCACGCTAGGAGAAGAATCAGACTGGGGACTGACTTCTTAGCTAGCGCACCGTTTAGTGTCGATAGGGGTTTCTGTAGCCAAGTAGATAGAGATTAGCAATAGGCTTAGGAAACTAGTGATAGGCAATTCGGTGGCTTTGTGTGTGATTTGATAGCGACTGTTTTGTAAATGTAAAGAGCCAACGGCAATAAAATGTATCCTCTCACACGACTTGCAAGTTTCTTGTGTGGTGCGAGAGAAGTAATCCTATGATGCCTGAAACATCGGTTGCTGACAGGCGAGGATTAAAGTGGCGTCAGAAGTGTGGCTTGGACAAAAGTTCAAGCTATTACACTCACCCACGGCTCTAGACTAAGGTTACTAGCAGTGAATTACAAGGTTTAATTTGTGTCAGTGACTGATGACGTGTGCAGACTAGAACAAGTTGCGAGCTGAGCTGTGCCTATCGTGACAAAATAATGTTTATTTGTGTTTACTGAAATATTGTGTACTTATATTTATGTGTTCTTCAAAGTTGTAAGTATTGATATTATGAGTTTCTTTCATTTATCTATGTAATTACTTATTTGTTTATGAATTATTATCAAATATGATTCATGGCGGAGCGATACACATGCCGGCAACATTATCGATTTTTGCAAGCTAAAAATAGCGCTGCGCCTCTGACGTATTGCGACTGACAAACAGTTGTTTTACGCCATTTGCATTCAGCATCTGATTGTTTACAAATCGCCAAGCTGCTGCCCGCCTGAATCTGTGCGTTATATTAACTATTATTTGTTTATTTAAGTTAGTGAATGAATATATTTATTTATTTAAACATTATTATTATATTTATATTTATTTCCAAGCAGTTATTGAATTTTTTTTCGTACGTTTAACTAGAGATCTACTTCATGGAGTGACGAATAAAGTGACGTATATAGATGATATATGTGTCCATACAGATGACTGGACAACACACTTACTGAAACTAAGACATGTCTTCGATAGGTTGCGACTCTTCGGTCTCACTGTCAAACCGAGCAAAGTTGAATTGGGCCTACAAGAAATTGATTTTTTGGGTCATGTCATTTCACAAGGTCAACTAAAAACTGACAATAGAATTATTACCAAAATTATGAACCTGACCATGCCAACAACAAAGAAGCAGGTCAGAAGTCTTTTGGGTTTAGTAAATTACTATAGCAAGTTTATACCAAACTTAGCGGAAATTACAAGTGTATTTTCAAATGTTTTAAAAGCATCTGTAAAATTAGATGTCAAAGATGCATTATTAATTTCTGCATTGTCAAAATTGAAAATCCTGTTTAGTAATGTACCAATCCTCCGCTTGCCTAATCCTAGGCTCGTTTATTATCTTAGGACAGATGCCAGCAGGATCTCCATCGCTGCAGTACTAGGCCAATTTTATGATGGCATCTTCCATCCGATTTGCTACGTGAGCCGCAAGATCACACCTGCTGAGTCCAGATATTCCATATCAGAGTTGGAAGCCCTAAGCGTCATCTATGCGGTGAGGAAGCTGCATCGATTTCTAGCGGGCGTTCACTTCGTTGTCCAGACAGACAACTCCCCAATCACGGTCATACAAAGTGGTGTGCATCGGAATGACCGTATATACAGGTGGTCGTTAATACTACAAAATTATACTTTTAGTATAGAGCATATTAAGGGTAAGGACAACATTCTGGCAGATACCCTTAGTCGACCATCTGAGGTAGAAATACCAGATATCCCACAGGAGAGTGTAGAGTAATAGAGGTTACATTAGTACATTAGAATATTCTATATGAAATATTTTATGAATACATAGACATTATGTTCTGAACTAGGTACTAAGAACAGCGAACTACTATGTGTCCGTAGACAGCAAAATAAGAACTGTACTCCGTGAACCAGTATATCACCTTGTGAACTAAGACAGCTCGTTACATACTAAGCTTCATATGTGTTCCGGTGAATCATCTGTGTGAAGCAGGGAAAAACAGTGTCAGAACAGTACATAAATAATAGGCACGAAAATATTTGTCTACGACACCAGCAAACTCTACAGGTGCAATACCCATAGGACACAAGTATGACTGTGTAATGTATTTAATATACCCAGGACAATTGTGTATATATACTATGCCAATGAAAACAATTTCTAAACATTAGGGCAACGATTAACCTGAGGTATTTAAATACCATGTATATATAGACTCATTGTGATATGTATTATAACATTTTAACATAGTGATAAATTATAGTTAGATTAGATCACTCTAAGATACATTTAGATTTAGGAAATATAATAGTTTTCATTTTCTTTAGTAGTTTAGATAGATCATTAATTTACCCACTTACTTAGCTTAAAAGTAGATTAGGATAGTAATTTAAACGTAATAACATCTAATTATAAACTAGGATAAAATGTTTAGATAGTAATAGTACCATTTAGTTTGTTACATTTCACTTTGGTTCATTTCACTAGAGTTCATGCCATCTTAATGAACCAGTCCATTTTACAAACTTCTTCATTTAATATTATAATTGATTTACACCGGATAGGATAAAATAATTATACATATACACATACATCATTTAAACCATTTAGAGTAAAAATATCAATCATATATATTTTTTTTCATTTAAAAACATTATTCATAAATTTATTACATATCACATTACCCATGTTAGAAAGGGTCATAATGTATTACATTTCACATTACTCATTTTAGTTAGTTACATAACTCATCTCACATCAATTTCATTTTAAATAGTTAGATTACTTCCCTTAAATTAGATTAAAGTAGGTAACACATTAAATACATATTTATAGAATTAGTATTAGTATTTCAGTATTTAGAGTATTATTTCAGTAGAATATAGTGGTTAAGAATACCAGGGTACAAACCATCAACCCTTTTTCTTACATGTAAATATGTTGTAAATACATGACTCGTGCAGCAATTTACGCACAGTCATGAAGCTCAACTTTCTCAAACTGAGCCAAACTTGTACAGTGTCACTCCAAGGTTTTTAAATAATTGTGAAGGTAAAAGATGTGTGACAGAAGTGTAAAAGTGAGAGCATATGTAAAATATACAAGAGAGAGTGAGATCAGTCAGCGGATTTTTTTTCTGCCGCTCAACGCGACTTTTTTATTTTTTGTCTGCGTCAAATGTTTGCTTCGATGTTGAAAGTGTGCTGTCTTGAATGTGTTGTGTGTAGTTTAGGGTAGATCTTAAAGAAAGTATTTTAAGTCTCATAAGACGGAAACGTAGTCACGAATTAGTGTTATACACTGGTTTGTGGCCACATTTAACCGAATTATGGCACTTGAAAACTAACTTACATACATATTATAAATAAACACACATGTTAGAAGTTAGATTATACTATTAGTTAGATCCAAAACATCCAGGAAAACTAACATGTAAATTGCATACATTTTCGTTAGATCAAAGGGAGATAACTCCGGGTCAGGGGACACAATAGACAACGAAACACTAACTTAACAGTGAAAGATAACTTTACACGCGGAAGCGAGATAGGTAAAGCCTGTCGCACACAGCTTGTGTAATGGTTGTTTAATATTATATGGGGGACATGAAGCAATTCATGTGTTGACCCTAAGAAAGTCAACTTTGTATGGGTAGTGAGTTAATTTACTATTTGAGGGCAGGTCTTATAAGACAATGGTCC
This sequence comes from Cepaea hortensis, assembly GCA_963921405.1. NCBI lineage: Eukaryota > Metazoa > Mollusca > Gastropoda > Stylommatophora > Helicidae > Cepaea > Cepaea hortensis. The sequence goes on along the minus strand of OY992888.1, from coordinate 2,254,042 downwards.
GGTTCAGACATACCTCTAATTAATATAATATTGCGATTGAGAAGAGGGCTCACGCCAACCAGACAAGTTTGTGGCGATTGCCAGTAGCCAAGTAAAGTGATACTACATTGTGGCAATAGTCAGTAGAAGTCTATTGAATTACCCAAAGCCAGGTTATCAGCAATCTTTGACAAAAATTAGATACACTAATTTTTTAGAAACCTCTTGC